>JARUPZ010000004.1:600000-1000000 GCA_031213475.1 Nereocystis luetkeana | reverse complement strand
GACTGCGGTCCTAAAGGGGTTAATAGGGCCTATGGTATACACAAAAAAATACTACCTGGTATATATTTACATATTTTTACTAACAATATTCGGTCCTATTTACTATGCCCCCCCGTAATGTTATTAATAGTAGTGGTGCTAACAATATTTGGTCCTATTTACTATGGTCCCCCGTAATATTATTATTGTGCTTGCCATCCGACAATGTGTAGTGTTGTTCTAATAAACGACTATAATAACAGAAAGTGAAGAACTTTCCAGACCAAAAGCGCGGCAGTATCCTACGACAAATAAGTCACAACCGATGTGACGCTCAGGAAGACTATCAATAGTAGTGCTAATAAATAGTATTAATGTCAATAGAATTACGGGGGACCGTAGTTAATAGGACCAAATATTGTTGGTAAAAATGATTAAATATATATGTTTTATGGATACCATAGGTCCTATTAACTATGGCCCCCCGTAATGGTGTAATAGTATCCCCAACTAAACAACTGAGGCTCAAAAGGGTTTGGTAATACGACCCTTTTTTTTTTTTTTTTTCGCTCATCCCATTTATTTTCTTCACACATCTTCCTCTCTCTCTCCTTCCAACTCGTAACTCAGATCCGGGGTCACATAGCAGGCTCTTCTCCCCCCCTTCCCGCTACGGTACGTGCCTTCATTTTTATCGCGAGAAGATTTCAGCCTTTCCTTCCCTCGTCGACTCGCATCGACCCTTATCGTCTTATTGCAGAAATAGCACCCATGTATGTGTCATCCCTTTGACACTAACGTAGCATAATTGCTGAAACACGCGAGCCGCTGTTTCTACGTCCGAGTAGCTATTACGGGGGGGGGCATAGTTAATACGACCAAATATTGTCAGTAAAAATGGTTAAATATAATAGATACCTGGTAGGTGTGTATCTATACCATAGGTCCTATTAACTATGGTCCCTATAGTGGTTTTGTTAATATTAATAGCATTAAATTACTACTTACTGCGTCTGCTTCTCTTTTGAATGTGGATGGCAAGATTGGAACAGACGCTGTTACATTTCTGTGGCAACATTCCATGATAATCGACCAGCAGCAGGAACGCTGAAACCTATCATATGCGCGACAAAAATGAAGGCTCGCGTACCGGGGGGGGAAAGGGACGGCACCTGTGACCACGGTTTGCCCAAAAGATTGCTGAGGGTTATTTAAGCCTCCAACGAGCGCGTAAAGCTGGAGAGGAAAGTCACAAATAAATGATGATGACAAAAAAAAAAAGTATACCGGGATGTGACCAGAACGCTTCTTCTTTTCTTCTGTGCTTGCTGTGTGGGCGGGCAGCTTCTCGCCGAACAGAAAGTAGCAACTAATCTCGGTATAAAAGTTCATATGTTTAAGGAGATTGCTTGTTTGCTCGTCCTTTGGGCGGGGAAGAGGAAGAGCCCAACGACATGACAGCAAATAAATGTCTAATGTTTCTTCATGCAAATTCAATTGGCACTCTATTTGCCATCCGATAACTTGCAGCGCACCTGTACAACCTTTCCATCAAGACATCCGCATACAAATAAATGGGTATAATATATATCTAGAATCCAACTACTTCAAACATGGAAGTTGCTATCTCTCAGGCCTGAACACTTTGACAACATTAGACCAACAAAAATACACAATGTCTGCCCCCGATGCGGATGATGTCGCCGTGACGAGCTCCCACAACCCCTCCCTGATGCCTGCAGGCGTCGTTCACGGCCGAACGCGCCGAGCCCTTCCCTCCAGTAGCATGGTGTCATGTACCAGGTAGCACGGAGCTGCTAAGCGTCTACAACTTCAACATGGGGCTGCCAACAAGAAGCCCCTAATCTGAGCTAGCCTGAGATTCTTAATTGTGACGCCATCTTCGAACAACCTTGAGCAAAGAAAGGCTATTATATAGGATATACCTGGTAGTGTAGAGTTCACCACTGCTCCGTTTCTCTCAACCTGTTTTTCTTAGCGTTCTCCAAAAAATGAGCCTTTTGCTCATGTTGTAACGGGGGACCATCATAGTTAATAGGACCGAATATTGTTCGTAAAAATGGTCAAGTAAAATAGGTTTTTATGTATACGATAGGTCCTACTAACTCCCCTGTTGGTCCCCCGTAATAGTAGGCTCTTTCTCATTCGTGGGCCCATACCTGTATGTCTCGAACTGAGCCAAGGAGGTCCTATTACAATCTGGGAGAAATAATATTTTTAGGTTGGTAGGCTGTTCAGGTATTTTGGTTCCTGTCGGAATCAAGGTACGGGCGGAGACCCAACCCAACCCCTGGCTCTAACCCTAACCCGAACCCTAACCCTGACATCTAAACCTACTCCAGCCAAGGGAGGCGGATTGCCCGAGGCAACTCAACCACCCTCGGAGGCGTTGTTCCTGAACCCGGGTTCCGCACTAGATAACCCCGCCTGTGTTTCTGGGAGGCGGTCGACCTTACGCCGTAGCGAAGGGACCCCGCTTGGGACCTGGTATCGGCGACTCGGCAGGCGGGCTCTTTGAGGCCTGGCGTTAGAGGTACCCACCGGTGCATGCGCGATTTTTAGCTAGGCCTATCTATGATCTACATCCATACGTCACTAGGCTGGGCTTTGTCGTGCGCAAGCCCCCCATTACGAAAGACTCTAATACGGGGGACCATATTAAATAGGACCTACGGTGAATACAATAACCTACCAGTATATATTTTACCTATTTTTAGTATTACGGGGGACCATAATTAATAGGACCAAAGATTGTTAGTAATAGCAGGAAATATATAGGTTTTTATGTATACCATAGGTCCTGTTTACTATGGTCCCCCGTAATAGTTCTATACTGACTCCTAATAATGACCGACCTTTTCGCCCGGTCATTTCGGAAGGGGTGATAGCAATGGATTTGCCAATATAGCAAGTTTTTTGCCGAGCTCTTTTGAGGATATTCCTCAAGCCCTTCGTTGGCAAGTTTTTATGAAATTTTGACTTACTTACTCTTTCATTTGGCATTTTTTTAGCAAGACTTCAGAGCCCAAATTTCCAAATACTTGCTATTTTGGCAAGTTTTCACAGTGTCGTTAAAAACGGCTCTTTTTATTGTGCATCACCCCTTATTAATACCACCCAAGTCTGAACAGGTGACGAGATTATTCTGAATTATGTCCGGCGGCATTCCCGGTGGCTTGGTATTAATAGGTGGTCTGCGTGCCTATCAAGATCAATTTCGTGGGTTCAAGTCTCACCGAGTGCACATGCTCGTAGGGATTTTTCCTGCATTATTAGAAAAAGATTAGCGGAAAGCGCGATAGCGTGAGCTGGCTGTATTCGATGAAAATCGACGAACTGTGGGAATGTTGAACACTATGCGCGACAAAAAACAAATGCACGTTCGTACCGGGGGAGAAGGGACGATACCTGTGACCACGGTTTTTCCAGAAGGCCGCTGACGGTCAAAACCTCCTACGAGTTAGTTAGGCTGGAAAGTAAAACTGATGAATTAAAAAAAAAAAAAAGACCTCCCCCTTCATAAAAAGGTCACTACACTCAGTATATATACAGATATATGCTTACTATTAATACTAATATTTCTATAATACCTACCTGGTATTCCGTTTTCAGTCCGACAATGTTCACCATGATGAGCTTCAAGGTTGATAACTATCATACTATAATATTATACTATTAGTACGATACTATAATATTATACTATTAATACGATACTATAATATTATACTATTAGTACGATACTATAATATTATACTATTAGTACGATACTATAATATTATACTATTAGTACGATACTATAATATTATACTATTAATACGATACTATAATATTATACTATTAATACGATACTATAATATTATACTATTAATACGATACTATAATATTATACTATTAATACGATACTATAATATTATACTATTAATACGATCCTATAACATTTTACTATTAATACGATACTATAATATTATACTATTAATACGATACTATAATGTTATACTATCAATACGATACTATAATATTATACTATTAATACGATACTATAATATTATACTATTAACACGATACTATAATATTATACTATTAATACGATCCTATAATATTTTACTATTAATACGATACTATCATACTATGATACTATCAATATTATACTATGCTACTATTAACACGATTCTATGATACTATAATAATACGATACTATGATACTGCGATACTATATACCAGGGTATAGGGCACTGGTGTGAAACTGTGATACTATAATACTATGATACTATGATACTATTAAATATGACATAAATGATTGATGAAGGAACGCCTACTAGTAACTCCAAATCGTCCCGGTGACTACACAGGTCGCCACCTCGAGGAGGGTATCGCGATTTAGACTCCAGCTTAGGGGTCGTCAGGAATCGAGAAGGAGCAGGGAGGGGGGGAAATGACAGACCCACGCCGATGGCGTGGGGATGGAGCTTGGATGCGGCTTAGGATTTAAGAATCGAAGTAACGCGTACATACAGTATTGAGATGTAGGAGAGGGCAAAGACAGCACATAGAGTAGTATCGTAGATAAAGCATGAAAGGAAGCAGACATAGAAGATAGACAGACCTTGTGCATAGGTTTCCTTTGTATACGGGGAGTTCTTCTTTCAGGAATGTTTTGTTTGATCAACGTGGAAGCTCATGCTGCACATTGTCGGATGGCAAGACTGCTATAATATCACGATACTTTGATACTATGGTACCACCTACTGAAGTATGATAACAACCATTCCCCGAAATAACCAGACAACCGAGGGAAACAAAAAACGAAGATGTGAATCCCTCATATCCACCCTTAGAGGGAGGGGGGGGGTGTGCCCGTTACCATGCGCGGCCGTAGTCGCATAACCATAGCATAGCATGGCACAGCATATCATATTATAGCAAATTAAAGCAAATTATAGCATAGCAGTGCATAGCGAAGCATAGCATAGCATAGCATGGCATAGCATAGCATAGCATAGCCTAGCAAATTATAGCATAGCACATCATAGCATAGCAAATCATAGCATAGCAAATTATGGCAGTGGGGGTACGGAGCACGTCCGGTTTTCACCGACCCGGCAGACATGTTTTTGCACCAAGCGCGAACCGCCATGGGGTGTTCGGCGAGTCGCATAAACGGCGACCTGCATCCTACTAAGAACCGCTTGTGCGGCGGGCTTGCAATGGATGACAGCTTCGAGTTTTTTTTTTTTTTTTGTGGTGTGGCCGCTTCCAAGGACAGCAATGAATGGGTATGCTGTTGTGTATCTTCCCCCTCAGTGCCTTGCCATATACCAGGTACCAGGTACCAGGTACACACTATCAATCATAATGGGTGATGTGGCCACTTCCCTTCTGCGGGTCTAAGGTTTTCCACCCAGTAACATATAGTCTAACTACTGACTGTAGACCGCCAGCCGTGGTGACCGCCAAAATAAAAAATAAGAAAAGGATACCCTGGTTGTCTAGGTCACGCAGTGAGAGGCATGTTGTGTAGCGTCGTCACCAACGAACGACAGCCCAGCCTATATGTATGGGGGGGGGCGGGGAGGGTGGTGTACTGCAGCGCTATGAGCTCCAGGGGTAGTAGTTTGGTGTGTGAGTGCCACGTGGAGGGTCCATTATCAGAGCGGGGGTCGAGCCGTACGAAGCTCCCTGCTAGAAACATGGAGGTGAGAGGATGGATTCCCCGCATCGGAACGCCACCGTAGGCCCGTGGAGAACGAAAATTGGAGAAGGCCGAAAGCAATCCAGCATACGCAGGGGGGGGGGCGAGGGGGGCGGAAATGCATTCTCGAAGTTATAAGGCTAAATGAGATAGCTACGAATAAACTAACCCCCCATGCGGGGAGGTAGTCGTTTGCTGCTTGCCTTGGTCATTTGACCATTGACCGCGCATCCCTTTCAAGACTGAGCACCGTTCCTACTCCTGATAGAGACACCTCCAACATTGGGGTGGTCATTACGTTGTTTCTATATGTTACATTTTTGTTTTGCTATTCTTACCCCCTTTCTGTTTCGCCGCCTGCGCCCACCATATATCTACCTGGTATCTCCTAGGATAGCGATCGTTTTCTCGCTGCCCTCTATTTAATAGTGTGCCAAAAACTCCTTCATGTCAAATTTGTCTATCTCCCTCGTTTCCTCTTCTAACACGTCACGTTCCTCCTTGTACATTTCACATTCTCCCACTCTGTGAGTTCTACTCTCTATTGCTTCGCCACACGGACACATCTGTGCATCTATTGCCTCCTCCTCCCGGCTACTGGTATACCTCTTTCTTCTTTCTGGCAGGTCCAGGTCACCTACACGAACTCGCGCGAAGTCCAATTTTATATTTTTGAATAGTCACTTTTACTTTCACCTTCCACCTTAACATGTAACAGCTTTTTACCCTCAGCGGACTTCTTCTGGGCAAGCCGTGGTCACAGGTGTCGCCCCTCCTCCACCCCGGTACGCGCCTTCATTTTTTTCATCGCGCATAAGGTTCAACAATACCGCTGCTCGTCGATCTCGTCTTCCCCGAATTCAAAAAAAAAATCAAATGTCAACCCTTCATCACACTTTCACAGGAAACACAATGCATATTCTTTCATCACGCACCGGGTACGAGTCAGTAGTCCACGAATCGCCACAAAGTCATCGGACAACCACAACGCGCATGGCCGCGGGTCCCGAGAGCAGCGAGGGCCAGCCTCAGGGGGAACTGGTGTTTTCATCAAATGTTGGTACCTCACGTTTTCGCGCTTTCCGCTAAGAGCCCATCTTATCGAGGACTTTTTTTTTCAATTTGATTTAATAGATTTATTCTAATTTAATTTGCATCTGATTGTCATGAGAGTGGACCACCAAGCAGGCATTCTGAAGGCAAATTGATAATTTCAACTTGAGTGAAAAGTCTTTTGGGGCTTTATTTGCGTGATTTTTTTTTATTGAAATATGGAAGTTGGGAGTTGGTCAGCCTTGATGTAGCGTGTTCATGGTGGGCCAACACCCCCGGTGGAGTCGGGGGGGATTCTTGGCTGCTTCGGTGACCACGATCGAGGCGATAAACCGCGAACCTCAAAGAGAGGCGACCGGAGCAACAGCCGTGCCCACGCCCACAGACCATAGCATATCTTAACCCGGGGGTGGCGCCTCAAAGAAAAGTCATGGCCGCCGCACGCCCAATTTTTCAACTTTTCGGCCTGCTCGATCGGCCAGCCACCACGAAAACCGAGAAAACGAGCAAACAAACAGACGATACGCTCGAGGCCTCGATAGCTGCATCACCGCTGCTGTTCAGCACGTGGCGCTTGAGGGCTCCCTCCGCCCACCCAAAACACCCTGAGAGTGATAGCTTCCTATCCTGACCCACCAAAAAGAAAAAAGAGCCTGGCGGCGGCGACGCGCGCGCGACAACGCAAACCATCGCTCTCGTCTACGCTCGTCGCTGTTTGTCGGCTGGGCGTTGTGTGACGCGGTGCGTTGTTCCAGGTTATTCCAAATTATGTTTGTGTCTGACAATACGCCGTTTCCCGATAGGACACAAACACGTTTTTTTTTTTCGGAATCAAATTAGAATTCGTTGAAATTCAAAAATTATTTCCCAATAACATAATATAGCGTTCCCCGTTAAGATGGGCCCTAAATCAATTCCTACGAGTATACGCTCGGTGAGACTTGAGTTGAACCCACGAAATTAACCTCACCACCTACTAAGCCACCGGGGACGCCGGCAGTGCAAATACGCTTTCATTCCTATCCCTTCGCTTATTCCCCTGTATTTCTCCAAGTGTTTCTCCGATCGTGTTTCCTACCGCTAGCTTTTCCCTTCTTTCTATCTTCCCTTTCTCTTTTTGCCTTGAACCTCCCAAACTTCTCGGCGGACACAATGTCGTTTGGGTTTCCTTCTAGACCCTCCCATACTTTCTTAACTACGCTGTCGTGCCTTATTCCAGCTCGCCCTTTTGTTACTTTCTCCCGTACAGCTCTATCAACTATGGTTGGCAACCTCTTTTTTGGCACGTTCCTTGCTTTTTTTTGGTTGCCCTTTCAACCTCCTCGTGGCTCTATGTGTCTTAGGTGGGTACATTCCCAGTTCCGCACTTACTTTATACCGTATTACTATTGTTATTGTGCATGCCATCCGACAATGTGTAGTGTTGTTCCAAAAAAATACTCAGGAACTGAAAGTGATGAAGAACTCTCCAGGAAAAATAGACGTACTTGAGCATCTTGATATGTTTTTGGCTGCTGTCACTGTACCGTTTCCGACTCTTTTACGAACTTCGCGTTCCCTTCCCATACTCCCCCTGCATATTCTAGCATTTTGGTCTTATCACATTCATGAGGAGGCATCTCTTGATTCTGGTGTCAAGGTGCGAGTCTGTTAGGATCGCACCCATCTTGCCGACGAGGGGTGAGGGGGGTGCATAATGCATACTGGAAGCGGAAGACCCCAAGAGATCCCCCCGCACCCCCCAAAGATGGCCGGGGAGGGGGGGGGGGGGGTTCGGGCACCGGAAGCGGGAGAGGCCGATATGAATCAAGATCGAGATCGATACCGACACCGATACCGATACCGATATCGATTCCGATATCCATATTGATTCCGATACCAACAGGGGCATATGTGTACAAAGGGGGGCTTCGTCGCGATGGGCTGATGCCCGCCACTACTCCGTGTATGCCCGCAAATGTTCGAAATATATAACGTGCAGCTGTTAAACTAACGTATCAAATAGTATTTATTAGTGTAATCAATGATCGCAAAAAAAACTACCGTCCTGCCAAGGGGCGTACACGGAAGAGGGGTAAGTGGTGATATGGAACTGAGCGGCTGTATTTACGGCAGGACGATAGACGCTAGAAAAACAAGTTGGGCGCATACTCGGAGCCAGGCGAAGTACTCCGATCCACATTTTTGGCATACAGCAGTGTGTGCCGATATCTTGTTGATAATTCTAAAAATAAGTATTCGTTTTTTTAAAGCGTCCGAGACGAGCTAACACGGTTGGAACAAAATCAGAAACAACGAGGACGAGGAGCATGTCAACCTTGAATCATGCTACAAAGGTAACACCGTATTCTGTTTTTTTGCTCACGCGATGCCTTTACTTTCTGCCGTGTGTACTTTACGTTTAAAATCTCTGTTTCCCACCTAGTATGCTCTCGACCTTCCGACGATGGACCATCGGGAGCCTTAGTTGAGATCACGACCGTTCGACGGTGGATCCTAAACACGGCAAGTGCACTGTTTTCTGTCATCTGTGTTTCTGCCGTCGACGTCAAATGGCGAGAGAAAGGGATAAACTGCATACGTGAGATCTTTGAATCCTCTTTTTCAATGTCCTTCAGCAATGAATGCATGCAGCACAGACCATATCTGTGATTTATGTGGGTATCAAGATCAGCAGGCGGGACACTTTATATCCCTGGACAGGTCTGCCTATTGAGTCGACACTCGCTGGTACTCATGAGTGTTGTTTGCTTAGAGATGGAAGAAGAGCAGCTTTACTCCTTTCATGCTCGGCGGAGACTGACACCAACTTCGTGCGTCTCTGGAAAAAACCCTGGTTTCCCACCTAAGATACGCCTTCCAAGTACTACAAAGACGTTCCCAGTGCCTGAACCCAGGTAACTACCGGGCTTTCAACCTCATACAAAGCCGTATTATAACACTAGCCCACTCAGATTAGCCGTATATGCAGATTATGGGAAAGTCGTGGAAACCCCGATTGTACGAACTAGAACATGAGTCGAAGATGCGGATCCTCAAAAATCACTCCCACACCTCTGAACGACAAGGCAACGAAGCCGGTAAAGTACTTGAAACAAATGAAAGGAGGACCTAGCCTTAAGGGGCAGGAAGAAATTGTCAACGAAAATCATCGCCATGTCACCCGCGACAGGGGGGGAAGGCGAGGGAGATGCATGGAAAAGCGAAAAGTGAATATCAGAAACGAGGAGAAAAATATCACGGAAGATGTCAAGAACCACCGAAAACCCAGCCTTCAATTCTGGAAACGTGTCCTGTGCCACAGATGAGTGGCCCGATTACCCAGACCAACCCCGATACTGAGCGGGGGTGGTAGGCAGGACAAAATACGCAAAAACCATCCCAAAACCAAGCCCAAGAAAAACAAACCAACCAGGAACACACCTAGTGGAACAAAACCCGACCCGAAAACTCGGAAAACGCCAAGAAGTAGAAAAAAACACCCCCTAAAGCCCAGGGAAACGTCAAGAAAAAAAAAGAATGTCGAGTGCAGCCGAAAAGCGAAAGTCAGCTATCCACGCCGGCGCCTCGATTGTTTTCTATGTCACGCTGGACCCCCCGTGCAAACGCGCTACCCAAGTGATTTTGCAGGCACCAAAAACCTCTTCCAGCTTCCGTCGAAGTCGTGTAGCGCGCCGCAGAAAGAGGAAGCTTGACGGGTCCCGGACCGTCCAAAAACGGAACCAAATGTACTCCATCCGTCGGCGTAGTCGCGCTGACGTTCCCGAGCCACCACAGATCGTCGTCGTCCTTGCACCAAGAATGGGCCTCGTTGGGAAACACGGTGTTGCAGTATCGGCAAAGCCAGTCGGCGTGCGAGACGCAGTCATAGCCGGGTGCCAGGAACCGCTCGCCGTTACTTCGATAAAGCTCGCGTTGTGCCGCGCCGATTCTCATCCGGCGGTACAGGCGGTTGGTTTGGCGGTGCTGGTTCGGGATGCCGGCCCAGTAGCGCAAAATTGCGTGGCGAGAAAGCTGAAGGTCCATTTCCCGTTCCAAGGGTTGGGCGGGATAGTCCTGTCCAGTGCGTCTCGCACATCACCGCGATGACGCCACCTCGACCTCGAACCGATTGGAGTCCGGTAATCTTTTCCCCTTCGAGTCGTTGCAGAGGGGTCGAAACGACCTCCTGGGTGGCGTAGTACGGGGGAGATTTCTTGGAGAAGTTGTTGAGCACGTATCGCGTCTACCTCGCAGGCAAATACTTCGGCATGTCACCACGGTCGTGGGGATTGGCACAGGGCTTGAAGCGTAGAACTGATCCACGCCGGCAAGCATCCGCGCCGGGTACATCGGAAGGAAGATCCAAATACGGTAGCTTTGCCCCGAGAGGAGATCCGTTCGGGGTGTCCGCTGAGGAGCAGGGGCGCGAACGATATCGTACGCGCGCTGCTGGCGGTCCGTCGCCACGTCGCAGTGGGCGAGGTGGTCGCGGGCCAAGCTCTGGTGGCCGGCTACTCCAGCACGCTCGAAAATCGTGAGAGGGAGGCGTGACAACCGACCCACAAGTACCTCGTTGAGAGCCGAACCCGTGGCGGCGCTGACCGAATTGTTGTACGCAAATTCGACGTGAGGGAGCTGTTCATCCCAGTTGTTGTGGAGCTCGTTGACGACCATTGCCAGCATCTGAGCCATCGAGTGGTTTACACGTTCCACCCCACCGTTGCCGTTTGGGTGGTAGGAGCTGGTGGCAATTGTTAGAACCCCGAGAAGCTGATATATACGGCGTGCGAAAGCTTGGAGCAGAAATAGAGGCCGCTGTCCGAGAGGATGCTGCGCGGGCATCTCCAGAGGGGAATATACCAGTTGATGAGAACGTGAGCCGCGCCCTCAGCGGCGAACTCTGCCGCTGTGACGGCGTACATGTCGGCTCGGCGGCTGAAACGATCAGTGAAAAGCAAGATATAGGTATTTTCCCGAGGCGTCACTGGGAGAGGGCCAAAATAGTCGATGCTGACGGTGATGCCGGGCCCTTCTAGCAAGGACATTGTGATGGTGGGCCGCCGGACCGTCTGCCGTGACGTTTTCCGTGCTTTGCACTTCAAGCAGCTGCGTAGCCACCACCGGGTGCAGATGCTCATACCGACCCACCAGCAGAAACGCTCGAGCATATGTAGGGTGAGCGCGGTTCCTAGGTGGCGCAGGAAACCGTGGAATGGCACGCCTGCATGACCCAGGGGTGCATGAGCAGCGGCACATAATTGCGAATAGGCTTGTCGTTCTATAAACATGCCGTACGACCCACCGGGCGTTCCGTGTCTGACGCAAGGGGGGAAGACGGCTGGCGGACGAGTAGAACAATACCCGCGTCGGTGGTGTGCAAGCGGCCTTTGGTAGCCAGCTCCTGAACCTCAGAAAAAGGGGGGGCGCTGGTGCGAAGGGAAACACGACAAAAACTCGACTGGCAAAACGTCTCGCCGGCCAAGAGCTATGTAGCGCATGGAGGCGTTGCACGCGGGCTCGGCCTGTTGTTCCCGAGCCCAGTCGGCGTGTGAATAGCGCCCTGCGGAATCACCGAACGGAAATTCGGCGGCTGCGCCGAGGGCGTCCAAGTCGGTCGTGGTGACGGGCGGTGCGTCAGTTGGCGGCGGAAGCCGTAAAAGAGGAGTTCCCATGGGCTCGGCGCGGTCACGGTCGCACGGGATGGGTACAGTCGGGGCCGATGAAGCGGGAGGAGCCGGGGGCCAAAAAGACGGGTGCGGGTGGTCGCGGCCGTGGCGCTCGCGGCGGGGTGATAGCACGCCGGGGTGATGATCTAAGGGCCCCGCCAGACCCGAAGCCATGATCAACAGCATGCGGCGCGGTGCCAGCGGCGGTGGCTGTTCGTCGGCGCGTCCGAGTGGAGATGCGGCCCGAAGACGGCAGAACATTCAGAGGCGCCGGGGCAGAGGCGGCCGGATCATTGATCACAGCGGAACCTTTTCCCTGTAAAGTGCTTGTCAGGGGAGGAGCGCGCTGGGCGACAATCGTCGCTGCAGCGGGGACTTCTGAAGAGCCCTGACCTGAAGGGGCAGACGCAGCCAAAGCAGTGATCACGGCGGAATCTTCTCCCTGTAAAGTGTTCGTCGGGGGAGGAGCGCGCTGGGCGGAAATCATCGCTGAGGCGGGGGCTTCTGCGGAGCCCTGGTCGCCCCCGGAGGGTACGGCAAAAACCGAAGCGAAAAGCGGTGTTGGCGATGGGTGAAAAAACCCTCAAGCTAAGATGGCGATCGACGGTGGCGACGGAAGCAGAGACACCAGCGACGAATCTCCCCGAAAGAGCAGAGAGGTCGTCAATCCTCATACGTGGCCCGTGTGCGCGAAAATCGTGAAAGTTCGAAGAGGTTGAAGGTAGCCCACCCAAGACGGCACTTTCGGTGCGGGGCACCATTCCCCCCAAACCTACACCGGGGTTTGGAGAAGAGCGAGTGCGAAGCCCGCAGGCTCGGATGTGGAAGATACGGCCGTCCTTGTCGGGGGTGAGGCGGCTAGACCCACTGCGGTTCTTCTGTGGCGGGCTCCGGCAAGCGGAAGAGAAAATCAGCATTTCCGTTGGCGCTGCCCTTGCGGCACTCGAGGGTGTAGTCGAACGCGGTGAGGAACTCGAGCCACCGCTGGACTCGCGCGTTGTGGTCCCCTACCTTGTCGATGCTCTCAAGTGCTTTGTGGTTCGAAAATACACGAAACCTCATGCCCCATAGGTGACCTCGGAGTCGTTTGATGGCCCAGACAATACTGCCAGCTTCCAGGTCCTACGGGGTCCAGCGCCTCTCGGAATCGAGGGTGGCGCGGCTGGTATAAGCAATGGGCTGTACCGAGCCGTCCGGTTGTTCTTGTTTTAGCGCAGCACCAAAACCGTCGACGCAGGCGTCACAGTACACGTGGAAGGGGCGGGAGCCGTCGGCTACAGCATCCCAGTCCGGACAGACCAAAATTGGCGGGGCAGCGAGCTCGGCGGGGAACTGGCGAACGATAACTTCCACGGTCGGCGTAAAGACGTACTTAACCCCACTCCGGAGGCGGGCAGTGAGAGGGCGGATCCGTTTGAACAGGTCGGGTAGGAATTTGCGACAATATCCCACGCCGCCCATCAGCGCACGGACCTGTTTGAGGCTCTTGAGCATGTGCATTTTCACCAAAGCCGAACCTTTTTCCGCATTGGGGCGTATACCCGCGGGCGAAGTGGAGTGGCCCAGAAAATTAGCGTCCGTGGCGCCGAGGCGAATCTTCGAGGGGGAGAACGCGAGGTTGTGTTTGCGCAGGCGTTCGAAGAAGGCTCCTATCGTCTTGACGTGGGCCGTCGGATCAGAGTCGAAGACAATCACATCATCTAGGTAGGCCGCCACCTGTGCCAGACCTTTAAAGGCTTCGTTAATCACTGTGATAAACTAGCCGGGCGAAGCACTGCAGGCTTGGGGCATGACGAGCCACTCGTTAGAGGTCCGTAGGAGTGCAAAACGCCGTGAGAGGGACGGTGTCCTTGTGCGCGGTAATCTGGTGGAACGAGGAGACCAAATGGAAGAGAGAAAAAAAACGTCCCTTCCCCAGGGAGTCGAGGACTTGGTCCACGCAAGGAATGGGCAGCTGGTTGAGGTTGCTGATCTGGTTGAGTTTCGTATAGTTCACGGTGACTCGAACGCGTACAGACTTCTTCGGGATGGCCACCAGCGGGATCGAGTACGGACAGGTCGAGTGCTGGATCAGACCTGCCGCCAGATACTGGTCCAAGGTGGCCTCCACTTCCTTGGCCAGGATGGGATTGATGCGATGCGGCCTGGGCGTGACAGCAGCGTTTCCTTCCGGGACCGAAATCACGAAGGCATCAACGAGCAGGAACCATAATCAGACTTGGACGTCGGGAAAACGTCAGGAAATTTGCAGAGAACATCCCCCAGCTGTTCGCAGGCCTCAGGGGTCCAGTCCGTGCCGTGAAGGCCAAAAGCCACCTCCCGCAGATGCAACGGCAAACGTGCCCAGACGCGCAGGAACGAGGTGCGCTGTTCTGGGCTTGAACGCTCAAGCAGTGCAGGCGAGGGCGAGGCCGGGGCTGTGACGGGGAGAGCTGTAACTGCTGAGGTCGGAGACACCTCAGATAGTCCGGAGGGAGGGCTAGGGGCTCGGTTGTCCTGCTGCAAAACGTCCTGCGCAACGCTCAGCAGCGGGGCGTGGGCGACGCCGAGGGTATCCCCCGACTCGAGAGCCGCCACTCCAACGAGGGGAAGAACCTGTCACCCGGAGGCGACGAAGTGCTTCTCAACCGGGGGCAGGTCGGACTGGGGCATCATGTCGACCAAGTAGTGTCGAGTGAGCGCCGGGGAGCCATCGCTTCGAGCCAAGTTGACAGTGAGCAGTTAAGGACCGTCGGACAGGGTGACGCCTGTCGCACCCTCGTAGCGTAGATGGAAGCCTCCACCCGAAGCGGTGGGGTCGATGGCATACACGGAGATGCCTGTCGGGGCGTGGTGAACCAACTCGAGCTCGCCAAAAACGCGTTGGTCAGACGGCCGAGGTGGCAAAAAGCGGTAGGAGCGGCTATTAAAACGCATCCAGCAGTCACGTCCCAACAGTACTGCATGCTGCTTCACTGAGGGGGGAAACCACGCAGGCCCAAACTGCGAGGGAGCACACAGGCTCATTTTCTCGAAACAAATGGGCGCTCAGGCGTACACGCGTCGAAGTCTTCAGGGGGGGCGATTCGCCAAACCCCCCCCAGAACGAGGGGCGCTAATCCTCGGGACTATGATCAGCCAGCGCGTCAGAGAAATAGGTCGAAAACTCCAAGGAAGGACCTGGGCAAGCGCAGGCTACGGCCGAAGGGCGGGGCGGCACTGAGGAAATCTCATGAACTCTGTCAGTCGTGGTCGGAGTGCAAAATTGATGAGAGGAGGCGTGTACTAACCCGGCCTCACCTGAGCAGAGGGTGTCGCGAACGGTGGAAAGAGCTTTCCCGAGCATATGTTTCCCACGCCACGGAGAGGGGTCTTGTCATTCAAGGCAGTAGCACAACAGTTTTGAATGGGTTTCGCGTTTTCACAGCAGGGAGGCCTGGAGAGACAGCTGTGTGGTTTTATTGTGGTTTTTGGACCTTCTGCGTTTGGAGATATATGATCTATGCCAAGATCGAAGATCGAAGGAAACGATGTTGTGGATCTTGGACATTCCACCTCATGTACGAGTAGTATACTTGCTCTTTTTAGCTCTCTTCCGGCGACGCAAATCTCGCGGATGTCTGACATTTTGTACCTGGTTTTGGAGTGAGCTAATACCGGTCGCCCCGGTGGTTCAAGTGGTTAACCTCGAATTCTACTTGTTGGAGTCCTGGGTTCGAGCCCCAAGTGGGTCGGACTTTGACTTTATTTGCAATTATAAAAAAGGATTCAATTGTTGAGAGCACCTTGCAGCGTGGGTAGGCACAATTCGATACGAGTCGACGAGGGAAGAAAAGGATGAAATCTTCTCGCGATAAAAATGAAGGCACGTACCGTAGCGGGAAGGGGGGAGAAGAGCCTGCTATGTGACCCCGGATCTGAGTTACGAGTTGGAAGGAGAGAGAGAAGAAGATGTGCGAAGATAATGAATGGGATGAGAAAAAAACAAAATATGTTCCTAAAAACGTGCTCTCAGCGATCGATGGTATAAATAGTGGTAAATAGATTTGTTTTTCCATCTATCTCTGCTGCTTCATGGCATTCTGCATCTTTGCTCACCGCTCCGAATGAGCGAGATGACGCGCCAAACACCCGTGCACCTGATTGGTCCAACATTCGTCGCATCGATGATTCATGCAAAGCGACTCAGGTTGGGACACAAACGTAGTCATCCCCTACCAGGTCTGCCTGTTGAGCAGGTTCTCGTTACGAAACGTGAAGTGTATTGGAACCTTCGAGATACACGGAGAGCAGCTTCGTTCCACAAATCAGTCCGGTCACGAAGGAGACCAAACCAAAGGGGCTCGGATTAAACCTCGCCCTAAAAAACCCTGTTTTCTCGTCGAAGACATGCGGCCCAAATAATACAAATACGTTTCCACCACCTAAAGTTGGGGTAAATATCGGTATTATGAGTTATTTCAAGGCAAAGTACATACCCGGTACCATAACACTAGCCCACTCTCATGAGCCGAATCTGGTGTATACATACTATACAACTATAGTACGCGACAGCACTCAACAATTTCGGACTTTATCATTAGACGGTCGAGTCTCGGACGAAGAGAATTAGGAATGTGGCTATTTTGATGCTAAAAGTATAGTAGGGCACACCGTACCTTATTGACAGTACGACGTACACCTCAAGCCTGCTCCAAATTAGTATACCAGGTATTATTACTGTAAGTGGTATCGCATTACGCGATGCCAACATATGGGAAATTCGGGGGAAAATCGTTTCCAGGAACTAGCACAAGGGTCAAAGATGCGGCTCCCCAAAATCCAGGCCCACATTTCCAAACGGCGAGGCGACGGAGCCGAGCAGGAATGCCAAGACAACTACACTAGAAGTAAAGGAGGCCGATCACTGAATGCTGGTATTCATTGGCTGTGTGTATGTCAGCACGGTATCGCGATCCAGATCGTTTTAGCCCCACCTTGCCCCGTGGGTAGAGAGGATGGGTGACACGACCACTGAAACACTGGGTCTCATGCCGCACCGAGATCCGGGGATATGAACTTCTCCTCCCCGGGTGGCGCTGGAATCTAGCCCGTGATCACAAAACAGGCTAGACACAAAGCGCCTCGATGAAAGAAACAAACACGCACAAACTAGTGCCATGTACGCGCACCGCAGTAGTACCAGCACTCAAGGAAACGGTACTCGTACTACCGTATATTAAGAACGAGCTGGGTTCGGTATACATACATACCATCCCGCCCCACTTTTGTATGTTTTTCATTCCATGACATTGATTATCATCGCCCTTCTGTTCCCTCTGCCTCCTACGCAGTCGTAACTCACACCCGGGGTCACGTAGAGTAGTAGTGGGCTCTTCTCCCCCCTCCCCACTGCGGTACGCGCCTTCTAATCTTATCCTTCTAATCTTATCGCGAGAAGAGTTCAGCACTCTCTTCCCTCGTCAACTACCGTAGAATTAACTGTGCTACCCACGCTATCTACAAACAAGCGCCCTCGACAGATGGCGTCATTTCAGAAAAAAAGCGCGAGACAGAGATTTTAACCCACGAGTCCAACCCTAGTAATGGTGGTATTTCGAGGTAAACCACTAGACCATCAGGGCGACCGGCTAGGGTTGCGACCAAATAGTACGTATCAGGAACGCACCCATGGTATAGTCTCTGCACGTATGATATACCCGAAACAAACGAAACAAGCAAAAAAACAAGACAAGAGTACGAAGAAGAGAAAAAAAAACACGAAAGGAAAAAAAAGAGAGAGCGAGAGAAACAAGTAAGCCCAAAGAAAACAAAATCCACTCTGGAGGGAACCGGAAGGACCGTTGGAAAGACCGTTGGCGTATACTGCTGTAGATATGAATTACCGAACGTTCGTTACATTTTCGACCTGAGTGATACTACTACCGCGCTATTATAGCATACACACAAGAAGGAATACAACAAGCACAAAAATGACCAAAACATGAAGCAAGACAAAAGAAAACAAAAGAAAAAACAACAAAATGCAACAAACTGCCACGAAAACAAACAAAAACAAACTGCAGCGAAACGTCTAACAAAAACAAAGAAGAGCCCGAGAGCAAAAAGCAACAAGCTGTGCAATCAAATGCGACAAAATGCAGCCCACCGCAAGGCTGCAAGGGTCCAACGAGAGCCAAGCATCTACAAAATGCAACTATTGAATAAGATGCAACAAAGAAACACAATACCAACAAACAAGCTTCAGAACGCTCTCCGCCACGCCCACCGTGAAGTAAGACACACGACAACGAGCTACGCGACCTCCTACCGTACGTTCACGGGGTGTTCTAATTCGCGAACGAAACTATCATGAAGCAGGGGGCTTTTATCCCACACTATCAAACCCACCGTACAACAAGAAACAGCAACACGGAGCACGGGGGGGTGAGGAGCGGGATAGGGGGACAGGCTGAAGGCCAGCCCCCAACAAGCTTGGTCCCGGTACGGTGCAGCGCACATACAACGACAGTTGCAATGCTGCGCACACCAGCCAGGACTTGGGTCCGGCACTGCACTACGAACACACTACAGCTATAGCACTGCTGCTCACACCAGGCACAACTAAACACAACACACCGCATTAAAACGTGGGCGCAGGCGCAGCGCACATACAACAATACCAGGTAGCAGATAAACTTCCGCGCAAACCAGCCAGGACTTGGGTCCGGCACGGTACGGCGAACATACTATAGCTATAGCACTGCTGCTTACATCAGGCAAGACTAAACGCAACAAGCCGCATTAAAACGTTGATGCAGCGCACATACAACAGCAGCTGCACTGCTGCGCAAACCAGCCAGGACTTTGGTCCGGCGCGGCACTACGAACATACTGCAGCTCTACGTAGCACTGCTGCTTACACCAGCCAGGACTTTCGTCCAGCACGGTGCGTCGAATATACTACAGTTGTATGGCTGCTGCTCGCACCAGCCAAGACTTTTGTATTTTCACCGAGCACTATGTACATGTACCGGGTATGCATGATACGATGCCCTCATGTGGCACGGTTCCAGCATGATGAAAGAAGCAGAGCTAGCTTCAAACCAATCGCATCACAAAGGGGCGGGGGGCTTCAAAGGTCCCCAAACACGGCAACGCTTCATCCCGGCACGGTGTAGTTAACGCATGTATGATACGCTTCACACACCAGCCTGGACCAAGAATGACACTGAGTGATGACTGCCCCTACCCGACACGCTCCCCCCCCGACACCCCCACCCACTCCAACACGACACATGCTCTCCACCCTGGTACGGTGTAACGCACGTACAGCGCACGCCGGCCCGGGCGAGAGGCTAGAGGGCACGCCGCCCGATCGACCCCTTGCTTACACCGTCCACGTCAAGCGACGCCCATGAAACCCCCCCCCTAACATTTTTTGGGCGCGCGACGTCCACCATCCTCCTTCTACTACCGATCAGGTGGACGAAAAATATAACGTGATTAAACCGACCTATTTTCTACTAATATGAGTATATACCACTAACAACAATAACTGTGTAACGTAACGTGACAACAGTGATAGATGCTACAGGAAACGTAACGTGCATGGCACTAGTCGACCACCGTAGGTCTATTAATAGTGCTGCACCCTAAAATCTAGATGACGACACAGCTAGTGCTACCATACATCCTAAAACATCAATGGCAGCACAAGTAGTGCTGCACCCTTCGTACACTACAGTAATCATCCACCAAAAACAACACAGGAGGGCAGGCTAGTCCCTCACGGCGGCAAAAAAAAACATCACTCAAACCAGCAAATCAATACAATAAAAAACCAACCAAAAACAAACTCAATCAATCAATTAACCAACAATTCAACCACCCCCTCAAGAAAATTAAAAAAGAAAGGGGGGGAGTCATGTTCCCCGTTCAATCCGATCCAATCCAGAAAAAAAAAATGACGGTGAGCCATCTAGCCAATCCAAAAACGCTAAACGATTCGGGCGCGAAATTCCCTTTCTCTCTGATTTAATGAAAAAACAAATATTTATTCCTTCCATCCATTCACTCTCCTACTCTAAAATGCAGAAAACGATCGGCGAGAGATGCCTACGACAGCCGCCGGGCTCTTCCCGGACTGGCCATGGGAAGGTGTGGCGTGGGCTTATACTGTACCTTCCATCTCCAACAGAACAAACATCATGGACCAGAACAATCTCCTTTCCGTTCCTCCCCTCCCCTCCCCTCGCCTCTCCTCTCCTCTCCGAAAACAAAAGTGTGACGGGCGAGGACGCATAACTTTCCTCTCCAAAACACACAAAAAAACGCCGCCCCCCTCCACCCCCAACTCGTCAACGCGGACGCAGCCACAACACCACTTCCCCTCTCTTCCTTTTCCCACCCTCTGCCCGTTCCCCCATATCTCCCTCCCCCCCTTGGCCATGCATGAGATCGAGTACACCCCCCCCTTGCTCCTTACGTACTACCAATGACTTCGACCCTGTCACCCATATGCAATAAACTGCGTTCCACCCGCGGTTTTTGTTTTTAGCACATAGGATGCAGCTCACCCTTCACTCGACTTGCCGAACACCTCACGGCACTTCGCGCTTGGTGCAAGTAATGTCTGCCAGGCAGGTGAAAACCCGACGTGCTCCGCCTTGCCGTTGTAGGGGTGCGAGGGTCCGTGCTCATAGAATTATGGTCATGCAGAACATGAGTACACCCTCCCCCCCCCCCTCCTCCCCCATCTCCCCCATCTTCCCTCCCTCACCCTAATTACGCCTACCCCCGAAACCAGAGTCCCATCCATCAGCACCACGCAATATAAAAAGGAGCCCATTCAGGTTTAGTCGCTGCTGTCGGTGCCCGAGCCGCACGCATTGATACAAGATCTAGACAATCTACTGTAGATTGTGATGAAAAATCTCAAGTTCAATCGTTGATCTGAATCGTCATTTCGATCGTGTATCTAAACCCTCATTTTGAGCGTGATCAAAATCGTCATGTCGATCGCGTGATCGAAAATGTCATTTACATCGTGACCTAGACCGTCAACTAGATCGCCATCTAGATCGTGATCTGAATCGTCATCTGCCAAAAAGTGAAAGCAAAAAGGTCCAGCGAGCCGATCCAAGCTCCACCGCCGCTGCCCGAGCCGCGCCCGGTGCCACCGCGAGCACCGTTTGCACCACGCCCTCATCGGTCTCTCATTTACCTACTGGTACGGCAAACCCCCCCCCCACCCTCCTCTCCCCCAACGCCTCTCTCTCTCCGCCCGTTCGCGGGCTTCGTGCTCCGCCACCACGCGCTTGAAGAACTCCATCTCTCGCTCGAAATACGCCTCCTCTTGACGCTTCAACTCCTCTCGGTGCTCGACCTCCGCAGCGTTCGCATCCACAGCCTTCCGGACCAGGTCAAACCAGAACTTGTAGTGTAGCTGATTGGGTAGGTCGAGCTCGCCGAAGAGTAGCGCCATCTCTGTGCCACACACGAAGAAGCCGCCAAGCGGAACGCACGTTCGGGCAACGTCACATAGGGTACCGTGTAGGATAGGCGGGTTCGCAACGCAAGAGAAGAGAGGCGCGCTATGTTTACGGTACACAGGGGTTACAACTAGGGGTACTGTCACACTTCTGAGTCCAAACATTCTGACCTGATGGAGATCTTCAACTCTCTCAAACTACCCGATATCTTGCGAACCGGTGTTAATTTAATGTACTTTACAATAGCATTTGTTAGATATCTGGACCATGGGATTGTGTACGTATGCCAGGCTTTAGCATACGATGACTTTCAAAGGCGGTTTTCGGGTGAGCTTCGTATAGGTATGGTACAGCAGTAGCACACCTCACGTCGAGACTTTCACGCCATTACTGTAGGTAGGTACTACATATATACTCCGACTGTATAGCATGCGTCTGCTGCAGATAATCACTACGGCCTTGATTGAGTTTTTACAAAGCTTGCGCGTGCGTGGTGAACGTGAAGCCCTGGCTGGTGAACACAGCAAGGCGTTCTTACAGTAGTATAGGCGAAGCCCGTGAAAAACTACGTTGTACCAGGTGTTTGGTATGGAAATTACAAAAAAAAAAAAAAACATACCAGACAGGAAAAAAAAACTACTGTACGACCACTGTATAACATCGACAAGATGTTTTCCGAATGAGTGTTTTTCCGTACAGCACCCGATACCAGGGTATGTCGCTTCACATGGCTTGCGTAGGCGGCCCCTGCTTCGATAGCAGAGAGGAAACGTTATAGGGGAGCGGGGTTGCACTCGCTCTACGAGCGGAGGGAATTTTGGGCAGGATATGCACGCAGTTCCTCGAGACTTGAGGTCATCGCTCCCATAGCCCCCACCGTCATCTCACCGAACGCTGCGCCATTGAACATATCGTCAGCATCGCCCGTTCATGTCCGCCACCCAACTCTAGAAGCGGGGCTTGGCGACAATCTACTGTAAGTAAACCGACAGGCACTGTCTCACGGGGGAATCCCGAATGCGAAAAATATTGTATCACCTTCGAGCATAGCCGCCCGCTCGATAGGATCGTCCTCTTCCTCGATTCCTCCACCCTGCATCCCGTCCTTGTGCTCGCCTCCTCGGCCCTCCGCTCCGTCCTGGTCGTATGCCGTCGGCTCCGGGGGATACGGATACTCCTCGAGACGAGCTAGAGCGTCTCTGATTTGACGATTCATCCACTCGTCCATGACAAAGTTCATCTCTGCGCCGGAGAGCGAGGGGGGGGAGGGGGGGGGGGGCGTACTCATTTGTTGCTTGCCTTAGCCATTCGGTCATTGACCTCACACATTTTTTCGAAACGGGAGCGGGGCGGGGGGGGCGGCGGGTATCATAAATAGAAATAGTTTCACCTTGAAAAAAAAGTGTACCTCACACTGCTTCCGGTAGCATGAAGCAAAACGTGATTATGCCTTCCAGGTTGACCGTTCGCTGTACTAGTGCAACGTCAAAGAGAACGCCGCCGCCCCTCCCGCCATCGAGGCTGCAGTACTACTCCCCCCCCCGCGAGACCATCAGGCGTGCGCCTCCGTATGGAAAATAGGAGATTGTATACAGTGTACACACTTTACTGCTATTGTTTGGAGGCCACGCGAGCTGTCGGTCACGTTTGTAATCGTGGCTTCTGGCAGGCAAAGCTCAACCAGGCGGCGGCGCAGCTAACGCAGGTAAGAACACTCTTCGAACGATAGGGGTCTGTCGAAACACGAGCGTAATTCTGCCCTACTGTTCCGTGAGTGCGTTCCTCTTGAATTCGAAGACAACGGTCCACAGTTCAGTCGCCAGATTGTAGAATTTGTTTCTCGCGCGTTCGGTTGCTGTCGCAAGGTTCGGAGATGTCTCAAAACACCCCGCGATTGTTTTCTCCAAATGTTGTCATACAAACCTGCCCATTTCTAGGGCGTTTGGTTGTTTGCGTACATATCCGTGTTAATATACCAGGCACAATCTGTGATTGAATAAAATCGTCATGATATTCATACAATCGGTCAGTTCGGTGGTGCTGCTGACATTTTTAGGTCGTTTATTATGCGGATCAGATTCTATTCGGTTCGATTTCGGCTTTTCTGAAGTTGTTTATGTGCGTGTTTGGCCCACAAACCAAGGAAATCAGGCACGTATTTCTCGGAACGAGCGCAGAGTCGGTATCTCCCTCAGACACCCGCTTCTCCAGAGCGTCGTCCTAAATCTTGCCCAATGTGCATAAATTCGACGGGGAAAACAAATGAAGCAATCCCTCGTCAGAAAACAGGCCAATTTCCTGATTTGGAGCTATATACTATCAGGTACCAGGGTATGTCGCATCAATAGTTCAGTTTTAGTGGCGGTGGCGTAATTAGATATTTGTTCACTATTAATAGTGGTACCGCGCAGCACCGCAGGACTCAAAATAACTGTAACGTAAGGTAACAAACAACACACACGGCGAACCAAATAGACCCTGCCACCCAGACAGGTACGCCTGAACCGCTTCTGCACGCAACATACACGTACAAATACGTGTATCCATCCAACCACCCACCCACCTCCCACCTACACCCACCACATACGGCTAGCTGTACAGTATACGTTCTGCAATAATAGGTGGGTACCAGGTACGTACGTATAGACAGCAAGGACACACACCTACCCACCTATACCCAGCCTGCCACTCCTGAAGTTACGTACGCCCACCCGCCCGCCCACCCACCCACAACATACAGCAGTACAGCAATACGTACAGCAGCATACCTTGTACATACATTAGGTTGCTTTTGCTGTATGCTGTGTTGTACTGAGAGATGCACTTTTTTTATTATCCGCCGCCATATCGGGAAGCCGGCGACCCGTCACTGCTGCTGTGTATTAGAAATTTTGTATCCCCAAGTTAGGGTGGGGGTTACTTGACTACAGGATCTGTCTGGCTAACTCTTTACTCCGTATGTTTTTTTTTTAATCCTCCGGCCGATTGGTAAAAATAGAGCTTCAGCTCACCATACTGCCACGTTTAGAGTACGTGTCGAGTGTCAATTTAACCCGTAACTCCCTTTGCAACAGCAGAGAGCCGACTGACTGCCTTTCGACTATGACTCGGAATTTGGGAAAAATATGGTTTGCCTTTTGTTTCGATTTTGTTTCGATTTCTTAATCTTGAAGTTAATGTGGGAAGTTGTACCTTGAAATCAGTGTGGTAGGGACTACAGTATCTCGCTCAGTCGATTTTGATTCGAGCAAGGAAAATCCTTGTTTTTTCTTTCTTTCAGTTATTTCTCAAAACATGATACCTTGAGAATAGTTCGGTATTTTTAGCTTGGATTTAGCGTGGTTGTTTGTATTCTAGTTTTGTGTGGGGACGAGTTTCTTAATTTAGTGTGGGTAATTTATGTTGAATATAGTGCGGGGACGACCCCGGGTATGAAACGTCAACGGAAAAAATGTTGGGAAATCTCTCCTTTCCCGCGGATACGGCGCCTTCTCGGGGAGCGCGCGACCCGTCCCCGGGAGAGCGCCTGCCTCTCTACGCCGCCTACTCGCCGGGGTCACCGAGGGCCGATGTGTGGGGGGAGCGTGGCGCGGGCGTGCGCCCGCGGGCGGTCGGATGGCGCTCGATGGAGTCCGGTCTTCCGCGGGGCATGCTAAAACAGGTATAACTACGAATATCCCAATTACGAGAAATCATACTATTGTACTTACTGTACGTACGTACGTACGTACGTACGTACGTAGGCGCATTTTACCAAGATAATTTTGAGGAGGCGATACATTCGCAATACAACAATTCGGGACCCTGTAATGACTAATTTCCACCTCCAAGGGAGACGATCGAGACGATAACTATTATTAATAATAGAATAATACTGATGATGCCTTGGAAACGGACAAGGAGGGCGGAGGACGGGGAATCAGATACCAGACATCTACATTACCAGGTACCAGGTATGCGTAGCTGGTATCGCCTCAGAAGACGGTACCACGCCTGTCGAAACCCAGGAACCTCACCGTTCATCATAATCATCCCATCTGCCTCGTTGTCGAATCCCTCATCCCCCCTGTCGCTCTCCGAACTGTTGGCGCCGGTCTTGACACAGCCGTTAACGTCAGGAGCCTGGCTTTCCGGCGTCACACCGCCAAGGGCGGTAGCGGTAGCGGTAGCGGTGGCAGCGGCGGCGGGGGAAAACACCGTCGCCACCGTAGCCTCTACCGTCGGCAGCGGAGCACCAGGCCTCAGCTGCGGCGGGGGCAAGAGCTCCAAGGGCATCGGCACTGTGATGGCGGGTCGCTCGGGATGCCTCTCCGCTTGCTCGTCTTCTTCCAACTGCTTCGCCCCCGCCGATCCCTCCTTCCCTTCCCTCCCTCTCCCACCATCCACGCGCACTCCCCCACCGGCACCGTTTCCCCCCAATTCTTCCGCCACCTCCGTGGCCAGCGCCGGTGGTATCAGCGGCGGCGACGCTTGGTCGGACAATACTGCACCACGCAAAACGTGCTCGTCGGAGAAGACTATCGCGTCTGACCAAGACCCGTTGGACAGTACTTTCCATGACAACGCTCCGCCGTCAGACAGTGTCTCGCCAGACAAGGTTCTGATAGACAGGGTTCCTTCGCCCGCTACCTCGTCTTGGCGGCCACCTGCAATGCCGCGGCCACCGCCACCGCCACCGCCACCTCCGCCCCCACCGCCACCAACCCCGTGGCCGACACAACCTTCCACGGAGGTGGAGGTTTCCCTCACCCCCAAGGGCGATCGCCGGAAGTGCTCTGGCCCGGAGGCGGTCAGCCGCAGCGGCGGTGGTATCGGCGGCAGCGTCCCTTGGTCGGACAATACTGCATCAGGCAAGATTTTATCGTCGGAGAAGATTTTCTTGTCTGACCAAGCCCCGTCGGCCAGTGTGCCGTACGACAAGGCTCCGTCGTCAGACAGTGCTTGGCCAGACAAGGCTCTGACAGGTACTAATTCCTCACCCGCAGCTGTCTTTTCTTCGGCGGAAACGCTATCGGAGCTGCCACCGCCGTCGTCCTTCTCACCATTGCCGCTACGTGCGTCGCCCGACTCTAAGTTCCCGTCCATCGCCGTTGCGCGGTCCTCTTGACCTTCAACATCTCTAACCTTAACCTCCGCAGCGGCAGTGTCGATGCTGCCACCACTACGGCCGCTGTCGCCGAAGTCGGTGCCGCTGCCATCACCCCCGACACTGCCGCCGCTGCCATTGCCATCATAATCGCTGCCATAGCTGCTCCCTCTGCTGCTACCGGTGCCGCTGCTTCTCCTGCTAGCGTCTCTTCCCTTGTTGGCTAGCTCGTTCACCGTCCGCCGACCTTGCGACAGCCGCCCACCCGGTCCCCCCGTAGCCATACCCACCTCATCAGAAACCAACATGTCTGATAGGGGTCTCGCCGCCGAAGACCTAACGCTGTCGACAATATCGTCGGGGGTGGTACCGCTCGATGCCTTGCCGTTTCCCAAGTGCGCGACCATCCCCACGCCCGGCCCAGACTCCGGTACACCGCCAGCACTACCTCCGCCGTCATCACTTCGGACGGCGCCGCGATGCACCTCCCTCGATGGCGGCGGCCGCGGCACTAGCTGCTGCGGCTGTGGCTGCGGCTGTGGCTGCGGCTGCGGCGACGGTGGCTGCGGCCTTGACTCGTCTAGCACTGTGATGGTGGTAGCGTAGTTGGGGGTGAGACGGGTCGAAGGGTTGTCGTGGGGGGAGGGGCAGACGAAGAAATAAGCGAGGGTTCAAGAGGCTTTACAACATCGGACGGGGCGGGGTTAGCACAGAGCGTAGGCATTTGCAGTTCCAAAAATCCCAACGACATTTCGGATTTACTACCATCTTTAGTATCGGCGTCAACTGACAGGCATCCGTCACGGGCACAACAGCAACAACAACAATATCTACACCCAACCCAAAGCTCCAGTTCATGTTGGCCTCCCTGGAGCGGGTGGCGACTGCCGTTAGTGCTTTGGAAGGACCCTGGGTCCGTCTGGGGAACGGTGAGAGAGTCGCGGAGAGCTATGTACCAAAGGTACCAGCAGCAGTAGCGTCATGGCATTGACACGGTTGGAGCGCAAAAATAAGCGTTATAAATAGTGATGGTGTTAGAGATGGTGTACAGATTGCTCCTCATCCTCACCACCAGACAATCCCGTCGCTGCTCTGCCTCCAGACAATCCCGCCGTATCCCCCGTGGGGGTCTCATTTCGGCCGTCCTGCTCTGGCACGAACGGTTTCGGTCCCAATCCTGAGACTGGTCTCGAGACCCGTCCACTATGCGCCGCTATCGTCATCGCCTCTGCGGTCGTCGGCAATGTGACTGCCGAAGACCTGCCCGCAAGTTCACCACGGCCATCGTCAGCGCCACTCCCCCCGTCGGCAGCGGCGGAGAACGCGGGAGACCCGTCTTCGTCGGACGAGGAAATCCCACCGCGCCTGCTAGAGGAGCTCGTCGGTGTCGCCCCCGGCAATGGCGGCGTCACCACGCGGACTGGAGCTGACGCTCTCTGTGTGGTAAGTGGTCGACACGTTTACGGTGGTGAGTACGCACGCGAGAAAGAGGGGGGGGGGGGGGAGGAGGAAACACGGTAGTGAGAAGAAGGCAGAACAGTAGACAAAGAAAGGGAGACAACGTAGACAGGAAGATGCAAAAGGACAGACAAACCATTAGACAGGAAGTTATTAATAGACATGCAGACAGGCAAATGAGCAGACAGACAAGACAGCTGCAGTATCTATGTAGAGAGAGCGTTCTACAAGACGAGAAGCGGGAGCAAGCGTTGACGCCAGCGCCGACTACCGCCAACCTCCAGACACATTTGCGGGCGCCGAATATGGAGGATAAGCGGTACACGATGCGCTGCTTCCGGATAGGAGAGGCGACGAGCCATAAACCACAGCATGGACGGCACACCATGAACGTTTCTTTGGGGTACGTGGGGTGCGAGCCAGCAACCGTCACAAGCAGATACGTAGAGGTAGCACCGTCCGTGGCCGCGGTGGGGGTGGAGTGCTCTCGCGAAACGGCGTTCACAGAGGAGGATGCAGTGTGCACGTTATTACTCACCGTTCCACAGGGCAATCGAAGCTGGACTCACGAGAGATCAAGGTATTAAAAGAAGTTTGGGTATGTATAGGTGGAGAAGCAACCCGCGAGAAAGAAAATAAAAGACAAAGAAGTAAGGCATAGAGATAAAGGCAGAGGACGTGACTATGGGCGTGATTTCATGCCTCACCAGAGAGACTTCATTGATCCCAAAATTACGAACGAATTAAAGCGCGACGGAACTATTACAGCAGTAAGTCAGGATTCAAAAGACGGGGACGTAAGAAACGTGTCCCCGGGGTAGGGAGAAGCCTCCGGGTTTGTATACTGAAAGAGAAACACTACCACTTCCGTCGTGATCGCACCGACAACCAACACGGGAAGGTAGGAAGCGGCCAGGGAAAGACAGACCATCCCGCCGGCCGCTCGTTGCGCGCGAGACGTCACCACCGACAACGGCACCAGTTTTCTTTCGTACTGGTATTGATAGTGTTTCTTTTACAGGAGCAACTACTCCCTGCGACGAGGTGCCGCTTTGAACATCGGCGAATCAACGCGGGGGAAGCGGCCCTGGGTGAGTCTCCGGCTGATCGCAACAGAGAGATATTGTTGATCCCTATACAGCTGTAGACGAATTACAACGACGACGGAATTGCTTAACAGAATCACAAACGTTTTGAGGATAAACTATGTACCCGGAAGAAAGTAGTATGATACCAGGTGTATACAATATGTTTGATGGTATGTTTTATACTTTTGGCCATCTCCAGAACTGCCCGCCGGGTGTTTTTTTCTTTCGCGGTATCTTTGATAGCTATGGAGTGTCAACAGACCCCGGCAGACAGCAGGACCCTGCGGGGAGTGTGATAACAAGAGACGGTGTTACAGGGGGTGTACCAATAAGGGGGCGTGTTAAGAAGGGGTGTGCTACCACATGAGCGTCTTAGGTCTGAAGCCATTATTTTGTCATTCCCAACCAATGCCGGCGATAGAAAAGCCCACGCTCATATCGGTAAGGAAACCCGGGGATGACAGCACGAAACCCCGCTTTTCTGCGATCTTGAACAAACGTTACCGGTATATACCGGTACCACATTCGAGGACGAAACCGCCGAGGGTTGCACCTCAGATGCATTGACTCACAGGCAGATAACGTGTCTGCTGACTGGCCGGCATATCGATATTCAGCCATTTTTTCTAGCCCACACCACACAAAAAAAGCCACTACCAACTACCGGTACCGTACGTAGCAGTGCGCGTTGTTATGTAACGACATATTTCGTGATTGGCCACCAAACTACCGCATGATACCGTACCCGTAGCGGTTACCCGTACAAAACGAAAAATGAAAAAACAACCAACTCTGATTCAGGCTGGTGACCGGTGTCCACCGGGTGTGATGGTTATACTTTGAAGTTTGATATGTTTTCAGGCGCACGTCCGAAGGGGGTGTGGTACTCAACGTACGCCTGGTGATAAAGCGACCGTCGAAAAATCACTTCCAAAAAATACCCCTGGGAGTGCTTTTGTTTCGTAGGGGTTCTCTCTCTTTCATAGAATGTGTATGTTGTGCCTGTCGTATTCAGTACGATGATGACGTGACATTGCATTGTCTACTCTGCTTACTGCATAACAATGTAGTATCTCTGTGGCGTAATTGTGTGACCACAGAACTCGTGTCTCTGTATTATAGGATCGAAGAATCGGCACGGACACTGGTTGTGCTGGATGTCGACGGGTAAAAATAACTGTTGAACATGAACAACACCCACAGACACGCACGCGTGACACATGGCACGTGGCATGCAGCGCGCCAAAACTTGGATCATAACACGACAATACACGCCAGACTCGTCCCTGCACGAAAGCACCGACCCCAGAGTTGTGGCGAGCCGTGCCTCGAGTCAGAATTGAAAAACAGTCGGAGGCAAGCGAGATAGTCCCCCCCACGCTAACGTCATGCTGAATAAAATCGACAACAAATCAACGAAAAAATATACCAGGCGTATATATTACCAAAAATGAAACTCAAATTAGAATCGAAACACAGTCAAATTTGACTGAGATACTCGCCGCACAACAAACTTCCAAGTATCAAAAACAGGAAAAGTCGAATAAAGGCAAGACCATATGTTCGCAGATTGATCCTGCATATTGAACACGTGTCTTACGAGCTCCTGCCAAGCTGTCGACGATTATGTTTCGTTTTGGTTTTTTTCGACGGAAAAATTTGACGTCTTGAGCCATTGGTTATGGTACCAATCTGTGGCTTGGATTCTTTTGTCTTTTTGACAACTTCATTGCCGGTCCAAGATGACAGTTGTATTCGACGACTATTAACAGACTGCTGTGCATCAATGGGTACGGCAAAAACTACGAAAAAGCTAGTATTAATATTAATATCTTAGTAAGAATAACAACACTGATATTATTACTGTAGTACCCTTGCCATTTTCTCAGCATGATACCACAGGGCCAAGGCACAAGGCACACACCCCCCTGTCGTGGATTTTCCCATCTTGAGAACTTAGGGCGTTCACCTACACAAGCCTCCATACCAGTGCACAGCAGTGCCCCACCTTCATACTTTGTCACTTTCTTGCTGAGAGGAGAAAAAAAAAAAAGACACAAAGTGGTACCTGGCCTTCAGACCCAGAAAATAGTTTTTTTCGACACGAGGCGCGGATCGGATCGCTCGATCGAAAAACTTGGGACCGAAAAGGCTCTTTTCCCAGTGTGTAAGGCTGTTTCTTACGGAAGTTCGATTTTGTTTCAGCTTGATTTGATTTTTCGGCCATGTATTGATGTTTTCGACCCGAAAGGCGGTCGGAAGGGTCGTGTGATTCTCGGAATCAGTACACCTACCGTCCAAGACGTACCCAGATCGAAAGTCTACTTTTCCAATGAAGCACTTTGCCTTCTTCAGTATAGCGTCATTTCCAATAATACACATCAAATCTAATTCGAAGGCACCTACTTCCCAGTGAGAAATAACACTATTTTGAATAGTTTGTGCTTTCCAATGTTAATTGGTTGATAGTTACAGGAAATGCCACAATCCTCAAGAATTTCGAAACGCTTCGATGCAGAAGCGGAGTTTTGATCGGATACCTCTGGGAGTGTAGGTGCGCTGATTCCGAGAAGCGCACAATCCATTCGGCCGCGTTTCGGGTCGAAAACACCACTATAATAGTTGTCTGGAAAAATCAAACGTAACTGGAACACATCGAATTTCCGTAAGAAACAGCACCAGAAACTCCGAGCTGATCTTCAATCGGATACAACTGCATAAGAACTGCAGAGAACCGAGCACTCACCCTCTCCACCATCTCCTTTCGGCGCGTCAGCCCGGCGAAAGCGTTGTTTCCACGGCCGTCCTCAACGCTCTTCGTCGAAATCGGCCCAACAGCCCTTTCCTTGTGGCGATTGGGGTAGTATTGCTCCATCACCAGCTGGGGAGTCCGGGAGTGGGGGATGGTTGTGGCAGCGTCGGGGCAGTTAGTGCACAGAACGCGATGTCACCAAATGAATCGGGACCTACTAATTTTCGGCGAAACATTTGCACGAGACGTGATAAAATATTGTGTATACTGAAAATTGTATAGGACACACCCTGCCTCACAGATAGGCAAGGATTTGTCACTCACATATCCACAAGTTATTGAAAAATAATATGTGATGGGAAATATCACTCACAAACTCCCTCCAGCGATGCAGCCGGGGAATCAGCGCATCCCTGACCCCACGTATCTCCGTCACCGAAGAAAAACTTCCCTGGAGGCGGTCGAGTAGGTCGAGGCAAAGCTTCTGCTGCTGCTGCAAGTCCTGCTGTATCTGCAGCTGCACCTGGTCGGGGCTGCCACAAGAAGAGGCACCGGAAGAAGGGCGGCCACGCTCTACCTCATCCACCGCTGGAGCCTCCGCCGCCGCCACCGCCGCCGCGGCCGCCGCCGCCGCCGCCGCCACCAACCTCGGCGTCGCAAAATACGCTTGCTTGCTCGCGGAAGCCCTAGTAGTCGAGCGCGTGACCCCCGCTTGCATTTCCTCCGATGCGGCGAGCTTCTGCTTGGCGAGAGGAGCCTGCAGCGTTTGCCTGATAATTGCAGCGGGCAGGAGGTGACTGTTTGATCCAGGCATCGATTGGTGTATCGGTTGCTTGTTTCTTTGTATACCGGTTGTTCGGTGGCCTCGGTTTATCTGATTGGTTGGGCGGTTACCGTAGTAAGGTAATCAATCAAATCTCCAGGTGCACGAGAAAACTCCTGCGTGGCATCAAAATAATACCTACGGTATACGTATTGGTTCGATTTACACCACGTAGATCGAAGCTTTCAGTCAGCAGAGAAACACACGGGGATGCCTGGGGGTGAACGGACAAATGCGTTTACTACGAGATACCGCAAGTTCGACACTTCGATGTATCAGGAGTTTCCATACTACAGTATATATCTCACCTGTCAGCAGTCTCGTTTGTTACGGTAGCCCTCCTCCCACCCTCGGCAACAAGCCCACGCCCACGTCCATTCCCACTACCCAGTTCGCGCCCGCCTGCGCCCCCATCGCCACTATCCCCGCCGCCAGCACCACCGTCACCCCCTCCGTGACCACCACCGACGCAAGCGCCACCGTCACCAATATCACCACCACCAACACCACTAACACCACCATCACCACCACCAACACCACCACCAACACCGCCAACACCACCAACACCAACACCAACACCACCGCTGTCGCCGTCCGCCCGGTCTAGCGTCTGCTGCGTCCGTTGGCCGGGGGGGAGAGACTGCGCCCGCGGGTGGCCTCCTGCCCCTCCTCCGGCGCCACCGTCATTGCCACCGGCCCAGCTTGCTGTGGTGCGTCCAGCACGGTCGATTGCCTTGTCGCCGGAGTGGCCCACGCTGCGAGAACGCCCGGGTGCCGAGGAGGAACCGGAGCGTCGTAGGAATCGGGACGAGTTGTCAGTGCGCGCCCGGGTTGCCGGGTTCCCCGCGGCTGACTTCCGGGCGGCGTCGTCCCGCCGCGCCTGCACCAGGAAAAGTGCGGTTGAACAGACAAAAACGGCAAAGAACAGGGCGCAGTTAGGTATATACTACTGTAAGTAGTATGGCAGGGCGGGGATAGGGGATACTTCAATACAATCTTTCTGGACACAGGTCGACAACGAAAATAATCAGAAGTGCGCCTCACGGGAACCCAAATGATTCGTGGGCAACTTCCGGACTTAATTTGCCCGGACTGCTCGGATCGCTAGTGAATAGAAAGCATCCGATTGCAGTTGTCCGGACGGTTCCAATTAACAAGCTGCATTTGATATCAATTGTTGCGGCAATTCCTGCTACACGTAGTAGTAGCGCCCGAAAACAACTGCCCCGATAACTCCTACTACTGTAATACTGGTAGACAGCATTCGAAAATAACTATCCGGGCATGCCAATCGACAGACAGCACAAAACATTTCCAATTAATGAACTCCTTTAGAAAAGGGCAATAACCCAAAACGGACACAACTGGCCCGTCTCGAGTCAAACACGGGTATAGACTGGAATCAAGTCAAAAACACCCGTCACGAGCCATCACGTGATTGACTCGCCGAAAACACATACTATACCAGGTTCTAAAGGGTAAATACCCTCAGGTACACTTACTTGCCGGCAGCTTACTATATACTTCGACGCTTCCAGGTTCGGTTGGGAGGGTGCAGGTCCGGGTGGGATCATGTCCCGCGGATATCAGGGTTCCAAACGAGAGGGAGGGGTGCAAAGAAGCAACATTCTGGCGGCAAGCGTGTGTTTGTTACCTGGTCTCGGCGTCTACCTGTTTCATACAAAGACCAAATGCAGCAGTGATAGAAGAACAGTAGTCTACAGCACAACTCGTTACAAACACGTTAGACGATGTACTGTCAATAGGTACCTGGTGTGAATCATCGTTCGTATGAACGAATGTGTAGACGTGTATCATATCATACGTGCCCAGGTGCTCATGGCATAATTGTTGAATAGAATGGAATGTTCTTGAATGTGAAAACTGAGGGATGCTGAAAGAGCGGCGGCCAGCAGTGATCACAAGGCGCTAGAGGCAAGTTAAGCAAAAAGCAGTACAAAAAACTGTCAAAGCATAATAGGCTGTACCTGCGTCAAGATCTCTCAAAGACTGGTACGATGTGTTTTTTGCCAATCGCATGACTCGCGGGGGGGGGGTTATTTGGTTCCAGGCTGAACCCGTTTTTGCCTCGAAACAGACCGGGTGTGTACCCTTTCTGGCCATTGTTCATGAAATACAGATCTTGCAGGGAAAAAAACAAATGTAGCAGGTAGACAGGGGCTCATGAAACACTGGTAGGCCAAAACGTTCAGGCTCCATCTCCAAAAAACGGCGCGGGTATTAGATGCGTAGGTGTACGGAATTTGGGGTGATATATGCTTGATTGAACCAGCTTGTATGCTCTTGCCGCAACGGTGCTTGTTCATCACTCCTAATGTTAATGTTTACGCTGCTACGCTACAATACTACTGGTATGTAATTTGGCACTACGTAGAGATAGAGAACGGTACAGCTTCGGTATGGCGGGAGAACAGACAATTGACGAATCCCCACCCCATGGTCGCAGCAAGGCAGGAATGTGCTGTGGCTGGCGACTGACCATGCAGGGCAGTGCGGTGGTGCTAACGAACGAGAAACAGAGGCAGTCTTGGTTGAAGCTGCTGCTGCTGCAGTGACGGCTGTGGTTGCTACTTATCCAAGCGAAACCTTTCCCTCAGATCCCGCAATCACCGTCAAGCGGAACCATTCCTGCCTTTTCTCTCCTGGCTAAGCGATCGCATCACCCGGCCTGTTTTCCCGATGCTCTCGTCAACGCACCCTTAAAAACAAGTACGTAACAGTAACTTCACTCTGCGGTAACAGCCCACATGCCTCATCTCATAATCGCCTCACTCACAGAAGCCAGAGCGGTTTCGCCGGTCGTACGCGAAGATGTCAGACGGTTTTTCACGTTTCAGTAAGGGTGACACAGCTACTACCCGCACGTGACATTTCGTACACAATCGATACTAGGTACCAGGAACCAGACACATACGTGGCAACACATAGTGAGGAGGGGCACATGCCATGAACAACCGCACAAAACCGTGACCGGCTGATCACTTGAGGATGAACCACGTGAACAACTCCATACGGCCCACGAGGGCGTTCCTACTTCTGTACACCCAAGCTTACCTGAGCGCCGCGGCCATCGTCGTTCTCCTCTTCTCCCTCTCCATTTCCCTCTCCCTTCTCCTCCAAATCGTTGGAAACGACGTGAACGTCGGCCAAAGCGTTTTGTTGGAAGAGGGGATGCGAACGCTCCTGCACCATCTCTTTGTGGCCAATCGCTGCCAACCTGTCAGACATGTCTTGCTTTTGACGAAGCTTCTCCGCCATGTGGGAGACGACGGCCTCGTCAGACGATACTCTACGCCCCCCAATCACGAACCTCGCTCCCTTCCGAATGGTTGGTCCGGTCGATTTGCCAATAAGCGGGGCGGCAGCCGTGCTCTTAACATCAACACCACCAACGCCATCGCCTGCGCCGAACGTCGCTATTTCTCCTCGCAAACCAGAAGCACCTAGCGAAGTCAGGCCAGGCCCCACTGCTGCTGGTAGAGGCGAGGCAGACGCTTCCGCTCCATTGGCTTCCCCGATGGGCACGGGTGCAACCGTCGACGCCTGCAGGCGGGTCACTCCGTTACGAACAACTGCAGACGAGGCTGCAATCCCGAAAGATGGACGACTCGGAGGCCACAGACCTTCCCCCCTGCCCTCTCCGTTCACAGCAATCTCCATGGAGGATACAGTCGCAATCGATGCGATACAGGAAGCCGTCGAATCCTTCGCTGCAACTGCCGCTGGGACGCGTGCAACTCCCGGCGCCGTGTCGGGATCGGCAGAGGGGAACACGGGTGCCGCAGATTCATAATGTGGTTCTGCGGCCCTCGGCGATTCGAAGGTGTAAGGCCTACACTCGCCAGAATCCCCGCCCTCGCCTCCTACAAAAAAGGTCCGGGGCGCACCTGAGACATCTGCACCACCTGCTCCTGTGCAGGCCGGGGGAAGCTGAACTCTGCCCAGGTCGAAAGCGGACAACTTTTGCAAGGGCAAGGCCGATGGACACAGGGGACGGTCGTGGGGAAGATAAGACTCCATTATCATTGGTGACGCCACCTACAACGGAACCTACTTGTCCAGTGTACACAGGATAGTGTATATCAGGTACCACAGTACCTGGGAGCGTTTCATTCGACTTGCAGACATCGGTCCCTCGCTTACCCCGAAGTCCGCTCGAAAAGGTATCAATCTATTAATAGGCACTCGCGGAGCCGTATAAGTAAACATGCATGCACTCCATGGATCGCACCCGCGTATTTACTGCCGTTACTTAGAGCGAACCGATATGTCAAGGGAGGATAAACAGCGGCTACGGTATCGAGCAAATCTCGATCCCACATCTCGTGTTATCTTCCCGATACACTTGGAAGCATATGATACGCGCATGTTTTTCGACTGGAATCTTGCTTGCAAGCGAACGCTTTTGCAACTCGAACACGCCAGGAGCCACAACCTAAACCCGTCTTCTCAAAACCTATGTTGCCTTACCCAGCCAACCTCATAAAATCCCTCCCTACAGAATATTTTATTATGTGCATGGGTCAGAAGAGGACTCCACTCACATCACACCAGTCCTGAACCGCTAGCAACTCCAAAGAATGCGCCAACCTCGGCACAGCGATCGTCAACCTCGTCGTCACACTCGAGCGTCTCCCGCCGCCAGACCCCAGCGAGCTAGAGGGCCGGAGGACGAGCGCGCTCATCCAGGTACCACAGCCTGGCGGTTCCATCGCCAGCGTTGCCTCCACCATACCTACCAACGTGGCCGATGCCGTTCATGCAAGAAGAGTAAGAGGAAAAGGCAAGGGCGCTCGAGTCGGGATATATATTCAGCTGTGAAGGTGGGTCTGACAGCGCCAGGCGTAATCGTGGTAGTGCGCCTGTGGTATTTTCTTGCCGAGATGGGAGGATGAACCTCACGCGTAGCATTGAGGGCCTGATGATTTATGATCAGCGCATTTTCGTTGGATAGCGGTGATCAAAACCGCGCGCCGACCAGTGTCACTCAAACAGTCATTCGGAGTATGGGCTATTAATAGGGTCAGTCACGAAGTACAACACCACGGCAGAACAGTTGCCGTAAAACTACCTTTAGCGATCCCCGAGCTCGACAAAAGTCTCTAGAAATCAACCCTGAATGAAAAACCGCGTCGGACGGCCGCCAGCGAGGGACGGGCGACACGTCAAACCGGATGGTTCTGACAAGTGTAGGTGCATGATAGGCGGAGCGCAATGTGCATAACACGATCACTGACCAACATTGTCGCTGCGGCTGGTCGTAAGTATGGCCAAGAGCAAAGGACAACCGCCTATCACACATTTTAACGTTTGGGCCGTTCGCCACTTACCGCGTGCGGAGGACACTGCGCACCCGAGGGGGGTCACAGGACTGAACAGGTACGCCTTCCCATCCGACCGGTACATGAAGATGCGTCCTCCCACCGCCATGGACCCAGGGGCGGTAACATGACCCACTACAAACTCCTCCACATCCGTCCAGCACATGAGGCGGTGTCCTCGCGCCTGGAAGTTAGGTTGGCGCATCTTCTCCTCGTCGACGGGGTGCTGGTACGAATGGGAGGGGTCACGGCGGCGGTTTGCACCACCGACACCATCACCATCACCATCACCATCATCACCACCGCCACCAGCACCACCACCACCGCCACCGCCACCACCATCACCATCACCACCACCAACACCGGCACCAACACCGCCACCGCCACCACCGGCACCATCATCACCATCACCGCCATGAACACGACTAACACCACAAACATCCGGGTTTGGTCTTTCCCACTGGACCTTGCTCATTTTACGGTTGAAGAAGCACACGCGGCCGTCCTTCGCTTGGAACTCTGTCCAGCCGTGGGGCAGCGGAGGAGGAGGAGGCCTCTCCCACTGCACAGTGCCCGTTGGGCGGTTGAAGAAATAGGGCCGGCCATCGGTCGCGTGGTACTCCTCCCAGCCAGGGGGCAACGGAGGGGGGACATCGCGTGTTTCCGCCCCCGCCGCCTGCGGCCGCGAGAGTGAATGGAGGGACAGTGTTTTGGGGCAAAATATTCAGTCATATGTAAGTAAAGGAAACTATTGACAGCAGTAATCCGAAACGGGCAACGTGCGCTGCCAATCACCGATACCAAGTACCTTGATACTTTGGTACTTCGATCGTTTTGAGTATGCGAGCCAGTCGGGCCCTGCGGATAACTAATGGTGATGGAATGTGACGTGATATGATATGATTCGTACTTGTATTGGATAGTACCGAAGCGAAGTAGGCGTGCGTCGCCATAACCTTCCCCCCAAACGTTAGTCACGGCAAACTTTTTCCCGCTCAGATTTCAAGCTATCAGGAACTGTTTTTCCTTTTTCGTCTCCGAAGCATGGGTTCAGCTCGTGCTTATGGGTGGGTTGGGGTCCTAGGCAACTTCTCGAGGCAGCGGCAGCGAACTACCGTAGCACGGCACATGTCGAGGAAAGGGCGACCACACCCGAGCTCTTTCGTTAGAAGGTTCGCTGCCCCTCGCTCGGGCCGCACAGTGGCATCGCATGAAACGATACAGCTTCCCACGTACAGAGCAGGTAGCTTCCTACGGTGACTTTGATGAGGGTTAGGACGGAAACTTTAGGAACGTTTGCTATTCATATTACAGTATTAATAGTGTCCAAACGGATCTTACATTCGCATCTAGAGTGGTGTGAGTTTGGGTGGGTGAGCATAATCCATTCATGGCTTGAGCTATGAATAGCGTATAGCACTGTGAATGAATTCATTGTTAATATTTAGGAGACGAAGTACTGAACCAGAAAATTCGACGTAGATGTGGACCATCGAAATCGTACGTACGAATACCGATTTTATATCCCTTTTTATCGTTTACAGCACGTATCGCTATTGTGGTACATATTGTGTTGGAATAGATAGCGCAGGCTTGCGCTAGTAGTGGCTTCACTACCTGGCTGATGTTGGGAAACTGGACAAGAGGTTTAACGTTGAAGATGCCGCTTGCGGGCCAGAAAAGCAAGATAGCTACGAAATTGTTGAGTCCATGTCCGTACGTGTACTCAAAGACAAGAGCACAGCAGTATATCAAAGTAGATCAGATAAATCAGCGTGGCTGCTGCACCTTGGTGTCTCCCAAGTTTAGGAATAGAGTACTGCTCTGCTCTAGAAGCCTACGACGTCCAGAATACTGCTAAATATACCCTACAGCATGAAATTATGCAGGAGGTCTAAATGGTGCAGAAATCTATTTTCCAGCTCTGGAATGTTCTCAAAACAATACCTATGTCGAACAAACGCTCCTAGATAAAGTAACCGCAGAAGCAGTACGTCCTGTTGTCAACAGTCGGTGATTGCTCGCACCGGTGTTTTCCTATGGGACATATCACACCTGCTATGTATCAAAGCTACAAGCAGACACAGTGCTGTTACGATGCGCCATGAAGCTGTACGTACTGAACATTCACCACGTCAATAGGCTGCTGTAAAAAACTGCTGTTGATGCCGAACATTAATCAGACAACGGGATCCTGTTGCCTACTATTAGATATGATACTTGTCAGTAACCATCATATTCGTTACTCGATTACACTTACGTCATCTGGTATACATTTACGCATTCTATGTACAACAGACAGTTTTCCAGTCTGAGTTATAGTAGGATAGCAGCAGCTGTCTTTTTACACATATACTGCTGTGCACCCGAACGCACAGAATAAAGTCCCAATGACGAGTAGTGTCATGGATCTACTGTTGTTGTGGTACGTACGTACATGATCTACGGTAGACAGCACATTTAGTACGTGCTATCATTGGTAAATAATGGAAAGGATATCTTCAGTATCCCTCCGAGACCGGTAGCATAGTTTTACTGTAGTTCTGGTTGGAGAAACAACATAGGCTACACTGGGGTCATGGATATGTACCCCAAGGTATATTGTTCTTTACAGTAAATCTGGGGGTTCTCTTCGTTGTTTTATTTTGAACGGAATACGAGGGTATTCCCTCATTTTGTTTTTGTTTGACCGAAGTGCAAGGGTCGTCCTTTGTTGCGAGCTGCGAGCGCACACGCGCACCGCCCTCCCCTTTGAGCTCACTCTACTTTTGCTCTACTTTTGCTCATCATCATCAGCTTCCAGCTGAGCAATCAATCAACAATGTGGCTTGGGGTCACCACACCATCTTCTTCTTCTCTTCTATGTTGAAGCTTCACGTACAAGTCACCTGACAGTGACTACGTGTTTGCCTCGAACGTTTTGACTGTGTATTGCCGGCCATCGGCAATCGAGTCTAGGCGTACACACCAGCTACGAGCTGGTACACACGCCAATCGCCATACCTAGTAGGTTATGCGCCATGAGCCTTAATACCTACCAGGTACCAGCTATCTCTAAACAATCGGTACCGTGTGCAGTAGTATCGAACTACAGTATTAATAGCTTCTCGGTCGATATCGATTGCTACCTGGTATCAAATAACAGGCACACCAGTATAGCCAAGTGTATACCTGGAATATAATGCTCCGTGTGTCGTACTTTACTACTGCTTGGAAGCGCGAGTACAATGTGCGAATCCCGGTATATAGTCAGATAGTCAGACGCTCACCTGGTCGTCGCCCCACCCTTCCCTAGGCAGCCCTGCCCTCTCCGGACCCAACTGCTCGGTCCCTGCAATACCATACAGTTTGGGGTTTGGAGGACGATTGCCGTGAGCATCGGATACGAGGAGCAGTCCCGGCTACGTACGCGCTGGGTTAGACTAGGAAGAGGACGGTATATATAACATTAAACCAAAGATGCTTAAACATCCAAGTATAGCACAAGTACCAGGTATTCCAAGGACACCGCGAGTTGACCCCGTGACTGACCTGGCCGCCCCTTTTCACTAACATTATTCAAACTTGATAGCTTTGTAAGACCAAGACTAAAGGGGATGCTGATCATAAGGCGCAGCATAGGTACCCAGACCCAGCGGCTGCTTCGTCGCGTGAGGTAAACAATGGTGCAGTAGGCCAGTGGGTAGCGTCTCGACACCAACAAGAGGCGTACGAGTAGACGCGCCCAATATGACCGGTCTGTAGTGTGCATTTAACGAATATCATAACCACAGTCATAAAAGACACCCAGCACAAGCTTCAAGCAGTTCCCGCCAAAGCCATGGCTGCGGTGTTCTGAATGGGTCGTGCCCGTCGCAATACTCGTTCTTGTTTTTTTTCGAGAACACAATCTGGAGCTACTTCTGTACCAGAATATATTACACGAGTATAGGCTACTGGGGGCCTCGGATGCCTTCACCCATCGATGTCATAGGGCAATCGGCCAGAACCCTGTACGCACCAGGGACAAGCTAGGTTAAACACCACTTCACCTACTCTGGATAAACTAGACTCAAAACCACTATTACAGTAGTAACCTCTTCGACGATGAGACAATAGAGAAACATTTCGATGCCGGCCACAATAGACTGTGGAAAATGTCTATTGATAGATAATGTCGGTGGCGATAGATGTGGAAACTACCGCTATAGGAAGCGACAATTATATTGGGGATACTCTGTCTGCCCATAGATAGAGACATTGTCCACCACAGTTTCGTAGATTGCAAACCGTGTCCGTCGATGGTCCTTGCCGGCCGCAACAGATTGGGTAAGGTAAGCAATACCTGGTACATCGATAAGCACTGTTTGCCCACCACAATCCGTTGTGAACCGAGTTCATCGATGGGCATTGCAGGCCGCAGTAGATGTGCAAGCTATCTATGAAAACACGTTGTGGACTTACAGCACAGTATTAATATATCAATACTAATAATACTGCTCTTGGGGAGAACGGGCTGAAAAATGGTGCACCGAATCTGTACGTACGTAGCGCCAGCGTCTGTCTGATTTTTCTTCGCCTGCCGCTCGATTGATTCTGATCCTCTCTTGCTACGATACGATACCTTGCACAAATCGGCGGTAATAGGCAACAATAGCCATCGATAGACACCATTGCACAACATTATTATAGGTGGAGGATACGAGTGTAGTATATTGTGGAAACACCCCCCAATAAAAAGAAAAACTAAAGTCTACGTATTAATATTAATAGTGAATGTTTTACAAGTCGGCGGTAGTAGGCAACAATGGCCATCGACAAACGCCATTGCACAACATTATTATAGGTGGAGGATACGAGTGCAGTATATATATTGTGGAAACACCCCCCAATAAAAAAATCTATAATCTGCGTATTCATATTAATAGCGAATATTAATAGTGAGTGTTTTTAGTCAAGAGGGAGAAACAAAGAGTTAACTCTTTCGAATATTGTGATACGAATTATAGATTTAGCTGTAACTATATACGTATGCGTGTTCGACAGCTTACATCCAGACAGTGCCGATGGGCAATCCAGTTAATAGAATACCACCCCCCGACAGGCGGCGGTGCCTGTTGATAGACCCTTGTACGGATCGTACTGCAGTAATTTTTAGTTTTTTCGGGAAGTTCCGGGACACTACTCGTATATATATCTGCCGCAGCCAGCACGCATTCCCCAAGAACAACAGCACCTGAGGCAGAAATGCGTGTCACCGCTAAAAAGTCGTGCGAACGGCACCCGTTCGAACGAAAACTGGCCAAAAAGTGCCAACGACACCCGCGAGCGGCAACTGCAAATCTTGAAAGCCGTCAACACAGGGGATGGAACTCTACCCCATCCAGGGCGAAAATGATCCCCTTGCACCTCTCGGCACTTCACCTATGTACTGCGTCAGGCAAGTGTCATGCTACTTACTGCAGGTACAGCTGCAGCGACTGAAGGAGACACAGGCCAACTCAAGTAAGGGGCACCAGAGGGATGTCTGTAACCCGGTGCCGGTGATTACCGGTACCGAACTTGCCGGGTAGGGTTCCTCGGAAAACGGAAAACGGCGGTTGGAACTTAATCTCCCCTATCCCCAAAATGAAACACCTCCATACTCAATGGAAACCCTAAGTGTTTTCCGGCAGCACAGCAAGCAGCAGAGTACGCGCGAGCAGAGCGAACACAAGATTCCAAACGTATACATATGCCCATACTGCAGTTTGATGGAGTCTAACAGGTACGGTATCACCATTAATAGTTAATAGTACATGAGTACATGCGAATATCATGAAATCATTGCAGAATGCCAGCGCCAAAACACAATTTTTGGATTTCGTGTACACGGGTGCACGCGCCATGCCGGCCATGCCATGCCGCAGTGTAGTCTGTAGATAAAAAATAAACAAACAAATACAAGAGGGGCTTTGCCGCGGCGGGTTGACGCCCGCTCTGGCTCCGCGCATGCTCGTAATGACCACGGACGTAGGCAAGTCGGCCGTAAATGCGACACACAGTACTGCCAAGGGTTGGGAACATTTAAAAAAAAATCGTACCTGATTGAAGAGAAAGAAAGCACTGGAATCAGATTCGATCAACCAGCAACACCTAAAGTTCGCCGCATACCCGTAATGACCGAGGATGTACGCAAATGGGGCCATAAGTGCGACATTATTGCCAAGGTGTACAATACATTAATACGTGTTCGAGTGCAGAGAGAGAAAAAACTGGAATCAGGGTCAATGGACCAAAAACAAAAAAAAATGTTGGCATCTGACTTTATGCCACTTCGCACAATACGTGAACCAATAAGTATGACCCAGAGTTTAGTTGGGCACGAAGTACGCGAATAGGCCGACACAAGCGATCCCAATGTCCCCATCGAGTATGAGTATCCCTTTTACAGCACCCAAAAACGACAAAAAGACACGACCTCTGCTGGATTCGAACCGGGCAAGGGCCAGGTGAAGGTCCAAACACTGGCTGTGCGTTGACTCAACCTGCAGAGCATTTATTAATAGCGTACTGACTGACTGCGCCACAGATTGATGCCTTTCTACAATATATGTACGAGTAGACACTTGAAATCAGAACATTTTGTTTTGTGAATAATAACACGGCGATACCTCTCGCCCCCGGGACGCGCTGCGAGTCGGCCGAGGCCGCCCACCCCTGGCAGGGTCGGGAGGGGCAAGCAGGTGCGGGTGAGGCACGTCCAGCAAACGGCGCACCAAAGAAAGGAGAGGTGGACCTCATCCCAAGTTAGGTCGGTCTCGGTTCAAAAACTACTATTGTTAATAGTACAAAATCATCTTCAAGCGACTGAGAGCTAACCAACCTCAAGGACAAAAAAAAAACTCCATTTAGTTATACCAGAGGGTATGACATTTACAACATCTACCTACATCAAGGTGTTGGGTGTGGTTTAACGGTATGGTATTGCCCGCCTCCATTGTACCAGTATGTCGCTCCAATAATCCCAGCAGGGTCTTCTGATGGAGTGGGAAGTGGGACGTCTCTTACTAGGAATCTGCCACGTCTACGGTAGGCGATGGTCGGTTTTCGTCTGGGCATACTTGCGTTATCAACCGGTGGGTACAGGGAGGAGGCTGAACATTCGGGACCAAACCGGTACGTACGTACTGGCCCCAGCACGGGGTTTTAGACATCCCCGCTATCTACTGCTGTACTGCGGTACGTAGGAATATGTCTACCCTGTACGGGCATCGTTAGCCACGTACCAGATACAAAAACAACTCACCCCATTTCAGCGCTTCGTTGTTCAAGTCCAGGGAGGGATGCAGTCTCCATACCTCCTCCTGTGCCTCGTGCACCATGTTAAGCAGTATCGCCTCCAGAATTAAAGCAGCTGCCCCAAAACTGGAGCGGAAATGCCTCTGGATCGTGGAAAGCTCATCAAGAGCACCAGCGACACGGGGGGTGCGGTAAACACCGCCCGCTTCGTAGGGGTTACCCCCCCCCAGCCGCTCTTTGCAGACCATGCCAAGGACTGTTTTCCCCGTTGCAAGAAACAGCTCCTGTGCTTTCAGAGCCGCTGCTTTTTTATCTGCTACTTTGGCCCTCACGCACCAATCAACTCCCTGGTGCAGGCGCACCAGGGCTACGTCCGCGAGGATGCCTTTAGGAGGCTCAGGCTCTGCGCGCCTCATCTCAACTGCCGGGTCCAAGCTTTCCATGACGATTGGACAGCGTGGAGTAGGTCGATCGCCACAGAGTTGATCGAGTGGATCCTGCGGTGGGCAACCATGCGGGCGGAGCGAAAACAGAAGAAGGCAGGCGCCAAACACAGGCATTCCTGGTCAGTTTGTACTCTGTACGTGCAATGTGTGGTGCAAGGTATGTAGCACTGGCTGCGGTAGGCCGTTCACCGCGCACACTCTGCGTCTCTCTGTCACATACAGGGATAGGAACACATGTTCTGGACAAAGTACCCTGTGGTATGTTAAAATAGTCACTCGTTCATGAAAAATAGACACTTCTCTCTTGCGACACTACCCTAGACACTTCCCGGAGGCAACCTTAGCATACGTTACTGCTGTATCTTGGTGCGTACGTATTGATAGTACGAGTACGCTGATTTCATGCTTTCTTCTTTGAGGTGTGCGATGTGCGTAAGTTATTACGTCTACTGTTTCGTGTCTGTGTATTTTTTCTCGTGAAGTATTCTTCCTCTCCAGAGTTATTGGAGCCTGCCCTGTGACCACGGACTAGAATTTCGGCGATGGGTTATTATTAGAATGAAAACAACAACAATAGAGCACGTATTTTAAACGATACATGACCACAACGAGGTACCAGGAACAGCAGTAGTATGCAGCGGCGGACAACATGCGCGTATGTGCCAGGCTATTCGGGTTTGCACGTATTGTTTACCAGCTGGCATCCGGTTCCCATTTGGTGCTTTGACCCGGCAGTGGGTCAATTCCCATAAGGCACCCTGCTCCCTTAGTGGCGCAGAAATACAAAAAACCCTCCGAAGGAGTTGCCGGAGACCCACCTGGTACCCTGATCCCATTTGGCAACATGTAGGCCATTCCTATCTTCAACAACTCCTGCTATACATACAACAGTATATATTGAATTCACGTGCAAGTTCTCCGCCTGCGAGTATTAATATTAAAATCAATGGTGTGAGATCACACCTAAATACCTATCTCGAGAACCGCATAAATCTCGACAAAAAAAGTACAGATACCTATCTCGAGAGCCGCATAAATCTCGACAAAAAAAGTACAGCCTTGCGTACCATAAAGGGGACTTCCCAAACTTACTACAAGTACCTGGCGGAGGGGACGGGGTATCATATGCCCTCGCGTAAACGTGTCAAAGAGGGGCACATACTCGCGCTCTGCTTTTGACCACTTTCGTTCATCGACAACACGTTCACAAAACACACACCCAAACTGAATGGTTGGGAAGGCAGGGGCCATGGGAGTTCGTCAAACCCCATAGGTTTTGATTTCGAGTCGATTCGACGGAGTGCATGGGCGTCGCCGCCGACGAAGAGCAAAGTCCCTCTTCAAGTTATTTTTTTACGGGGGTGTCCTCCTTTTCGTTCAATGTCCTACTGGGTACCGTATATAACAAGACGATAGGTAACATAGTGGGGGCCGTCATATGGGTCATGGATACCCGTTGGTAGGGTCTACCCGGATCTACCCGCATAAAATCCGGGCATCCAAGGATATCTACCCGGGTACACACGGGCATGGTGGGTGTTTGGCGATATACTCAAGCTGGCCGAACACTCAGCGTGTATATTGTCTCAATCCCAGGGCATGTAATATTACCGATGGGTCGAATGGTATTGGGGAGAAGGTAATACAGCAGAATAAACATGAATTCACATACACCCGTTGGTAGATCATGTACCCGCGTCTAGGTTACCCGGGTATTCAACAATTCCATAATACACAGGTACCCTAACGAATACCAGATACACCTTCCCACACTTGCAGAGCCTAAGCTTACAAAGCTCGAGCATCGACCAATTCCGTCCGAAATGTTTGACTAATCGACCCACTTCGGTCCAAGTCGCATCCGACAGCTGACAACAGTCGATAGTCGACGTAGATACGCGCAAAACTACCAGGTACTCGTTATTCAAATCCAAATGTCAACAAGTACCAAGATCGAGCAAACAATCACAATCCTTAGTTTGGGTCATCGGTACGTAATAATAGAGCAGTCCCCATCCGGACTCTGGGGGTCAGCAGCATGGGTTCACATCCCCCATTCTCCGGTTTTGTCTTTCTGGATATTTTAGCGAGGGGTGAGTGGGTTAGTTGGTGGGTGTGGGTGAGAGTGATCGTACTATGTTACTTAACGGTTGTTTTTAGTCCGCTGGTTTTGCAACGTACAAATATTAATAGTGTACGAATAATACTCGTATCCGTTCTCCAAGGTATCTTATCATATTATTATTACTACTAGTTTACTAAATTGCGAAGAATACGTAGTTTCGTAAGTAACTCGAAAGTTGGTAACACAATCTAGAGACACCAAACATCATCACTCTCAGCCAATCCCTTTTCCTCCCTCCCTGCGTGTAACGTGTGCGTGCAGTGTATATGTCGTGCTTCCTGTGTATGTAGCCTGTACCCATTCATGCGAATACTCGTACAATGTGATACCTGGTAAACACATATGAGCATGCAAAAAAAAAAAACACGAATAAAACACATCTCGTTGTAGAAATGCACATGTTTAATCGGATTAATTCCGGTTGCTCTCACGCTGGATCGACGGATGCGGCTATTTGATCCTGTCCGCCAGACTCATTACCGGATCAGTTTCCAAGATTAGTGCCTTTGTTTCAGAGTTCAAAACGGAAGAGTACCAGTTCGTTCATCTTTAGATCTTGCGTGAGTCGTTCGTGTCATGTACCTGATATTCTATACTTCAAATCCCCACTCATACAGGTGTAGCTTTGCCCACGCACCTCCGCTAATGGAGCCGCAGGCGCCGCCGCCGCCGCAGCCGCAGCAGCCGCCGCCGCCGCCGCCGGAGGTTCAGCAGATGCCGCTGCAAACGGTTCGATGGGTACTGCTGCCGGCGGTTTCGACAGCACGTCCACGGGTGGCGTCGATGGTGCCACTGCTCTAGGCTCCGCCGGTACCGCTGTCTGTTCGGTCGCTGCCACCTCTGGAGGCTCCATCGATGGGTCTACCGGTTGCGCAGTCGGCGCTGCCACAGGCTGGTCCGTCGGTAGCTCAACAGTCGGGTTTGTCGGTGCTTCGTCCACAGGTAGGTCCATCGGTAGCCCCACGGGTGGCGGTGTCGGCGCTTCCATAGGCTGGTCGTTCTCCGGTGCCTGCCAGACGCAAGGGACGAGCAGAGAAAAACATGTACCAAGGTATTGACGTACGAAAAATCAGTATATACGCACCAGGGGCGGGGGGGCGACCAGCTGCCATTTGGGAATCAAAAATGACAACCCGGGCTGCCCTTACGTTCCCCGATATAGTGGGATATAGGAGTTGCTTAGCTTGGGTCTCGTGATATCATATCGCTGCCCATAATCGTGCTGGGTATCGCATCGAAAGTCAAGTATTGATAACATCGAAATATCGAAGTTTCCATATCTTGCATGAAGCACGTTTGGCATTCCATTCCGTGGTATCATCCGGGTATGTTTCAAGCTGATGCCTGGTACTGTAGTTATACTGTATACTTCCTGAACAAGCATGAGCCGTAAACGAACGAAGCAGAAAACACGAAAGTATCAAGACGGACGGCATCGCGAAAAAGCGGCCCAAGGCTCAGCGGGGAAGATACGAGACACGAGACACAATATATACGCCTCCTATTCTCTACAGGTATGACCCCCCCCCCACCGTATTTTCGGGGCAGTGTTCGATGCTGGGTTTCAGCTCAAAATATATTATATGTTTACTCGGATTTATACGAAAACGTTTAAAAAAACTGAAGGGGGCATCCGGGGATGCGCGGAGAAACCGCAAAAATAAAAAATGGGCGAAAATCGGGCGAAATCGAGCTAAAAGTGGGTATTCAGCAGGCCTACTCGATTGCAGCAGCAGTATACCACGAAACTCGTGGGCATCTGCAACTTGTGCTGTGCGGTAGACTGACTTTTCGCCAAGCTTGTTACTAGTTGAGTTCAAATGTGCTCATTGCACTCGCGGCGAGCTAGATGTCGGCGGGACTGAGGAGGATAGCTGCACGCTCATTACTTGCGCAGTTTTGATCATAGCACGACAAACATGTTATAGCCTTACCAATCGACCAAGCTGAAGCGCGTGGCAATGATAACTTTTGACGGATCGGCGAATCATATTTCTAGTGTTTTCTTCAAATCGAATATTTGAATATTTTATGCCACTCTCATAGAAGTCAGGTTCGGCATGATCGAGATATCGCTTACTGGTACAACCAAACTCAAACAACCTCTCGGAATCCGGAGATAACCTTTTCCGTTTTCAAATCGGTAAATACGTGCACAACGAAAAGCAAACATGCGTTTTTAGCACGGACTAACAAGTCAGCGTGGTGCTGATCAAGTGATGAGACGTGTGATGTGAGATGGTTTCTAGCTCACCAGACCCCAGGCTACCACAGGAGGTCCCCTGTGCGGCCATGCTGTGATGCTGGGGTGTGCTGCCTATGGTAGTGCCTACTGCTGTGCTGCTGTAGCGTGAACGCTTTACAAGGGCTTCCACTGCATGTTGAGGCGCTTTTACCCCGGGGATACAGAACATATATAAAAAAAACGACCACCGACAGATTGAAAAGCTGTCTTCACCGGTACCTATCAATAGATTACTATTAACATATACTATGCCTATATCGTTGCCAGGCCCGCGCAACAGACGCCAAGCACAGAATGCAACAGACGCCATGCACAGAATGCAACAGACGCCATGCACAGAATGCAACAGACGTCATGCACAGAATGCAGGGTTGCGCTTCTGCCGGCGGTTTGGAAGCAGGTTTAGGGCCATCAAAAAGTAACACATATACAGTAGATATGTACCAGGTATGTACCTGATATGTAGCAAGGCGATTCAAGCGTACTGCCGCGTAGGCGAAGAACGGTACACAGCAAATATGATAATATGGGCTCCAAGGTTTCGCATGGGAGGCCGGCATGCTCCGGGAGGGGAGATAGGGTTGAGAGGTAAGCCGTGAGATGCAGGTTGTCAGCGGTTATCAAAATCGCATGCCGGTTGGATCTATTTCGCGGTTTCGAGATTTTTGTGCTGGCCCCTGGGGGCAAACGTCTCCATGCATAGTGGAAACCCCTCGTATATTTTTGGAATTCTATCAATATTATAGCGTTCCGTACTATTAATAATATCTGGTACTGTATACTTGGAGTGCCTGCCATCATCATCACGCCATCACTACTGTGCAACCAGTGTACGTTCGAATTGAAGCTCACTATTAATAATACTTTTGGACGGGTGATAGGTGATAGAGCAAACAGGGGTGCAAAGTGAGTGGTCTGCCCAACGAGGGATGATAGCGATCCGTCCCCTGGTTTACCACCTCGAACGGATTTTTGGCAGCGGTTCTAGCGAGCGGTTTCCACATTTTTTGGCGTTTTTGCGGTGTTACCGGCACGTCCTCACTTAAATCTGCGGTACTATTAATAATATCCCTGATGTATACGTACACATGTATCGTACACATTCCTTGTTTCTCTGTCATTTAGCCTTTGAGCAAATCCTACTTGTAATGTGTACCTGTTACCTGTTACAGTACATCAGCTCAACCGAAGGAAATCACGAGCGAGCGTTTCCACTGGAATGACGTCACTGCCAGTGTTGCCAGTGTGCGATGGTACGTACGGCAAGTACGTAGTAATAGTACACTGGCTTTTAGTATATTTGCGCGGTTTGAATACGGAGACACTTACTTACTACTGACGTGCCTCGGAGGATCTCGGCGTCAATAGGTGCGACCGATGACAACAGTTTGATGGATGTTGTATGTACATTATTGTACAATTGTACGTGCTCGTTTAGAGAGATAGATCCAACTTGCGATCCAACCAGATAATACACGTGAATTTTCGTACCAGGCACGGTATCATAAACTGCTTCGAGTATGTTCCAATATTCTAAGCACGAGTCTAAAAACTGTCAATTTCGTAGCTTTTGAGTGAATACTCTGAATTCAAGGCGTGTATGGTGGGTCTCAACTGAACGAAAGCACGTGGGCTCGTTTGCGTTGTAGTGTACGTGGTACTACTGGAACTTTCAGTGTGCGAGCCTACATACTCAAAAGGCTCGTATAATAATAATAATGGTATCCCTCGTACAACTGCCGGTAACAGCGATGGACAACGAGGTGTTCAGGGGGCAATTCAGACGTTTTGCGAGTAAAAGGGAGATTATCGTTTTTTTGAAAATTCGAAACCGTTCGTGTTTCGGTAGATGCGCCTAGGAACGGCTTTCTCGTGGTGTATGTATATATGTATATAGGGAGCAATAACATATTCTGCCACAAATCTGCCGATCGGTTGAACTCATAGCCGACGCGCTTTTTTAGCTTTTTATTAAACCGAAGCAAAACCAACACGGTCCTATAGCCTCCCGATATAAGGCACAAACAGATATCTGCGGGCACGGCACGATCGCAGCCCCTAAAGGGATCTACACGACCACATAACTCAGTGTCATCGGACCGTCACTGCAGTTCTTGGGGCTTGGTCCTCCTCTGTGTATCGAAGAATCGTGCCTCGTGGTATTTTTGCGCGATTTTAGGCTCACCGGGCCACCTTGGGCCAGGTAGCCAGCTGTAAGTCGGGGATAATTTTCGCTCGTTTGTGTGCTCTTCGGCGAGTGAGCAAGCGTTGGGTATCTCTTCTTGTAGTTGATGGGCATCAGAGCAACGTTTATATCTGGGACCTGCGACTCGTTGGATTTTCGGTGCGGGTGGAGAAACCGATGCACAAAGTATATGGGCTCATACTTCCTCACTGCAAAGAGCGGCGCAATAGCACATAGAGGTGGGTAGGACACGGTACGAGTATTCTCTGGGCCGAACGGCGTACCCGCCACTGATGTTCAGGGCATACCTTGGGATACCTATTTCAACCAATCTCCCCGGATTGCAGCGCTCGACATGAATATCTGAATCTAATCGAGTTGTTGGTTGCCCTATGTAGACCCAATGTGACTTGTCAAAGAGTCATTTCGGCGTCAATGGTCCGATTTTCGATTCACCGTAACTCCGTAGAGCATTATACTTCCTCACGCATGAGCTACGTCATGCCCGGTTGATATGCTCACCGAGGAGTCCCTCCGAGAGCCAAATTGATTAACCCCATACCAGGTGCCGGGTATATGAAATGAGGGCTACTCTGCACATTTCCGAGCATACCTTCATTGTGAGAGCCGTACCACATCGCAGTACGTTAAACTATATCGGCCCATTACGGTATGCCCTATGCTACTTGCAGCAAGAACGGACGGGGATATCATTGACACGAGGGGTAACTGGTCCTTCGAGATCCATCGGATAGAACTCTTACTATTAATATTAATATCATGGTATACGTATAACATCCCTGTAGTCGTGCGAGGCACACGGAAGATACACTCTGAACATCGTCATGCACAAAATGCAGGGTTACACAGCAGCAGCTGCCGGTGGTTTGGAGGAATGTTTAGGGCCAGCAAATATTTACCACAATACTAATATGTAGATAGAAGCCAGGTATGCACGAGGTAGGTAGCGAGGCGATCCAATCGCACTGCTGCTCAGGGGTGCACATATGATGTGGGCTATATACGTATATGCAAGGCAATGTACGGTTCATTCAAAAACAGTGCACCGTAGAGAAACAACGGTTTCGTTATAGTGCCCCGATAAAAAACCTGAGACCCGTACGAAACCGAGGTTTTTGTACGGTTTATATATACGGTGCACCGTAGAGAAAAGCGTGTATTGTACGGGTTTTTCCTGCGGGGATTGGAACCGCACCGTAGAAAAACCGATTCAACGGGGAACCGAACCGAACCGGACCGTGTGATATATCACAAAACCGAACCGCACCGTAAGATTTCCGATTTTCTAAAACCGTACCGAACCGCATCGCAGGATTTCCTATTTTTGAAAACCGCACCGAACCGCACCGTAGGATTTATCACAAAACCGAACCGCACCGTAGGATTCACAATATCTGAAAACCGCACCGAACCGCATCGTAGGATTCACAATATCTGAAAACCGCACCGAACCTCACCGTAGGATATATCACAAAACCGAACCGCACCGTAGGATTTACAATACCTGAAATGCGCACCGAACCGCACCGTATGATTTCCGATTTTCCAACACCGCACCGAACCGGACCGTAGGATTTTCGATTTGAAAAAAAACGCACCGTGCACGGACGGATAACCGTAACGATCCCTGAAATATTGTTACTCAACCGACGAATGACAATACCCCCCGAGAGAGCATTTTTTTTTTTTTTTTTTTCTCATCCCATTCATTATCTTCGCACATCTTCTTCTCTCTCTCCTTCCGACTCGTAACTCAGATCCGGGGTCACATAGCAGGCTCTTCTCCCCCCTTCCCGCTACGGTACGTGCCTTCATTTTTATCGCGAGAAGATTTCAGCCTTTTCTTCCCTCGTCGACTCGCATAGAATTGTGCCTACCCACGCTGCAAGGCGCTCTCAACAATTGAATCCTTTTTTTTTTTTTTTTTTTTTTTTTGCAAATAAAGTCAAAGTCCGACCCACCTGGGGCTCGAACCCAGGACTCAAACAAGTAGAATTCGAGGTTAACCACTTGAACCACCGGGGCGACCGGCAGCCGTTGGAACGAACCGAATGTAATATTATTTGCCGCATGAATTGGTGCTGATCGGTTGTGGGAAACGAATGGATCGCAGCCCGAGGAAAACCGTTCAGTATACCAGGTATCTAGGAAGAGGACGAAGACGTGTTGCACCCCTTTTTCTTATTATGGGGGGGCCGAACGGCCCGACCGCACGGGAACAGATAGGGTATTATTTGGTGTTGATGGACACCACCGAAGATGGATGTGGGCACCACTGCTGTGCTCTGGCATGTGTAACATACACCGTTCGTACTGATTCGGCTGGCGAGGCTCAGGATTTGGCATGGGCTCCAACCCTCAAACGCGTTTTTTTACGCAGGCACGGAACAGATGACCACGAGCAGCTTCTTTCCGTTCCGCTCGTTCCCATGCTCTTTGGAGGGAGCAGTTGAGAGAAGAACACACACATGTTTTCTCTCTTTCATAGAATGTGTATGTCATGTTTGTCGTGTCCAGTACGACATGACATGTGTGTGTTCTTCACATTAAACCGTTCTTTCTACCCGTCGACATCCAGCACAACCAGTGTCCGTGCCGATTCTTCAATCCTACCTGGTAGAAGAGATGCAAGTTCTGTGGTCACAAAGCTACGCCACAGAGATACTACGTTGCCACGTACCAGGTATGCAGTAAGCACAGCAGTGGGCAATGCAATGCCATGTCGACATACCAGATACGACAGGCACGACATACACATTCTATGAAATAGATAAACGAAAGAAAACAATAAAAAAAAAAGAGAAACAAAAACAAAGTACGGTAGACAGATCGAAAGAGAAGAAGAAAAAAAATGAAAAAAAATGAAAGCAAAAAATAGAAGAAACAATCTGTCGTGCCCCCCCCCCGCTGTATACAACTATTAATACCATTCCGAAAGTAACCGAAACGTGCGTGCGGCGCAAAACAATTATGTCAAACCTCTTTTTTCTCTGGGGGTGTCGTGTAGTTTGTATTCACCCAGCATCGGGCGCGCGGCGATTTTACCCGAGCGACCAGCAAGGAGCATAATAAGCTGTACGAGACGGAGCTGGCGAGCTGGCTCAACCTGCCTCTAAATTTTTCCAATGTATTGCTGGTAGGTACGGTACTTGTGCTTGGACTTTTTTCTTTTTTTTTTTTCTCATCCCATTCATTATCTTCGCACATCTTCTTCTTTCTCTCCTTCCGACTCGTAACTCAGATCCGGGCTCACATAGCAGGCTCTTCTCCCCCCTTCCCGCTACGGTACGTGCCTTCATTTTTATCGCGAGAAGATTTCAGCCTTTTCTTCCCTCGTCGACTCGCATCGAAGTGTGCCTACCCACGCTGCAAGGCGCTCTCAACAATTGAATCATTTTTTATTTTTGCAAATAAAGTCAAAGTCCGACCCACCTGGGGCTCGAACCCAGGACTCAACAAGTAGAATTCGAGGTTAACCACTTGAACCACCGGGGCGACCGGCTACTGGCGGGTCGTGGTGTGGTGTGATAAATCTAGTGGTGTGGCGCTCGTCACCAAAACGCACGGAGGAGAAGGTGGTGTGGCGTTCGTGTAGGGGGGACAGCAATATTAATGGTGTAGGCCTCTTGAAAATTATTAATATGTATACGTATGTTTGTCAAATTTTCGTACTTTTGCCAACTTTTCTCTTCGTACACGGCACTTTTCGGCAAAACACCATATGCTCGGGCACATGAAGCCCGCCCGGACACATTGGCCCAGGTCTCGGCGCCATCCGTGCACTCTGGAGCGCGTGGCAGGCGCTCCAAGATTTTTTCCCGGCGGGAGTGGATAAGACGATTTCCCTGGTTTCGATACGAGAAGCTTTCTTTCGTACGTGCGTACCTCTGAAATGTCGTCGTTTTTTTGTCCTTCATGTACTCGTAGTACCTACCGGTACGTTTCTTTGCGTCTGAACGCAACACACAACACAGACAACAGACAACCCAATACAGCAGCAGAGCAGAGAGCGTGGTTAACCCCAGTTGCATGCAGCACTGCAACCCTGCCTTCCGGCAGCAGCAGCACAGTGATCAGTCACGGGCACGTGTGGCAGGTCTACATGCTGCTGTATTATTGCGGTGGCTATCTGCTTTTTTCTGACCCGAGATCGATCATCCCGCAACAACACACCTCTATCTCTGCTTCTTCTACGTATTGCTGTGTGATCCAACACTGTCACTGCTCCAGCCGTGTTCGACGCAGCCAGTGCGCGAACAGCAGCAGGTAGCGTACTATGCACATGTGGCAGATCCGCGCTGTACTCTCAGTACTACAGCAAGCAGTGGTGTTTGTTGTTGTGCAGTGGTGTTTGTTGTTGTATTCGGCATATTGGCCTATAGTATGCACGTACCTGCTGCATGCATTGTATGACCGGCATTTTTTACTCCGTACCGATCATCCCCTGATCGCAGCAAATCATTCCTACAAGCATCGCGTACAGCAGCATTCATACAAGAATACTCTAAGTTACGGAGTGCGGTATGCCCTACACTGCTGACCGATCCTAGAGCCAGCCGAAAGAGCACCAGTACACGTTCCTTTGTCGCAGCACGCGTATTTTATGCTGTCGTATCATATCACATGGCATTTTCAAGCAGTACTGCTGTACATACATGCTGCTATATCCTGCGATGTGTTTTAGATTGCGTGAAAACACACAACGTGTCAGTGTGTGAGAACTGCTGTATGTAGCGTATGTATGATCGATGACAAACTACGCTTGATAATTATATTTTTTTCGTTACTTCTGTACCGAGGTTCGACTGGGACGATCCTTGCTCTTTTTTTTTCTTCAAATATCCACCAGTACATTTTAATACTCGTACTAATAATAGTACCATACGACAAATAAACCGATTTGATGCACGTGACTACCACAACCAACATCCCTCCACCAGTTCCACCAGAAAAATTAGCACTCCCCAATGAGAAGCATCTACCAAAAACCCGCTGTCCACACCCACCTTGCTTTTCTGACCTGCTATTTACGCGTATGATACACCTAGCCTACAAGTTGTGTGTTTTCACGCAACAATGCCACGGAGTTTGGGCGCGCATACGCTTGGCGTACGTTCGTGCACCTCAACCTTTCACAGTTTAGTTATAGCTGCTCCCAATACTTGGGACTAAATCGAAGTATGTTGGGGAAAATACAGTAGGAACTACCTCGTGCACTCGCAGTATTCCGGGTTTTCACTGCAGCAGCAGCAGATAGATACTACTGCGAGTACTCGCAGTATTACTGTGTAGTATTTCGGGGTTCTGTACTACTACTATACTGAGTATACTACTCTGCGGATACTTTCGGGCTCGCACTAATTCGGCATTCGATTCGAGGTTCTGCACTTCAGATATGTTCTGTCTGTACTCCAAGTAATTCGTGTTTCAATTCTACTACTGCTGTGGGTACATATTTTTGCCTGTATTCTCGAGCTTCCGCACTGCTCACACTCTCAGTATACTCTCAGTAGTTGGGCCTTCTCAGTACTCACTATATATTGGCCTCCAGTACTTCAATACTCTCAGTACTCGGACTACGAGTTATTCTCGAGCATCTTCTACTCTGTGTCCGTGAAGATTTTTTTTTACCCAGAGCGCCAAAAAACATACCAGGTACCAGGTACCAGGTACTTGTTTAGGGACGAATGGAAGTATTTTGTATGTGCTGGGTTTTACTCAGCCGGTCACAAAGTAATATAACGCAACCTCGACCTCACGCAACTTTTAGCAATTACATTTACGCCGCAAGGAACGAGATGATCGCCGCGAGTCATCTGTTCAGGATCAATATCCACTTACCGGTATACCCTCTTTTATTTTATTGTATGTACAGCAGTAGTATTAATATGAATGGTAAATTAGTATCATCGCACACTATTTCCACTAAAACAGCACTATGTAGTCTGTCCTCAAAAATATGTGTGTGTGTGTGTGTTCTTCACATGATTTTTTTATGCTCATCCCATTTATTATTTTCGCCCATCTTCTTCTCCCTCTCCTTTCGACTCGTAACTCAGATCCGGGGTCACATGACGGGTGGATGCAGTTAGTTCTCAGCAGGCAGTTAGTTCTCAAAAGGGGTGCAGGTAGTTCAAACGAGCATTATACTTCTCGATCTTGCGCCACTCCCCTATTAATAGGGACTTCCCGGGGGGGGACCTCGTATAATATTATAGTTGGCTCAACAAAAGTACGTACCGGCTATCCAGTACCTGGTACCCCGTAAGGGTAGGCAGAAACAGTTGAAATAACAGACGAATCCGGAGATGTACGTGCAGCAGTACTTCGTCCGTTTCAAGTTTCAAGCGAAAAACAGGTACGCGCCCTCGGGTATACCCCCACACGCACACTAGTATACTAATCGCAGAACTCCATGCGTACTGCTGTAATACGTAGAACCAAGTATTGGTGGAGGTACCTAGAAAAACTACAATAATAGTCCTTTCAGGACTACTGCTGTAGAACCTGCACCTTTACTCCTTCCTTTACCAAATCTTAAGATCTCGACGAGGTGTTTCCAAGGCCGCCCTTTACGTTGTGTGCAGTGTGTGCCCCCCGGTGTTCTGGTGTTCAGGAGAAAATCGGCTCGGGAATTCAGCCCAGGGGGTGTGTTATCTTGCGTGTTGAACATATGTACCAGGTACCTGGTATGTTCGTACCGTAGTGTGTCGTACCAGGTACTTGATTTGAACCCAAAATAGAGCATTTTTTACCCGTTTTGGGCAAACCGAAACTTTTTTCGAACCACGGGGAGGGCGGTCGGTGTCTACGAAAAGACGAAAAGTCAAAAGCCTGATTTTTTGCACGCATGCACCGAGCAAAAGACCGTACGGCGGTGCCTTCGATTTCGAAAATATCGAAACTGATTGGGTTGGGGTTGGGGGTTGGGAGTTGGGAGTTGGCAATGTGTCTGTGGGTGCCTGCAAACCACGGTGAGACTGGTATACATCCTCCTCGCGCACAGCGGTTGCACCATGAACAACCGCCGAGACACTTCTGGTGGATACTTTGGAATGCATATCGTCTATCCCCTCGGGGACAGCAACACAGGCCTCGAACTTCGAACCTCCCAGCAAGCATACCGGAAACAAAGCGCGGGCTCACCAAAAAAATCTGCTGCTGTTGGGAACAAGGATCCTCTGCAAACTTCACTCGCACTGATGAATGCCTGCCGTCCTTCGGAGGAAGACGGACCACCGCCTTCCTCTGCGGTTGGGGACAGGAAAATCCCGCAGATCTGATGAGCCCTTCGAGAATGTACGACAAGGCCTCAGGAGAGTGCTGTGTACCTTTGAGATGTCAAACCATTGATTGTGTCAAACGGAAAACGAAATGTAGGGTTTCCAGTTAGTATGAGGGATGCATGAAACCGTTTATTTTCGACGACGAGACGACGAGAAGCAAAGCTCGTCTACGCCTCACAAAGGCACTCAGGGTGCATGTGGCACCAAGTCAGCCGAAAAGCAGCCAAGCGGCTGTGGTGACGACCTGCGTATTTACTCCCCCAGTGAATACATAGCGTGCCAATTTCAAATCTGAGGATTGCATCGTGAACCATGTCGCACAACGGCCACAAAGCTTCCAAGGTGGACGACACGTCTATCAGTCGCGTCAAGAAGCAAAAGTGAGTACGTATACTCGTGAACTTGTGCATGTCATGTACACGTATACACGTACAGCAGTATGAGTAGTGATGAGGTGTTCTCCTCTTACGGTTAAAGAGCTCCTACTCCACCGTCCACAGGTTGCAACTTTTTTCGCCCGACCCTTCTTAGACCGCCCAACCGTGTGTGTTGGTCTTGAATCGGGGAGAAATGGAGCCCTACTCGTAGGGCAAGCGGTTTGTCCGTCAGAGGATTCTCCACGCACTTGACTTGAGGTGCTTGCCACAAGGAAGGGCAGTCGGTACGCTCACACGCACGTCAAGGTTGCAAGCTTCACTGTTGCCCTTATCGCAAGCTTTCGGCCTCTTCTTATTTTCTTAGAGATGTCACGAGTGCTCGCGTGTGCCTTGCTCCGTGAACACAACACTATTCTGGTCATTCGCCGCTGCTACATGCGTACATGGTGCTCCGCAGCGAATGATCGACCTCACCTGATACCTGGTAGGTATGCACACGAACACCTGTCATCGCTCGCAGACCGCTCACCGCCCTGCTCAGCACTGCTGCCATTACGTGTGTTTCGTCATCCCATAGGGAAGCCATAAAAAACATCCGACATGGAAACGAGCTGCTTAAGTCTGACCTCGCCTGGGAAGCTCGAGAGTCGCGCTTCATCACCAACCCGTCTGCAGCGTCAGAAATCCAGAGGCTGCAAGACCAGGCCGACATCTACGCTAAGAAAACGGAGCAGGTGCGCCTCTTGGTACTTCGGCGACTGGGATGTATCATACGTGGGGGGTCACGGCTTTTAGAGAGGGGTGTACCATGCAATAACAAGACGCGGGTCGACGAGGGAAGAAAGGGCTGAGGTCTTCTCACGATAAAAATGAAGGCACGAGCCGTCGTGGTGGGGGAGGAGGAGAGCCTGACATGTGACCCCGGATCCGAGTCACGACTACGAGTATTACAGTGGGCGCCCGTAGTTAAGAAACATTGTGTCAAGAAAAATAGGCTCAGATCGGCATGAACACTAAGGATGTTAAGTTAAGAGACACAACTTCTATAGTGGGGCACACTAAAAATCCTATGCAATGTGTGTGTGTTCTTCACATTAAACCGTTCTTTCTACCCGTCGACATCCAGCGCAACCAGTGTCCGTGCCGATTCTCCAATCCTAGAAGAGATACAAGTTCTTTGGTCACGAAGCTGCGCCACAGAGATACTACGTTGCCACGTATGCAGTAAGCACAGCAGTGGGCAATGCAATGCCATGTCATCATACTAGATACGACAGGCAGGACATACACATTCTATGAAATAGAGAAACGACGGGAAATAATCAAAGAGAAAACAAAAACAAAAAAGACAAATCGAAAGAGAAAAAGGAAAGAATGAAAGAAACCTAGAAGAAACAATCTGTGGTGCCCCCCCCCCGCAGGCGAGGTGGCCAACACTTGAAAAAGAACGAGCTGGAAAAAAAAGGAAAATAATAATAATAAAAAAGAACAAAAACACGTGGGTTCCCATATCACGTGTGAGACGCTTCATAAAGTGTAAAGCAAGTTTCTTTGGGCAAACGCCGTTGGCCCGTGTTAGAGCAGCAGCACTGCGACTGCGGTAAGTCCTGGTTGTACCTCAACGTGACTCGAACCACGATGCCGCCGCTCCATGAAGGTAGCCGCTGCAGACACGGCATTTGTTTGTCGTTGGTAAACTGTGGAGGGCTTGGCGTGCGTACATACCCGCTGCGCACGGCATGGTCTTGCTGCGGACCTGCTCTGGTTCACGTTCTTCTACGGTCTGCTGCCGAGCCGAATACAGTTTAGGCCCACGATGAAGACAGAACCTGACAAGAACAAAAGGCTCACTTTTTGGAGAACGCTTCGTAAGAAAATTGGTAGAGAAAAACGGCTCAGTGGTGAACTCCACACTAAATCCTATATAATAGCCTATGCTCAAGGTTGTTTGAAGATCTCAGGCTAGCCCAGAATAGGCGTTTCTTGTTGGCGGGCCCATACTGTAGGCAGAATTATGAAGGTTTTCCGTAGGATATTCTCGATATAGGGTAGGGATCCGGGGAATTGCTCAACACCAGGCAACTCTCCTGGTGGCACCCACTTTTGTGCCAAGCCATTTCGACCTCTCTTAGGTACATTCTTATCGGAGAGCGTTTTTTCCATAATGTCCACAGTTTGGAAATAATTGGAGATATGTATCAAAATACGGAGGCGTTCTGTCACTATTCGTGAAATTCTCCAGAACCACAAATATCAAGTTCGTTAACATTCCAATATTTGGAAAAAAAAAACAGGAAAATATGGAAGATTGAAAAATTGCGCGAAAAAAATGTCGAAAACTTGGACAAAAAGCTCTCCGATAAGACCCGCATCTGTCTTGAACCGATACCGGTAGTTATTAACCCTTTTAGAACCGCAGTCCCGTTTTGGGGACAAACTACTTCAAGTTTGATTGGTTTGTCCCCAAAACGAGACTGCGGCTCTAAAAGTAAAGCTGTAACCCCTGCCGTACCTGGTATGTTCGTAACGTCTCGGATAGGGCAAACACGAAAAAACAGGTACATCCGTTCGGTTGGGAGTAAAAAACAGGTGTGCACACTGGAATCAAGTGTAAGCTCCCCCCACGAGCCATACCGAGGTCGATTGGCCAAAGCACACACATATCGTGCACACCCATTTCTGAGGGATATTGACACAATGTCCTACAAGTACACTTGCTGGCGGCTAATTCCATACCACACCGTGTCCAGGTTCAATTAGTTTGGAGGGCTCAAGGTCCGGGTGAGATTAGGTCTGGGTTGGGTCGGGGTGCTCAGCGGGAGCAGGGCGTTTTGAACAAGAGTTCTGGTGGCAAGCGCGTGTTTTTACATGGTTTCAGCGTATAGCCAACTGCTGTGTCGTACCCTACAAGAGTAGTAGTGCAGCACGTGGCATGGTTTGTATACGTATACATACAGTCGACGGGTAGAGAGAACTTTTAGAACCGCAGTCCCGTTCTGGGGACAAACCAGTCAAATTTCAAGTAGTTTTGTCCCCAAACGGGACTGCGGTTCTAAAGGGGAATAAAACACAGCAGCAGTACGAGTAGTCAACAATACTTGTAGGCGTGTGTAGGCGCACGCACCCAGATGCTCATAATGGTTGAACAGAGTGAAATGACAGAGAAAGGTGAAAGTGCTTGCGAGAAAACGAAAGAGGAGAGGGAGTTGCTCAGCAGCGCAGCCAGACGGTGGAATTAAAAACACACGTTCGCCTTCGCAGGATCGGCGAAAAATTCAGGAGTTGGATCGGCTAATAGCGGCCACGCAGGCGAGGGTGCTGGAGCAGCGGCAGAAAATGGGGGGGCTCAACGCTTCGCAGGAGAATAACGAGATGATCGCCAAGCAGATACGGACTTTGGAGAACAGACTAGACAAGGTGACAGGAGACAGGTTGTTTAAGTGTTGGTCCCGTTGGGATTTCAGAGGGAAATACTTGAACCAGATCGACTAACTCAAACACAAAGGCGACTTCGTGCATACGTAGGTTTCTTTTTTTCCGGTCCCCTCCTTGGTGTGCTTCTTATTTCTGGGAAATTCGTATGTGAGTGATTGACCTCGAAGCTCATGAGTCATGAGCTCAGGCTGCCTGCACATTGTCGAATGGCAAACAAACATTTACGACCAATACAATGGCGGCCACTTTTGCATAAAGCAGGCTTGCTTGGCTGCGGGTTGGGGGACACAGAATGAGGGGAGCGGATGACCTCATTGATTGGACGGACTTTTGGACGCTGATGTCAATATCATGCGGTGATTTTACTTTAAGCCAGAGCGGTACTATGCAGCGAGTTCAACGACACAATAGTGTGTGTCACTTCTTCACAATCAACCGCTCTTTCTACCCGTCGACAGCCAGCACAACCACAGTGTCAGAGCGGATTCTTCAATCCTATTTTATAGAAAGATAAAAGCCCTGTGGTCATGAAACTACGCCACAGAGATGCTCCATTTTTATGCAGTAAGTAAGTAGAGTATACCCTATTCGTGTGCTACGGCACGCCCACACTAAAAATAAACGATTGCTGCTGCTATCAAGCCTTTTAGGACCGCAGTTCCGTGTGTGGGGATTTAGCTCTGCTCTGGTCACTCACACGAGGTGTTTGACGATGTTAGATGTGATCTGCTCTTGTGTCAGTTGCTGCTCGCCTCGCCAGATATCTTCTGAACGAAAGGGTCGAGGCGCTCATACAAAAAAACAGGCGATAGCGCCTGCCATGTATGATGAGGGGACGATTGCTACAAACCATAATGCCGCGACAGGGGAGAGGGGATACCATGACACAAAGCAGTCAAATTAATAAGTAGGTTGTCCCCAAAACGGGACGGCAGTCCTGACAGCGTTGGTACTTGTCGCATTTGCTGTCTCGATCAAGCAATGAATATCTGGGCCCAAAACAAGTTAAATTTTGAATTGCCATTGCCATACTCGCAGCATCGCCTCCCAGCAACTTGATGATTCAGCCGTCACGTGGATTTTTGCTGCGGTGAGAAAGGGGAGTTGATTGGGTTTGGCCTTCGGCCTTTTCCTGATGGCGTTCCATATAATTACGGCAGTTACGGCAGTACAGAGATGGCACGTACAGGAGACCTATTAGTGGTATATATTAATAGTAACAATACGTACGTACAAGAAAACAAGGCTGAAATATACAGGGAAGTATGGAATTCCGACAAGCTTATGTTAAAGCATCTCGCGTTAGCTAAAAAAAAGCCGACTGGTATTTACAGGAATGTACGACATTCGGGAGCCGTTGTACCGAATTGAGTGTAGAACACACCCTTTCCTAGAAAATAAATCTAATCTCGGTCAGTTCTTAGTTTCATAGCGTTTATATTATACCTTCATTGTGTTGCGAAAGGTATCGGGAGTCGTCGCAAACCGATGAAGGACGCTCGCTGGTAAAGTGAGGGCAACAAATCTCCCGACACCGCGTGTTGAAAATATTTCCACTCTCCAGAAAATGAACAGTACATACATGCCTAATGGTGAACATGCCTAATGGTGGGGCAAGGGAAGCAAAAATCAGGGCGCGGGGGTGAGATTCCTGAGAGTCTCGTATAGTACCTCGCTTGCTCACCCTCAGGCTGCACCATTGCCCTCATCACCACTTCGGCTGCATAAGCGGCACATTTTCGCCATAGAGTAGTGGTCCCTCCGTAGTTCCGGCTGCCTGCTATAGTTATTAGTGACTGTGAAATCGCTTGGAATAGATGGGATTAACCCGGGCGTATTAGTGCCAGTTGCGGTTATAGTGCCGGTATATTGTGCGCTGTAGTGTCGGTGTTGTTGGCCGGCGCATATATACGCACAATACTGGCGAATACTGCACTCGATGTCAGTCGGCAGCAAGAAGCTTTCTCTCTTCCGAGACAGTGTATGGACGATTGATCACATCCCGACACTTTTCGTGTTCTTCTCTCTGAGGTCCCAAAAACGCCTCTAAGGGCGAGAAAAGTCAGTCACTGGCACAGCAGTGTATCATACTGACAGTATCAATAATTTACCGGCACAACTATCTACTGACTGAGGTAGATGCTACCAGTAGATTTGATAGTATATACGTCGAAGACACGTGCCATATTGTAATACGGAAACCCATCAACATGCGTTTCGGGAGGAGAGAGAGAGAGAGAGGAGGTGAGCCTTGTGCTTTCTTGTGGTTTGTTTGCTGGCGAGAGCCTACTATTAATACACCCTGTGCCCTAAGGGAAGGAGCGGCGGGGCAACATGAAACCTCCAAGTGGTGTTCTATGCACCTGCGCGACGACCAGTATACTGATACAATCCAGTATACCTGATTACTGTCGGTGCCGGTGTAATACCTACTGATTGAGCCTGCCTGTGCACATCCCTGTGTGATCGTACAGAGGATGGGTTGTGATGTGGTCTTATTTTTGAACGTGTGTTTACTACGGCATCGGAAAACGGTCGTCACCCGACGACAGGCGCTGGTAAAGTTCAACGAATCTTTGGCCCTGAACAAGAACCTTCGGGAACGCATCGACACGCTGAGAAGAGAGAGAGTGGTGTTCGACAGCATCTACAAGAAGCTAGAGAGGGAGTTGCACGAGAAAAAGAAGGTGAAGCATGTTTTATACAGTGGAGTACCCATATTAAGGGCACCTTGTGACAAGCCCAAAAACGTGGTCTTATCTCTAACATGGTATTTTATATTACTACAGAAAAAAAAGTCATACTGTTACTCCTGTAGTTCTACGTAAGTGTGTGCTTTCGTGACAAGCCGATTTACCCAGTCTTTTCTCTGCTATGGCCTTACACCGGATGATCTTAAAATGGGTACATCGTCGCTGTAGTCAGCAATATATCACGGGTGACATTTCTGACAGCGTCTACAAGAAGCGAGAGAGGAAGTTGCACGAGAAGAAGGACAAGCATGGTCGTTGGCAGAAAGTATCACTATCGTTCATTGCTATTGGACTACTTCGTCGCGGGTGCGTACTTTATAGCTCTTTCTTACATGACCTTGCTTCATTTACTGTAAGTATAGAGAGGAAAAACGTCGAATATACCAGTACAAACGTATGTATGTACCGGTTTCCTTCCTTCCGCTGGTCGCTAAGCCTTTCGATTTTGTGGGCTGAATAGCTGTACAGAGGTCAGAATTTCAACGGCTGTTGAGACTTTCGTTCTTTTTTTGCTGCACAAAACGACATCCGATTTTACCTTGCGTCACCTCCTCTCTACGCCTTATTAATGCCTCCCTCAGAAGGGAAACCTTGTAAAAATGACCGTCACAGCGTAGGCCATACCGTACGAACCAATATCGCCTGCTAGATGTACGTCGGGGGATGGTGCTTTATACTGTCGGACAACCATGCACAGGTCGGACAGATCATCTACAGATATATCATGTACAGATCAGATAGATTATCTACAGATAGATCATCTAGATCCTGGTATTCCGTTTTGATGGGTTGTGCAGGATCTGTATAGTACAGATCCACAGATCTAACCCAGGAAACACTTCCTAATACCACGAAAGGTAGACGGCTACCACCTGACAACACGATCTAGATCATACAGGTCATATAATCCCTATATCTGCCCTGGATGATCTAGATCATCAAACGTGGGAATCAACGATCTGTAGCCGATCTGTCCGAGGTGAGCAACCATGCGCAAGAAGTTGTACGACACGTGCGTGGCATGAACTGTCATCGTATGTTACACGCTCACACCATACGTATTTTGTACCAAGTCCCTGCACTTCTCATTTGTTTTTTCGTCGGTATATGTTTATACATGGGTCTCAAATCGGTTGTTAAGACTCTCGATCCACGGTCAAAGCGGTTTTGGATGCTTGCCCCTCGAGGTAGTAAGTTAGGGGGTGTCGAAAGAGTGCCGCGAGCATTCCAAAGCGGTCAAGGTTTGTTGATGAAATTATAGACTCTGGATCTGGTTGAGGGCGCTACAGCACCTTGGTTAGCTTGGCTCTCGGGCGCAAGAGTTAATGTGCTGCCTACTGAGGCTAACCACCGGGGTGAAACACGGATCGATTACCCAGCCTGGGAAAGCCTTGCTTCGTACCTGGTGCATTCCAGATGTATCATAGTAAGCCTTGTAACGCAAACGCTCAACCAGCTCGAATGGTATACGGTAACAAAAGCATATAGCTGATAGTGTCCAAACCATTGGTGGTTCTTGCCGCCAAAGCCTAATCTTGAAACATCCCTCTAGTATGGACCCGCCAACCCATTGTGATTTAACGCGTAGGTTCGTGTCCTGCCGACGACGCCATGTTTGATAGTATGCCTGGGTATAGGCTGATTACCGGATAATAAAAGGGACAGTATGGGACGGGCCCGACTACGGTAATGCAGGTCGAGCTAGACGCGTGCAGTTACTCGCAGAGTTTGATGTCTTTTCTTGATGATTCCCACTTTCCTGGCTGTCAGAGTGTTCTGAGAGCAGGGGGGGACTATACAAATAATGTCTTTGGCGCGTTTCATCAGAAACACGCCTCCTCGACAATAGAGGGGAAGCGGGATCATGAATGCCATGACACTACTCTAACGGGGCCGAAACCCCGCTGTGACACCAACCTCGAGCAATTGTGTAAACTGCTCTATACCAGGTGGTGGTTAGTGTACGGTCCGCCGCTGAACATCAGTTCTTTACTGGCTAGTTTTTTCGAGTGGGCGCCAATCAGAAACGCCTGACCAAGGCTGGAACCCCATTGTGACGCCAGCCTTGCGCGATTGTGTACCACTCTATCCCAAAATATAGTAACCTTTCGGTTTAAATATTAATCTAGAGGCGTTGCTTATATTTCGGTACTAAGTGATAGGCTAGTATATACCGAATACCACTTGGATTTAGTGTTCGGTCCGAGATGATTTCTTGGTCAACTTTTTTTGGCGTCCCCAGAAAATCGAGCATTGGTTTCTCACTGGTTTGTTTTCTTTCAGTGAGTCTACATTGTACTGGTACCTGGTATGTAGTACTGTATACAGTCAGTACGCGGCATCAAATACCAGGTAAATATCTATTTTTTCGGGCGAGCGTCAACGTTGTGACTCTTTTGTTCTTGGGGTCTTACTGGCTAGCTGGTACCTGGTATATACTTGAGAAGGAGTTGCCTCCTAGGGACTCAGATTTGTCGGCGCTGAGGCGTGACACTCGTCCATCACATTACTATGTTAGTCCCGCGTTGCTGTCGAATTGTCTCCATGAAGAGCATGAGTTTTTCTAAGGTACGGAAAGGTTGCCGAAGCAGAAGGGGAAAGCAGAAGTAGCAACCAGTGATACACAGAGAGGAACCCAGACCACCACTATTATTGGGTTCCCCTTATCTACCCTGTGCATGCACCTCATTTGGGAGATGTGATCACTTGTTCTGATAATCCTAAGGAAAGATACGTCCCCATTTTTATACGCATGGACTACATCACGTCAATTCTGTTCTATACTGCTTTACCACTGGCTGCTGCTGCTGCTGTGTTCGCAGGAAATGTCGGCGATCATTAGCGACAGCAATAACGCCTACCACGCTCGAGACAAGGCTCAGAGTGAAATGATGGCGCTACGGCAACAGGTATTTATACTGTGTATACTGTTGGATATCGTACCGAAAGTTGCGATAGATGCACAAGGAAATTACTCGATATCAGGTGCCAAGTACCAGGTATATCGTATCGAGCGGTTAGCAATAGCGTCTACCACGCTCGAGACAAGGCTCAGGGCGAAATGATGGCGTTACGATAACAACAGGTGTAATACGTACTCTAGTGTCTAAAGAGGGGGGTGAAAAAGTTTAATGAATTTGCTGGAAGAACAGAGGGGGTTGAAGGTTTATGATTCTTTTTTTTCACGAGACGATGTATCGCATCGAAAGTTTAGCTTTATCGAATATCGAAGCTTTGATATGCGGTACTTGCATCGAATATCGAAGTTTTGCCCCCCATCTCCTGGCATCCCGACGTTTTTTTGTGATGTAATTACTGCACGAATATTCGGTGCATCTGAGAAAGCACGGAATAAAGAGAAAATGAGCTATTAAAATACTACTGATGATGTACACTCCGTCCTAAGGTCAGGATGATAAACAAACCAGAATGGTCGGGCGGATTCTAAAACGGACCTTTGTTTTCAACATTTTATTTCTTGGTTTGGTGTATCACACCCCCCTGCCTGGGACTCAAAAAAAAAGTGACGTGTCGCTTACTTTTTTTAATAGCCCCGATGTATCGAACCTCGAAGTTATATCGAATAAGTTGCTTGTTTATCGGCATTGCATTGCATCGATTTCGATTTTGATTCTCGTTGGGTGGAGCCCCAAATTTCACCGCGGCATCAGAGATAGTAATGAACAATCAGGTTGTCTCCATGGTAATGTCGGAGGGCCAGTCAGCAACCTGCTGCGTTCGTACGGTAGGTCATACCAGTAATAGAGACGGCACTACATATGTACCTGTTGAAATAAATATACCACTCCGTCCCTGAACATAATGACCTTTTCTATACTAATATTATATCAAAACGGTCATTTTATTCAGGGGCAGAGTGGTATGGTAGTGTTATAAGGATAACCCTGCAAGGATAACCCTGAGCTGGATAATCGATCGATATCTTACCCCTGGAGCTCAGTGGGTACCACCTTCACATTTAGTGTCGTCGGCAGGACACGGGTTCGAATCTCACTTGGAATGGTACTTTTATAGAAGCGCTAGCGCGTACGTCCCTAAAATATACCTGGTATATATAATTATATATATATATATATTAAATATATATATACATATATATATATATATATATCCCTGGCTCCCCAGGTACTGAAACGAAGCGGGTAGGTCTGAGTACGGTCGTCTACGATGGTACCGACGCTCCAAGTATCCCGCCGTTCAGAGGAGGGGAGAGTGTTCTAAGGGTTACCCCGGGCTGGGTAATCGATCGATATTGTATCCCTGTAGCCCAGTAGTAGGTAACACCTTCACAGCAGGCGCCAGGATGAAACTTTTCACGTGCTTACAGATATACTTCGAAGTAGGTGTATTGCCGGGTATTTGATTTCTTTCAAGGGATGATGCTCACGTATTAGTTTTTTTTCAGGAGACGATATCGAATATTAGTATGTTGACGCTGAAGTCATACTGAGCCTGAGGTTGTATTACTATTAATAGTGTTGAATGTCGTATAGTTTTGTTCGAGGTCCACCACTCGTACAAATAAATATTGACGCTTACCAGGCATAGCCCATCTATCGAGCCTGAGGTTAGCGGAGTAGTGTTGGATACCGTATCGCTTTTTTCGATACATCGAATTGTCGAACTTTCGAAATATATGGTATTGTTCAATATCGAACACACAAGTGCTGTACAGTAGTATTCACCGTGAGGTTACCACGCCTTCCTTCCTCGGGGTCCTTCGGCGCCAACTGGACAGGCGGAGAAGGACCGTGCCGAGTTCGACGTGGAGTGGAAAGAGCTGGGAAGGCTGATTGGTCAGGACAGGAAGCTTAGGGAGACGCTGCGTCAGAGGCAGCTCGACCGTAACAGAGATCTCAGGTGTGTGCCGTTAGATCAAGCGCATCGTCGTGCTTTGTTTAGGTGTAAGCACCGTTTACCACCCTGCCCCTCTATAGAATGAGCCTATGTGTATTTATGTTTTGAACCATCAGCTGTGAGCTCAAAGATTTCATCGAAACTATTTATTGTGTTTTCGGGAGTGAAGTTAAGTACTATTAGTAGCGTTGCGATAGGGCTGATAATTGGCTGAACTTGACGTTGACGGCTAGCTATTCGTTGGGTGGCGACGTGAGCCAACCATTTACTAGTTGAGCGGGGAAGTAAGCCGACTATTAATAGTTGTTGGTTGGGTGGCGAAAAAGTAAGCCAACTAGTTATTCGTTGGGTGGCGAAGTAAGCCAACTAGTTGTTCGTTGGGTGGCGAAAAAGCAAGCCAACTAGTTATTATTTGGGTGGCGAAAAAGCAACCCGACTCGTTTCTAAATGGATGGTGAAAAAGTAAGATAACTATTAATAGCTATTCGTTGAGAGGCCAAATTGTTATTCATGGGGTGGCGAAGCCAACTACAGTAATTATTCGTTGGGTGGCGACGTAAGCCAACTAGTTACTAGTTGGGTTGCGACATAAGCAACTAGTTTCTAGTAGGGTGGCGAAGTAAGCAAATTACTGTAGTTCTTAGTTGGGTGGCAAAGTAAGCCAACTGCAGTAGTTACCCGTTGGGTGGCGACGTAAACCAACTACCTGGTACATGCAGTATTAGTTGGGTGGCTAAGTAAGCCAACTATTAATAGTTACTCGTTGGGTGGCGAAGTTTTATAGGACCTCTTGAAGGACATGTATATCCTGCCGGTCCAGCTGAGGCACGAGTTTTTTTTTTTTTCAGAAGGTCGATTCGGGCTCCCACCCGGAAACACGAGCTAGATCATACAGATCATACAACTCCAAGAATAAATCCAGCCCTGTAAGATCTACCGTAGATCGTGAAGTTAGCGACTATCTGTCCCATCTGTGAAAACTTCCGAACCCCCAATCTTAACTCCGAGTATCTCGAGTGCTGTTACTATTACCAATGCACTGTATTCATACAATACCCTAGTAGTGTGTACAGCGCGTGATATGTGTTGAAAAATTGAGGGTTTATGAATTTTAAGCTGGCATTTGTTCACGTTTTAATATTTTAGGCTAAGCGTTCGTGCGCAGCGAGGAACAGCACCCTTCTAAATCCTGTCTAACAGCCTTTGCGAGCCTATGCTCAACGTTGACATCACAATAAGCCGCGAGCCATAGCCAAAATAGGAGATTCTTCACTGCTGTCGCGTACCTACTGTTTTGGTACTGTCAATCTACTTCAGGGCCGAGGGAGAGTCGGCGGGAGACGGAGCGGAAGAAAAGAGGCTGATGTCGGGTAGCGGGGGGGAGGAGTGGGGGCCCGGCTCGAAGGACCGGCAGCAGACAACCTTCAGCCAGCCGGAACAATCCTACGAGGCTGCGTTTAATAAGGTCTGGCCATCGACTTTTTTTTTGTGAGCTACAGTATACGGGAAACGTTTCACACATACATCGGATATATCAGGTAGGTCAGGTAGGTCAGATAGATCAGACCCCCAGTTTACACATCGGTCAAATCAGATAGATAAGATAGATCAGATGCCCAGTTTACACATCGGACAGATCAGATCACTTTTCGTACATATCGGACAAATCAGATAGACCCCCCTTTCAGACATCGGACAAATCAGATAAATCAAATATTCGTATCAGATCTCCGTTCACAGATCGGACAGATTAGATAAATCCCCCTTTCACACACCAGACATATCAAATAGATACGATAAGGCAGATAGATCAGATAGATCAGGCACATCAAATAGACCCCCCTTTCACACATCGGACAGATCAAAACGATCAGAGATGTATCAGATCCCCTTATCACACATCGGTCAAATCAGATAGATCGGATCGATCAGATCCCCAGATCACACATCGGACATATCAGATAGATCAGATAGACCAGATCCCCATTTCATTTTCTAGATATTGTTAGGGCAGTTTTTCGTTTTCCATCCCATCTACCATCTACCTGGTATTGTATTAACCGTACTCCTCCAGCTCGCTCGTATCTTGTCCGAGATTGCTTAAACATTGTTGCTCGGTCCATATATTTGTGGTAGATCAAGGAGGCCACGGGTATGAGCAACGTGTCGGACATGGTCAACAATTTCCTTCAGGCGGAAGAGAAAAATTTCAGCCTCTTCAACTTCGTGAACGAACTCAACAGGTAAGGAACACACGAACACATACAGTACACACGACGACAAGCGCCACAGCAAGGGTTGCATTTTATGATACCTCTGTAGGGGTAGCACCTCTGTGCCACTCTGTTCCATAATATAAGGAACTTTGGTGTATGAAGATTTAATCCAAACGGTGTTTATAAATCGGGACAAAAAACACGGTACCTACTGCTGTGGGATTTGTTGATCGGGTTGCAGTTTTACAATAGTTTTTCTTGAAATCAGTTTTTGGGTGACTTGGTAATAGTGAAAACTACTTACTTATAGTATAGAGCCCCCCAAGCGAAAATGGTGCATTTGACTTACTAACAGTATTAATGACTTATTTTAGAACCCAGGTAATTCCCGGCCTGTCGGCCTCATTCCAAGCAGTACCATAACACCCCTCGGGCGAAAATGTTGTTCAATCCGTAATTGGTACCTGGTATTTGGTAACTCACTCTTTTTGTGACTTGTGGTACCAAATACATTTGGAGGAACCCCAACTACTAGGAGGGCGATAACCCTGCACGACAGACACAAGACAAAAAATACCATCTTTTTGTCCTTCCGCGACGTAGTTAGGGTTTAAAAAGCGTGCAGCCGCCGGACACGAACTGCCTTTCCTGCAGCGAACTGGTTGAGGCGCTGCTGTAGTAGTTGCGGTTGTCGTGATTGTTATTGTGGTTATTGTTGTGGTGGTTATTGTTATGGAGGTTGTTGCTCATGATGCGTTCGTTGTTGTGTGTTGTTGTTGATGATGTTGCTGGTATGTGCTCTGCCTCAAAATAGATGCGTGGTCAATGGTCAAATGACTGCAGTAGTAAGGCGAGCAACGAACGAGTACCCCCCCCCCCCCCCCCCCCCCCCGCCCCCCGCCGGCGTGGCGAGATCGAGCGGCCGGAGCTGATGATGCCAAAACATTGTTGCTGTTACTCTTTTATGTACCCCTCCCACCCCCCGCTACGCAGCGAGATCGAGCGGCTGGAGCTGATGATTGCAGAAGCGAAGAACAGCATCGAGAAGTACAAGGGGCAAGGGGTGAGCACCGACACACAAAGGAAGAAGGTCCTCCGAGGATTGGAGGAGCAACTCACCACCACAGAGGTGTGTGGTCCAACGTACACGACCAATGCCTTATGGGGGTAGTGTCTTATTTCTGAGCTACTGCCTCACATAAGGAGCTCAAAATCTCTTCCGAAACATGACAAGGAAGAAGTTTGTTCGCGCAATCCTGCCAACAACTCTTTGTGCTAATAGGTAAAACACTAAAAACAAAGATGCTACTGTAGTAAAGTATACTATTAATACTAACCGATAGTTCATCAAGTCAGGAGCTCAACCGGTCAGAGAATATTGCCTCAGAAGGCATGAAAGGCGACCTCTACCGTGTCATTTGTGACGCAATACAGATTAATACCATTAGTATTACGGGGGACCCTATTTAACAGGACCTATGGAGTACATAAAAACCTATATATTTAACCATTTTTACTAACAATGTTTGGTCCTGTTAACTATGGCCCCCCGTAATAGCATCAACATAACGCTGACCTTAACAGAGACAAATGCTACAATAGGGGTCTTAATATAAACCCTTTTTGGCCAACATAGATCGGACTGAGGAAGCATCCAGCATTGTCGAATTCCCATTATTGTATTCCGATACTAGACGCGTACTACGATATAGGCATGCCTATTTGCCTCAAATGCCATACATATAGCTTACACCACTTTTTGTGTCCAAAAACAATTTGTGTGTCCAAAACATTTTGTGGCTGACTGGGGGTCGGTCCTCTGCAGAGGAGTTCTATACGCAATAAGGCATGCCTGGTCGTTGGAACCTCATCATTGTTTTACAATACGATTCGTTGTATATCTCAGCCATGGGACTATGTTTGAAGGATTACCCTAGGCTGGGCTCAGTTTTCGGGCGCACGGAGATATTGCTATTAACAACGTAAGTTTGGGTGATGGGAGGAAACATGACTCCGGGTCAGTGATCAGTATGGGAGAGATACCAGTAGGTTCGGGTGGGACGCTCGGCCGGCGCAGGAAGGAAGAATACCACAGCAATACTCGCATCCAAAAAGGTGGTTCCACAATTAGGAACGCAGGCTGGAACCACACCTTTGATGAACTTAACTGGAGACCTGTACGAAGGGGGGGGGGAATTAAAAACGTTTTTCCCGTGAGCCTCGAGGAAAAACACGACGAACGAGTGAAAGACTTCAGACCATCCCACCCACCCTCCACTAAGTATTTTTTCAAGTAGTTGCGATCATTTCCAGGAAATACTGCCGCGCTGAAGGCATCTACGAATCTCGGCCGAGGCACCCTTAGTGAGGATGGTATATCCACCGGCGAGGACCCTCTGTCGGCGTAGGAGTCCAATATTTACGTTAATAAAGTTATCCGCAGCAGAGAGGAAGAATACCGCAGGTGAAGACGTGCTCAGGTTATTGAGGCGCTACCGTAGCACGCATGATTTTATATGAGGTGCTCAGCAAAACGAACCCTCTTGGGACTTCCGAGGAGGAGAATGACGATAAAAAAAAAGGCGACGACTACGGCAACCATTGTGGCCACCGCGTGATGGGAACACGATACAAATGGTTGGTGTCCGAGTTACGGTGCAGGGAGTCGTGACGGCGCGGGCGCAAGATGATCCTACCCGTGCTGCTCCTACATGGTTGCCGACCATTGTTTGGCAAAAGGTGCCACCCATGCTTGTTCGTTGTATGCCTAGGCCATGGTTGATGGTCTTCATCGCGATATTTTTTTTCTCCCAAGGCAATTTAGAGCTCTTCAGGTGCTAAGAATGGAGGCGTGCACCGTCGTAGGGAGGGGGGGGGGGGTGTACTCGATAGGAGATATGTACTCGATCTCATGTATGGCCGTAGTCGTTTCGCCATAGAGGGGGGGGTGGGTGTACTCGATAGGAAAGATTAACTCGATCTCATGTATGGCCGTAGTCGTATGACCATAGAGGGGGGGGGGGGTGTACTCGGTAGGAAAGATGAACTCGATCTCATGCATGGCCGTAGTCGTATGACCGCAGAGGGGGGGGAGGGGGGGGGTACTTATTTGTTGCTTGCCTTAGTCATTTGACCCTCGACCACGCATGCCTTTCGAGATACAGCACCGTTCCTACACCCAGTAGAACACTTCCAACAATTGGGCGCTCATTATGTTGTTTCCATATATTACATATTAATAGAAACTTTGTGCTACTCTTATCCCCTTCCTGCCTGGCCGCCTGTGGCCACCATCTATCTCCTTGGATAGCGATCGTTTTCTCGCTGCTATCTAGTGTATCAAACTCCTCCATGTCACATTCGTCTAAATTCCCTCCTCTCCTCTTCTAACACATCCCGTTCCTCCTTGTATATTTCACATTCTCCTACTTTGTGAGTTCTACTCTCTATTGCTTCGCCACACGGGCACATCTGTGCCTCTATTGCCTCCTCCTCCCGGCTCCTGGTACACCTCTTTCTTCTTTCTGGCTGGTCCAGGTCACCTACACGAAAGCGTAGAGGGAGGGGGGGGGGTGGACTCAGGATCATGCATGGCCGTAGTCGTATGACCATAGACCCTGAGGGGGGGACGGGGACGGGATGGCGTACTCATTAGTTGCTTACCTTAGCCACTTGACCATTGACTACGCATCCCTTTCGAGACGGAGCAGGGGGAGAGGGGGGCGCGTACTCATGTGCTCATCTGTTGCCTGCCTTCATCGCTCGAGCATTGACCACGCATCCCTTTCGAGACGGAGCACCATTCCTACTCCTAATAGAGACACCTCCTACAGTTGGGCGCACATTACGGTTTCCATATATTACGTAGAAACTTTTAGCTAATCTTATCCCCTTCCTGTGTCGTGGGAGGGGCAAGCAAGTGCCTGCTATGTGGCTCTAATACATGAAAGTTGCGAAAGGGAGAAATCTGAAGAAAGCCCTCTTCATCTCGTCCACAGCGTTCGCCAACCATCGTCTCGGATAAGCGATACCTGTAAACTCTACTAAACGTGTGATATCTACTATTAATAGTACCTGGTAGGCGTTGCGATCTCAAACTATCTCAAAGATGAACTTGACTGCGTGGTGTTTTCTGCTGCAGAGCAAGGCGGACGACTACGAGGGCCGGTACCAGACGGCCATGAAGACTATCAACCAACTCAAGACCGGCATACACGGCATCTTCAGCAGAATCGGGTACGGAGGCATCGGAAATTCCTGGAATATTCCAGCTTCCTTAGTTGATACGCTTTGTAGTGATTACTGCGTTTGTTTCATTTGCCATGCGTCAATTGTGACGCATACGCGCGTCAGCTGCATGTGGTGGCATCGAAACCTACATGAGTACTGCACTATACATGTGGTGGATCGAAATGTTTCACACAGTACTGTAGGGCGGGTAATGATCTATCTATCTGATCTGTATACAGATAGATCATCTAGTTCCTCACCTACCGTTGTGAGAGGTTGTGCAGGATTTGCCTTATAGAGAAGATCCAATCCATGAAACATGTTCTACATACACTAGATCGTTAAATTATACGGGTCTCAACCGGCAACGTGAGCTGTAGATCATACAAGATCGGGAATAGATGATTTATTCATATCTGCCGTGTTGGATCTAGATGATGAACTTTCGGAATGATATGTAGATGATCTATCTGATCTGCCATCCGAGGGGTAAAACGCTGTATTCGAGGAGATAACAGCTCTGCCCGTAACTGGTATCACCGTGTCTGCTTGCGCGTGATAAACTGATGACCTGGTCCGACAATCAGAGCCGGGAGCAACTCGTCGGTGGAAGAGATGCTGGGTAATCAGGGCGTCACGGAATCCAACATGATGCAGTACCTGGGCATCATCGAGCAGAGGACGAGCGAGATACTGCAGGCGTACGCAGCGTCGCAACAGATGACACAGGCAGTGGAAACACAGGTACTAGAATACGCCAGGTTCCTTTCGGAACCGGTGGAGGCCTCTGTTCATGTATGACAACCCCACACCGTACAGCTCGTACCATACAGCACCACCATAGTTTTTAATAGTTTCATAGTACACCATCATAGCTACTGTCGTACACCACCGTAGTCACCGTATTAATAGTATCATACTGCTCCATCTTAGACACAGTAGTATGATACTACACCACCATTGCTTCTGTGGTATCATGCACCACCATAGTCACAGTAGGATCACATTGCACCACCTCGGTGAGTACCATACCGCGCCACCGTACGTAGTGAAGTTAGCAGCCAGTTCCACGCAAAACAGCGAAGCTAAAAACAGAATTACAGGCAGCGTCGAGCTGGTTCGATGCCGGATTTTGTCATCGACTGCATATCATGCTGGTATCGGCGTATTTCTATTCGATCTAGGCTACGTATAGAGGGGGGGGGGCGTACTCGTGTGCTGCCTGCCTTAGTCATTTGACCATTGACCACGCATCCCTTTCGAGACGGCTCTTTTTTTATTCAGCGGCTCAGACCCACTCGCGCGAACGGCTACCCTATGCACGTTTTTGCAGTGTTAATATTTGGCGTCTTTCGTTTCGCGATACCGTATCACCCTAGGGTGATAACTTAACACCCCCACCCCCTGGGATTATGTCTCGAGCCGATTTCTCCTAAACAAGGCAGGCGCATCGCTCGAGGTTTGCAGTCTCCCCGCGTTTGCATTCTCCTCGTTGTGGAGAAAAACAGCTTCGAAAATCGTCCGAGGGGGTGTATTATCTTATCACCCTAGTGTGATATTATGGACGAAAATATAATCCACGTTTGAAATATAACATAAACGTCAAACTGAGCCTATCTTACCGGTCAGGCCGGTACGCTTTTGACCGCTATAGAAACGTTTGTTAAGCTGCGCCAACAGCATTTTTCGAAGTCGTTGTTTGCGCAAGGTACTTGTCCACCCAAGCGAGTGGCCTATTGATAGGGATGCAGTATGGACCCGCCTACGAGAAACGCCTACTGTTAGCAAACCTCATAACCGTATCGTGACCCCATCCGTATTATATACCATGGTACCTGGAACCTGGTACCAGGTATGGCAGCGATCGCAGCTGAGCACGATTTTTTCTTCCAATTTCTTCGAAACGTTTCCCCAAAAGTGATATTTTAGCTCTTATTTCACGCTATTTTGTATTCATGGAGCCGAAACAGTGAACAGGGGGGTACCTCCCTCATCACAGTCTTGGTCGTTTCCACTTCTATAGTGTTGCACTCAGGTGTCCTCATTTTTTCCTTGCTATCACACGTGTGATAATATATCACACTAGGGTGATAAAATAACACACACACCCGGAATTTCCGGGCTGATTTTCGTGACAAGGGGGAGAGTGCAAGCGCCGATCGAAGCGTCCATAGAAATATCTCGACAAGATATTTCCAAATCCACCATGTTTAGTTGTTGTGTGTGCCCCGCCCCCCCTTGTTTTAGAGAAAATATGGCCCCAAAGGGTTGTCCAAAACCACGATTTCCGTTGTTTGAATGTTTTGGAGGAAATCTTGTCGGAAATCGGTGGAGAAAGTATCGCCTTGCGTGTTTGCCAAGTTACCAGTAGGCGGTAACCCCACATCGACACCATCCACCGTACGTACGCACCCTCTCCGCCTCCACCGCCGAACACCCCACGGAGGCTTGCGCTTGGTGCGAGCAATGTCTGCCCGGTCGGTGAAAACCCGACGTACTCCGTCCCGGCATTGTAGGGATACGAGGAGCCTATGGTCGCACGACCGTGGCCATCCATGATCATGATCATGAGTACACCTCCTGCCGTAGAAGGGCTCTTCAAGGCACAATGGGCAACTACTCGCTCCAGGAACCTCCCCGGTCTGTGGTCGTACGACTACATCCATGCATGATACCAGGTATCGAGTACACCCCCCTCGTCTGTCAAAAATAAATTGGCCCAAACGTACCTCCCCTTCCTACTCCCCTACTAACCCCCCCCCCCCCCCCCCCCCGACCCCCCCTTCCTCCTGCGCGATCCCATTCGACCACCAGGGCTTCCCAAGCTCCTTGGAAGACGGTGACGTAGATGCGGCGAGATCGGTACCGCCTCGGCTCAACGTACAACCCCCCGCATGGGACGACTTCAGCTCGGGCGAGGACTCGGACCAAGAAGACGACGAGAGGCCGTTAACACGAGAGGAGCTGAAGCGCAAAGCGCTGCGAGGGGGAAACACGAGCGGCGGGAGCGGTGGGGCGGTGGGAGTGGTCGGGGTGCGGGGGGGGGGCGTGAGCGGGGTCGGTGGTGGAGTCAACAAGGCCAAAGATGGAAAGGTGATAACCGGGAACGCCACCCGTGGGATTGGTAGGGTTGATTAGCCTTTGATAAGCCCTTAAGGCAAGCTACAACAAGGGTGCATACGAAGAAAAGCTGAGGCTCCTCACTTCAGGGGCTCTACTCCACTGTGAAACCCCACCCAAAATCACTATTAGCTGGCCTTAAGAAACATGAAAATGCATACCGATAAGCAACGGCATGGTCCAGGTGTGTATTGAAGCATAGTGAAAAACACCGATGCCGTTACGTTCGGTATCGTGTATTTAGCTGCTCAGTTGCAGTGGCCGTGGACACGCCCCCCCGTCACCCAGATATATTGCCCTATATGGCAAAAAAGGCTACACCCATCGTAGCACGCGTCCTGTCTTAGACTGTCTGATACAAGGCTTGCCCTCGGCTGGATAACTGTAAAAGGCTGATTAGGCCTTCCTACACGGGCTGGATTATCGCAAGGTTGATTAGGCTTTGATACACAAGGCTTACCTGGTTCGGGTAGGTGGTCGATCGTTTACCCCGGTAACTCAACAGGCAACGCCACCATTGGGCGAAGGAGTAGATAACATTGAACTTTACCCAAAAACCTTTGCTGCGAGATGGGCGATTTCGTCGAAACTAGTCTTTGTTACAGTAGCTGCTTGTGGTGCTTCAATCGCGCGTACGACGTTTTTTTATAGAGTGAACTATACGTATCAGAATGCAGCGTGGCCTCCTCTTTTTTTCTAAGTTTCGAACGGAGTTAGTATGTAACGAGGGAGTGGGAACATTCGAGGGGCGGGGGGGGGGGGGGGGGGGGGGGGGTGCACGAGGTCGGCTTTAGGGGCAACAAGCTCGAATACGGAAAGATGGGAACGGAGAGCCTCAGCGGAATAATATTCGAACGGTTTTTCACAAAACATTTCACAATCTGGCGTAAGAGTATGTATGCCCGAATGCAGCGTGGCATATTTCTTTTTAGTTTTCGTCCTCGGAGCGAAGCTATGTATGTAAGATATTAATTGCACTCTTAGTTTGTACTTCGCAGCTTGTCCAATGTGTTTTCCACCGAAAATGCAGAAAGTGCATGAGCTCCCCAACACAATTGCTTTAGACTTTGTTTTGTAGTGCGCAGTGTGGGAAGGGGCTTGTTCCATATCGATCCAGCATAACCAAACAAGCAGAAGCAACGACAAGCACCCAACGTTCCGCACCCCGGACACATCATCTGCAGATAAATCATCTACAGATAGATCATCTACATCCAAACCTGTAGTTGTGAGAGGTTGTGCAGGATCTACATAGTACAGGTCCAACGCAGAAAACATGTGCTAGATCGTGCAGATACGACTCCCACCCCTCAGCATGAGCTAAAACATATTGGTCAGGACTACATCTGCCCTAAAAGGCGTAGACCATGAAGTAGGAGTCGATGATCTCTCCGAGGTGTGAACCTTTTCCGTCGAGAGGAAAGAAACGAGATCCGATCCAATCAACTTATCGCACCTTGCTTTGCGTCCGCCGCCTCTGTTGGTTCCCACGTTCTATCAACCGGCAGGCTGCCAGAACCAAGCAGAGAACTTCGCATGCTGCGAGGTGACTCGCCGGCGAAGGGCCCCTTTTACTTCCTAGAAAGCTGTAAAAAAACACAACAAGAGGCCGCTGAGTGTTTTGTGTATATAATGGCGAGCACTCCGACCTTTCTGCACATACATAGGTATATAGGGCGCTACGTAGTTTATGACAATTCTGTGGAACTCTATCGCTGGTGGTTTGTAAACATTGCACCCTCCACTTGAAAGCTTAGTGTTCCCATGGGGAGCCGTGTTGGGCGTCGATACCACTAGCAGCAGTGTCATACGAGGTATCAGGTAGTACGTACGTTGTTTGGCATTTTCGCAATTTCGTGTCATTTGAGGGACGGCTGCATCGGTTTAAGCGGCGCCCTGCCTGCTAGTTGACCGTACCTATGTTTTTGGGAGAATTTTCTAGGAATCACGTATAAAATTAGGTCGTTTCTGCAGTGGTAAAAGGGCTGCGCTGGGTATCGCCGACCGTCCTCTATGGAAGAGGCGTTTTCCCGCCGTTTCGAACACGTTCCGCTTCCTGGCCGGTCTCAATGGCAGCCCCCAATACTGCTCGCCTGCGCCAGTCCGTGTAGACATATCCCAACAACCAAACAGGGGCGCCCAGCAAAAAGTAAATTGTGTCCACCATACTCTCCTTTTTTCAGATCCGGCCTTCGGTCAGCGACGCCAACATCAAGCGATACGCTGAATAGGAGGGGGCTCATATCCACCCCCCCCCCACGAGCGCCTCGCGATTTCTGTAGAACCCGACAGCGCATTTTCTTTCGGCCGTTGGAGGGCCAAATTCTTGAATTATTCGCCTCAAATGAGGGTAGCTTACCACTTAGGCGAGAAAATGGTTCGCACACTTGTGTGTACGAGACGATATAGAACTGCCCCTAACACCCAAACCAATCAGACCAACCCTAGCCCTGACCCCAAAGCCAATCAGACCGAATCCTGAACAAGTGGCTCGCTTCATTGCCTCAGATGAAATCGGTGCTCGGTAACTTTTAGATAAACTTCGTTGTATTTATAGATGTCTGAACGGGTACTGCAGTGCTTCACATTTATTAGTGTCTGTGAAAGTGCATGATACTGCTTTGAGGCAATGTGTCGAAAAAAATCGGTCCTGCGGGGGGGAGAGGGGGGGGGTGCACTCATGTATTGCTTGCCTCGGTAATTTGACCATTGACAACCCATCCTTTTCGAGAAAGATGGGGGGGGGGGTAATGTTGGTCATGCATTTATTTCTGGGCGCCCTCGGGGTACACAGGTGGTTGAACCCCCCCCCTTGCACGACGTGGGCGTAAAAACATCATTGTGGACAAGTTGTACACTGTAGACAACCCTAGAAGGTGTCGACAACCTCTCATTTCGGCATTCCTAAGGCTATGCTACAGAGCATTCTGCAATGTCTCCACAACAATGTTTTTTTTCGCCAACACCGTGCAAGAGGGGTCCGGGCCACCTGTGGTACGTTTATTCAATTAAGTGGCACCTACCTGTAGTGTTTGTAGTAGACGGCAGCCGAAGAAGTAAGCCTCGACGAAAATGAATAACCACAGACAAAAAATAAAGGCACGCACCGGGGGGGAGAAGGGTAGACACCTGTGACCACGGCTTGCCCAGAAGGTCGTCGAGGGTAAAAACCTCCTACGAGTTAGGCTGGAAAGTGGAAGTAATGATAAAAAATAAAAAAAATAAAAATACAAGCATACATATCTTGCAAACCGTATAATACCGTACTTCGAAGCACATACCAGTTCATACGTAGCAGCGCGAAAACAAGCCAGGCCAGTAATAATAAATGATATTTGCCGACTGCCGACTGCCAGCCCTGAGTGTCTTCGAGCTCTGAACGACCTGACGGGGTCACGTCGGGTACTACTGCTGTCTTGTCTGTGTACCGTTGTTTCGTCCCCGAATCGTATGTAGGCATTATTGTTGCTCTTCGGGCATCGGATGACATGCATTGCATCAAACTCTGCTATGTGATCCTGCGCGAGTATGCCCTGTATCGCGCGTGGTTATACTGCGATTGTCTTGGGTATCGCGGGATCACTTGACACATGCAATACGTGTATCAAGCTTTCTGTAGTACATCATCAGTAAGTCAGTAACTTGGCACGAACTCTCATCGACGACATAACGGCGGGGCAAAGATAATAACTACTGGTATGATTGTTCCAGGCGATTGGCTGAACACCGTTCAGTTGCTGTACTACAGTAGTACTATACAACTGTACTCCACTATAGTACAAGTACAACAACCGTACTTCCAGTTTAGGTCGTTTATTACCTTGTCGAGGTCAGGTTTTGTAGCAGAGAGGAACAGACTCCTGCGGCGGCTTTACACGGTGACATCAAGCAGTGTTTTTTTTTGTCGAGGGTCTGAGGTCTCCTGTGCAATCCTGCTGCCGTGTTGGATTTCGACTCCGTCATAATCTCCGACCGATATCTGGTTCATGGGTGTTCGCTGCGCATATGCCTACTCTGTACTCTGTACAAAGTAACTTCGCAGTGTCGTCTTGTCTACTGGTATACTCCTACCTCCTACACAACCTTCTTCGTACGTACCGGTACCTATTAATAGTACACGAAACGCTATTTTTTTTACATACGTACCAGGTACGTAGTTTTTTTTTTCGTTTTTCGACGTTTCGACAGCCGTTTCGCAGACATTCCAGCCGTTTCAACTTTCAAACATCCCAAAGTGGAGTTCGTCAGGGGGGCAGGGACAAGAAGAACAGCGAAGACCCACCGCAAACCAACCAGCAACCGAACACACGCTCTCGTTGCGCTCTCGTTGCGCTCTAGGACAGAGTTGTACGGTTGCGTGCAATCATGCTTCGCGCCGTCTCTCGCTCGGCCTGCCGGTCGGCCTGCCGAACATCGCGTAGCGATGTGACGGCGTCCACTGGCGGCATCCTCAACGTGAGAGCAAACCAACCCATTCAACAATGGAGGTCAAAGACAACACACGCGCCTGGGAGGCAATCATCCTTGCAGGCACTGCCCTTGCCAGCAGCAACGCAGCTGCTAGTGGCACGATGCATGAGCTCGTGGGTGGCTGCGAATAGACTAGATAACCCCTGGAAGACTGGCAGGACCTCTCTTGGGTGGGAGGATGAAAGACGGTCAGTGGCTCCCATCCTGAGCGGGAAACAAAAGCTGCCGTCGAACCTGAAGCTTGCGGTGGAAGCGTCTTCTTCTCAGGGGCTTGACGAGGAGGTGGAGGAGGGCGATGGTGAGTACATGCGTGTCCTATGTGAGACGGGTGTTTTTCTGCCTGGTCGCGGCGTTGGCACTGTGCTGGCTTCCGGCATGTGTTCTCTTTATGCCTTATGACCCGATGATCCTGTATGAGTACTACTGCTATCCTCGTACTGTTGTGTGCTGTCTTACTGGTGTACACCACACCAGTGCACGTCGTGCGAGTACGAGCGAGGTACAGGAATGTACTACGTATACAACGGCAGTCACATGTCCGACAGATCAGAACACACAGATGATTTTCACGGATCTGCATCATCTGCACCAGTTTCTACGGTGTCGATCTACAGGATCTGAGTACTCTACCCGAGGACACAGTATACGTTTTACGCTTTCCCGTAATAGCGTTCACAATGTGCGGTCACGTCATCATACTCGTACGTTTGCCTCTGTTTGCAGGCAGGTTTTTGCTCTTCTTGTCTGGTACCTGGTACGACCTGTGTGATGCGTACGTACACGTTCCCACGTGATCATCTGCAGGATTTGTACGTATAACATGTGTCCCAGCACACTGATCTGTACGTATAACATGTGTTCCAGCCCAGTATCTGTCCGACGTGTGCGGCAGGGTGCCTGTAATATCGTAATATCGCAATCGGATCATTGCCAGGAGTAACGGCGCCGTCCCCTCCAGAATAGGTGGTGTTTACTCGTATACCTGGTACACTGCTGATGTCTGTGTCCGGTACTGCCGTACTTGGTCATTGGTCACCTAAAACCTCGGGCATACTATTCCTACTTGATCTAGCTCTTTCAGGGCAGATACTTCGTACATGCATTCCTGATCTGTATGGTCTGTTTGATCTGTTTGATCTAGCTCATGTTGCCGGATGGGAGCTGCATAATCTGCAATATTTAGGCCATTTGTCTTGAGTTGGATATGTACGATGCATATCGTGCACAATACCGCACAGCGGCAGTTTGACTTGTACTGTATACGAAATCAATATACTCCTATATGTAGGCACAATTCGATGCGAGTCGACGAGGGAAGAAAAGGCTGAAATCTTCTCGCGATAAAAATGAAGGCACGTACCGTAGCGGGAAGGGGGGAGAAGAGCCTGCTATGTGACCCCGGATCTGAGTTACGAGTTGGAAGGAGAGAGAGAAGAAGATGTGCGAAGATAATGAATGGGATGGAAAAACAAAAAAACAAAAAAACAAAAAAACAGTTGTACGTATCGTTGTTCCAATACGTGAACGATGATACAGACAGTTCTAAAAAGAAGTTCTTGTTTGCTCCTGTAAATCTCTGGACTCCTTTTCCAGAGCCTGGCGGCGCTGTACACTGGCTGGATCCGTTTCTTTCTTTACACTTTCTAGCTCAATTTATCAGCGGTGTACAGGAGTACCAGGTAAATACATATCCCTTCTTTGGGACCCAAGTAACTAGCATGGTGCCACCTGGGCAACTTTGCGTGTCTGTATGCTCCAGTGCCTGCCTTTCGTATTTTCTTTCCCCCCCGCCCGTGATTTTCGCTTTTTTGTCCCTTCTTTTTTTCATTTTCTTTCATTCCCCTTAGTACCTCTTTGTGTCTTTGTTAGTATGGTCCGTTATGCCTTTTTTGCGTTTTGCTATCTGCTTCTGTTTCTGTTTTGTTTTGTTTTTTTTCGCTTCGCTTCATCTTGTTTTTTAGGTTTTTGTCTGCTATAAATAGTCTCCTTTTTGCTTCCCTGGTGTCCGCAGTGGTGGAGTGGGTATGCTTGTTTTTTGTTTTTGCCTCTGTTTTACTTGAGGTATTTCTTCCACTCCAGAGTTATTGGAGCCTGTCCTGCGACCACGGACTGCATTGTATTGTGAGTTAATGTGAGAACAACAACAACAACAACAACAACAACAACAACAACAACAATATATGCCCACAAACAACTGCTGCTATTAATAATACGCGCGCATCGTAGTGTAGCACAGCACCACGAGTACCCAACACCGCCATACCGCCATACACAGAAGTACCAGGTATGACATGTCATCATGACCCGTCACATTATGCCTTGCTTGTTTGGCTACAGCCAGTACTATTAACAGTCAGACAGTATCAGCTATCGCTAGGAACTCGCGCAGCAGGATGTTCATACGAGTAACTGTCGTCAACCTGTGCACGTTGCTAGATGGTGGATGATGTTGTTGATATTTTAGACTCGACGAAATTAGATACCAGTTGTGGGATAAAAAAGAAAATCATAGGCCATGTCCACAGCCTTGCCTAAGAAGGGATCTGGTTCGCGTCGTTAATGCCCGAGAGCGCGTGGCTGCCGCGGTTTTAGGCGGGAGCGGGTGGGAGAAAGCGGAACGTAAAGATAAAAGATCATGTGTTGCACTCATCACAAAAATGACGGAACAACTACTCGTATCAACTCGTACTGAAAAAAAGATAGGCCCGCAATCGTGTCTACGCCTGGAAACACACGTATTGTTTTTCGCCTGAACGAGCTGTACTCGTCCTCTTGTGCTTGTATCATATGATGCATAGCACAAGCCACAGCAGCAGATAGTAGGAAGTGCTTCGTCGCTCTCCCGCTGATCTTCCTAGAACACAGACTGGTGTATCAGCAGCTTTTTGACTGCCGAAGCTTAGCACCAAGATATCTACAAATTCTTGCTGAACGCAGTGATCGTGTACATGCGTACGTAAATCTAAAACATACTGGTACCAGGTATACAAGTACGCGTACACATGTAGATTTCCAAGCACGAAACATCTGGCACGTGCATATAAAACACTGACTGCCGCTCAGGATTCCTGGCACTCATAGGTAAGTCTATACAGTACCTGGTGTCGAGTATCAACTGTCGAAAGGACCTTTCCCGGGCGATATTCGCCTTTTTCTATACTACAGTACCTGGTGGGGACGAAGCTTTCATCCGTCGGACAGATCAGATACATCATCTAGATTATCTACACTACCACTGTAGATCCTAACCTGCCGTTATGAGGTGCTGTATAGGATCTGTACAGTACAGATCCAACCCAGGAAACATGCCCTTGTAGATCATGCAGATTACACGGCTCCCACCCAGCAACATGGGCAGATATAACAGATAAATAGATAGATAGATCTGCTCTGAAATATTTAGATCATGAGGTGGAAATCGATGATCTGGACCTTTTTTGTTTTATTTTCTGCTTTAAGCCGTTTTCCCGAAAAACGCCTCTTTCGTGTCCATCTCCCGTCAACCCTATATATTCCCACTTGCCACCAACGCCCCGTCAACCCGCATTGCAGAATTTTCGGCAGAGGATTCCGATTCGGAATCGGAAGATTATTCAGGTTTCTCCTCGCAAGACGGGGAACAAGAAGAAGATGAAGACCACTCTCTGTCGGCAGAAGACCTAGATGCGATCAAGTCCCTGCTGGATATTCCTGCTTTTGCTGGCACCGAGGTCCAGGTCACGTCTTGGGCGGACGGGTCGGCGGTGGGCATGCGGTCGCTGGAGCCGAGCGTGTTCGGAGTTCCCGTGCGCCGAGACGTGGTGCACGACGTGATCCGGTGGCAGCTGGCCAAGCGCAGGAGCGGCAACGGCAATGTGAGGGGTTTGCTGGGGGTTCTACTACGTGATCGGCATTTGTATCGCTGTCGGTAGTGTTGTCTGCAATGCTGTCTGTGGTGTTGGTAATGCTGTCTGTATTGTTTTCGGCAGGGCTGTCTGTATTGCTGTCGGTAGTGCTGTCTGTACTGCTGTCGGTGTCGGAAATGAAGTCTGCGGATGACTTCGTGGGGATATCAGAAACACCCGAAGGATTGCAGAAACAAACAGAGAAGGCGCTAGAATACACTAGGAAATGAAGGGTGACGGCGAACGTCAAGAAGTGCGCAGTAGTTGTATGTAACGAAGATAAGGTGAACCAGACCAGTATCCGTACCTTGGCGTAGATATCTCTGAAGACTACTCTTGGGATACACACATAGCATGAGCAATACGAAAGGGTAAAGCACACGTAGGCAAGATGGATGAGATCCTGACAGACTCGCACCTTGACACCAGGATGAAGAGATGTACCCTGATGAATGTATGAGTAGCTAGAATATGCAGGAGAAGTGTGGGAAGGGAACGCGAAGTTCTTAATACAGTTGGAAACAGTACAGAGGACAGAAGCAAAAAATAATTCAAGATGCTCAAGTCCGACTCGTAATAAAGTATTAAGAGCAAAACTAGGATTGTACCCACTCAAGACAAATGGAGACATGAAAAAGTTGAAGTGGCAATATAAAGTACGGAACATGCCCAAAAAGGGGTTGCCAGCCATAATTGATAGAGCTGTATGGGAGAAAGTATCAAAAGGCGAGCTGGAACAAGGTGGGATAACGTAGTTGAGAAAGTATAGAGAAAGGTACACCTGGTAGGAGGCAACCGAGGAGAGCTGATGTCCGCAGAGAAGTTTGGGAGGTACAAGGCAGAAGTAGAAGAAAATATGGAAAGAAGAGAACGGCTAGCGCTAAGAAACAAGGTGGGATCGAAGAAACACTTGGGGATATGCGGGCGATTAAGCGAAGGGATAGGAATGAAAACGTATTTGCACGGCCCATTGGACTTCGCGAAAACGCGGAAACTGCGATTTTGTGTGGGTGACCTGGACCTGCCAGAAAGAAGAAAGATGTGCATCAGTAGTCGGGAGGAGGAGGAAATATATGCACAGATGTGCCCGTGTGGCAAAGCAATACAGAGTACAACACAAATAGTAGGAGAATGTGAATTGTACAAGGAGGAACGGCATGTCAGAAGAAGAGATGAGGGAAATAGACGAATGTGACATGGGGTACACTAGATAGCAGCGAGAAAACGATCGTTATCCTCGAAGACACATGGTGGCCACAGGCGGCGAAACAGGAAGGGGATAAGATTAGCTAGACAACGCTGTAGAATATATGGAAACAACTTAATGAGCGCCCAACTGTTGGAAGGTGTCTCTATTAGGAGTAGAAACGGTGCTCCGCCTCGAAAGGGATTAGTACGCCACCCCCTCCCCCCCCCACAGGAAAAAATATCGGAAAAGGCAGTTTTGGGCGTCGTCAGGAGCTCCCACACTAAAACTAGTGTGTTATGTCTAGACCGCCGTCCGTTACAGGTAAAAACTGCCGCCCCTGACGTATCCCCCCCCCCTCCGGTATCTCCCGCCTGTCGGCCTAACCCTTCGGCCAATTAGACGAAGCGGATAGGGGAGATTAGCGGGTCAGGGCGGAAGGTCCGCCCGCAAAAGGGAGGGGGAAGCGCGCGGGCGGGACACAGCCGCCCACCTCACTGGCGAGGTGGTGCTAAGGCCCATGGACCGAGGACGCGCGATTTCTCCTTCAAGCTCAACAAGAAATTCGTCAAACTCGGCCTTAAGGTGAGTTTGTACGTGGCGCGATTGATTGCGGTGCGCCTGCCGGGACTCGTCGGGTTGTGGCTATTCCTTACTGGTGGGCACGTACTACAGTAGGTGTATACTGAAGTATAGTATTCCACTGTCCCTAAATATAGATATTGTTTTTACTTTATTTTAGTGTTGAAACGTTCCTTTTAAACCGGGACAGAGTGGTATACCGGTACCAGTAGCACGTAGATTTTCTGAGGCCCCTCACTTGATCGTATAATAGTATAGACGCTCTATGTCTCACCCAAAAATAGTGATTTTGATAAATGCTTCAAGAGCGCAACGCGATGACCAATCCCAAAACCTATACTCGTAGTCTATGTAAGCATTCCACGAATAACGCTGTAAAACGCTATTACGGGGCACCATAATAGTATATAGGACCAAAGGTTGTTAGTAAAAATAGGGGGAATATACAGGTTTTCGTGCGTACCGTAGGTCCTACCTGGCATTTATTATGCCCCCCGTTATTAGGGGCATTGCGACGATATTGGGTTGGGGAGCGCGGTCAGTCCCAGTGACGGTTCGGTCAAAAAGTGGCGCAGGCTGCTTCTAGTTGAACGACGGGAACTCATTCCCCGGCCAAGGCCCAAGCCGCTTTTTCGAGTCAGACTGATTTTTTACACACGTCGTCTTCGAGTCCTTACGAACACCGAACACCTGACCGAACGTTTTTTGTTTTGCTTGTCTGCATGATTTTTTGTTCCGTTTTTTGTTTGTTTGTGGCAAATTTGGACCCCCTCAAACCGATGACAATGGAAAGACGACGTTTCGAAGTTTGGTTAGACTAAAAGAGGGTCAAGAAACAGCCGAAGGTATACACTCGTACCACCCCCGTTGCTTTGTCAGGTGGCCCTGTCGGCGAGGCTTCGTGAGGGCCAGCTGACGGTGGTGGACGAACTGAAGTCCGACGCGTTTAGCACCTCGGCGGTGCGCAAGACTCTCAAGGTTTGGAACTACACCCAACCTCCGTTTTTTTGTTTGTTTACCGCCTTCCAGCAGCGCATACAGTTGACGATGCTTGACGACACTTGCAAATGTATCCAATATTGCGTAGTGACATAGCGGTACATAATATTACATAGGATTAATAATACATACCAGGTAGTAATCAGAACCGACTGTGGGCATTAAAAACTAGATATCCCTCTACGTGTACACACCGTATTTGGATATGATTACTCCTGTATGATCCCCTGTGACAGCGCGAGATCCTAGTGAGAGCTTTTGTAGGTACGCTATACTTTTATGGCCACTCTTGACTTCTGACTCCTACATCATGATAGCTCGACGTTCGACGCTTGCAGACAGACAGTCAAGGCGTGCAGCTTTGCACGCCCGCCTGATCAAAGGGGTTGACACGCGCACGGCACTCGCGACCACCCGACGAAAATAGTGTGTTTTGAAACATCAGGCATATAATGTACTGATATATAAGTTCAATTTGTAGCGCATGGTGAAGAACGCCTTCCTTTTTTGTTTTCATACGAGATAGTGATATGAGTCGGACAAGCACGCGTTGCTCTATTGACCTTTGTAGGACTGCAGTCCCGCTTTGGGGAAGAAATACTTGAAATATGAGTGGCTTGTCCCGAAAGCGCGACTGCCGCCCTAAAAGGATCAACTGGTAGCGTGCTCCTTTGCTGTTGTTGCTCGGGGCGTTCTCAATCTACAAACCTTGTGCTGACCTCACAGCAGTATTGATTGGCACCAAAACGCCCACCGCGACGCTTGCGACGACTTTAACTTTGTCTACTGTTTATAAACAGATACCGGTATATGCTTCATACAGTATTAGACCGTGGTATGATTCCTTGGCTGACTGCCGACGCGTGCTTGCCTTACAGGGGTAGCTCTTAGTTTTTGTGAGGCTCCTGACTTGATTATATATTGTATCGGAGCCTAGGGGGTCAGCACCTGCTTTTTTTAGGCTCCTGACTTGATTACAGTATAAGAGATCTCTATCTCTGCCAAAAACTGATTTAGAGAAAAGCTTGAAGTGCAACCCGATGAGCAGTCAGTCTCGAAGCCCACAGTCTATATAGGTATGTGATGAATTATCCGCGATTCAAATCACTATTATTAATAGATTTTCAACGTCAATGGGTCAACCATTTGAGGGCAAGCTGCAGTCCCATTTTGGGGACAAGCCACTCAAAGTCTGAGTAGTTTGTCCCCAAATGGGACTGCAGTTTGCCCTAAAAGGGTTAAGCCAGGCGAGGCATGAATAGTTTATCCAAAGAGTGCTACCCCTATCGTAGCACGCCTGTACCGTGTCACACTCAAACCAACATACTAAAGAACAACACTGAAACCAGTATACTAAAGGACAACATTAAAACCAGCATACTAAAGGCCAACACTGAAACTAGCATACTAAAGGCCAAAATAGGTCTTGACGCGCCTGAAAAGACCGGTCTCTTCCCCGCTGTTCCCAAATGTAAGAACTGTTGTTGTGATTAAATAATTTTATACAAGATACCCCTTCTCTTTTGAGACAGAGTGCTATTAAATAGTATGTTTGTGAATCTACTGCTGTTACCGTCTGTTTGTCTTTCTGTGTGCCCAGGCTGACCTAGTCCTCTGTGAATCTACTACTGAAAACGTCGTATTAATAGTCTATTTTTCTGTGTTGGCAGTCTAACCTAGTCTAATGCGGTTCATGGGATGTAAATCTACTGCTGTAATTGTCTTTTGTGTCTTTGTGTTTGGCCAGGCAAGGGGCCTCGACGGCAACGTGACTCTGATCGTTGGGGACAAACCCCAGGCAGAGTTCGTGCGATCCGCCAGAAACATCGTCGGCGTGAAAGTCTTGGCGGCCAAGGTAAGTAGGAAGCACGTTCACCTCTCTCAACCTCACGCTTCAAAAGTATTTTGTCGTAGTCTAGACAGATTATTCACCTGGTGCTAACTACCACGTGTGTGTTCTCCACATTAAACCGTTATTTCTACCCGTCGACATCCAGCACAACCAGTGTCCGTGGCGATTCTTCAATCCTAGAAGAGATACAAGTTATGTGGTCACAAAGCTACGCCACAGAGATAATACGTTGCCACGTTTGCAGTAAGCGCAGCAGTGGGCAATGCTATGCCATGTCATCATACTAGAACGACAGGCACGACATACATATTCTATTGAAAAGAGAAACGAAACAGGTAGGTATTAATATATTATAGAACTACATACTTAGATCACAACCCCTGAGCGTGCTCGGTTGGTGCATCCCTGGCCTCTCAGAGCTCCCACTTCCAAACCGCCTCCTTTCATTACTTGTCGGACCTTTCCAGCAGTTCTTTGTTTTCTCGGTCATTTCTTCCTTTTTTCTTCTTTCGTTTCATGTGCGTGCGTGTTCTCCGAGCACGGCATCGCGGGAGGACCCGGCACCGTCGCGGGTGCCAGCGGGTGCTAGCGGATAGAGGGGGGGTCGCAAGGAGCGCGGTCGCCGCTTTCGTGCCTAGGCATCGCGTGTGCCTCGAGACACGAGGGATGCATGAATGGGCTTTGTCTGGCTTCGATTCATGATTGTTGATATGAGTATGTACGAGTTTATAAAGATCGTTCGGGAGAGCAAGATAATATTCAAGCGGTGCTTATTTTTGCGACCACGCTGAAGTTGAAAGAGGGAGGTGTGCAGTTTGAACACCAACGTTATCGAGCTGGCGAACGACGGCCACGGTGAGCACTGGGCTTCACGCGGGGCGGGCGACGGGGGTGATTGTGGCAGAGAGTGATAAAAGCTTTACCCGGACCGAATCGGTAGCGAGGTGGTCGCGAGAGGGGCGGGCGGCGTACGAGGCTGAGAGAGAAGCTCTTCTGTGCGATTTTTTCTTTTCTTCTTTTCGACCGGGTGTAAGGTGTTCCAATCAGGCAGAAAAATATTACACGAGAGGGGGCGGGGATTTTTTTTCCTTTCCGAGTTTTCGGTTTCTTTTTCATTGTTTTTGCTGCTGTGCCGTGCTGTGCTTGCGCTTTCTTCGTACATACAGTACAGACCTAGAGCATATCGAAAGAAGAAAATATGTACAGACAGTAGTACCCTACCTGGGGTGTATGTACGTACGTACGACATCCGCGACGCGAAGCGTATACGTATGTGGCATCCAAGCTGACGTCGGAGCTGTTTTTTCCTGAAGCATGGCGGCGGGACTCTTGGCATTATCAAGTCGCCGGTTTGCAATTACGATCCTTGAAAACACTAAACTCAATCGTGGACCTCTGTTCGCTTCGCATATTTTGTACTTTTAGCTTTTTTCCATCCTAAGCGAGCGTAGCGGGCGGCGTAGGCCGCCCGCGGAGCGAAGCGCCTTGTACAACGTACACAATATATTTCGTTCTCTAATTCGGGAAGCAAGCAAGCGGCAAGCAAGGAGTACGTGCTCAAATCTCGAGTATCACCCGATTTATGATTTTAAGGTTTAAACGTTTCAAGATAGGTTCGGTTTTTACCCTAACTTTAACATTAGTCACACCTTGTGACCTGTGACCAAGGTTCAGTCCCTTTAGAGCTGTACACCGTCATTTCCGAGGAAATATGTCGGAAACAGTACACTGATTTGGATCACCGAATAAATAGAGGGTAAGCCGGCCTAAGTGCGTATTGTGAAGTGTTTTCCGGGTGTACGTTTGCGCTTATATCGCATTTTTTTGCCTCCAAAGGCTCCTACGGGGCTGTGGCCCTCCACGGGCACCGACCTCCGGGCGCCACTGGGGACCCTTCGCCCCCCCCCTGAGGGATGCACAACACGCACCTCCGGCCTTTCTGAATCCCTGTCCAACGCGGCAAACCCGCAACATTTCTTTGCCCTGCGACGAAGTATATTGCGGCGTCCAATTTGGGTGTTGCGGCAAAAACAAAAATATCCGCGCGCTTTCGCGGATTTCTGTGCGACAGAACAGCAGTGCTGCGACATTGTAGATGTAGATGTACCTATCCGAATTCCTGGCATATTGTGCCTGTGTTGGCTGCCGCAAGCCTGTATGGGCTGCCGTAAGGATCGGTCGGCTTTATGCTCTCAGCTTCTGCATCCATCTGTTCACACGTGGGTCAGAACATATTCCCCGTGCTGTAGACATTTTACTGCAGGGGTGTGAATCGGAGCCGATTCCTATTAATCGGATCGAGTTACATCGGAATCGGCAAATCGGGACGATTATTTGCCCCTTCAAAACACCGGCAAAACCTCGTTTGAACATCGTTCCGATTTTGCATGACAACAGTTATTTATAGGATTCACTCACACTTGTCGCAAAACAAGGATTCGGAACAAGGATTCCCTCACACGCCGATTCGTCGATTTATCGGATATCGTCTGCGCCGAAAACTGATGCTTCTAGTATCGGTAATAAACACAGCCGATTCAAAACCCTGAGATATTTCGGGCCCGGTAGATTCGGTATCTGGATTGCATGATCTGCACGATCTACCGCACATGATGTGTGCTGGGTGGTGAAATATGTGTACATGACACGGCTCTTCCGCATTCGTTTGCCGGATGACCTGTGTACGATACGCCTCTTGAGCACATTGGTAAATAGAGGCTGTAGGTAATCCTGATGCTTGTTCTCTTGCGTGGACTATTCGACGCGTGCATTCGTTGACGTTCTTTCGGACCGCTTGTCTTGCTTTACCCCGTTGTTGCATGTGTCCGTGGCTGGTTTCACAGGGGGCCAACGTGTACGACATCATCAAGCGACCGAGCCTAGTGTTGACGGAAGATGCGGTGACTCATTTGGAGAACTTTCTTGAGGCCAAGTAGTCTCCAAGCAGCAGTAGCGGAAGTAGGACTGGGCCCTGGCAACAAACAGTATATACTGCCAAGATACCAGGTAGCTTTTTGATTGAGCCGGCCAGTTTCTACTCTGCCAGTAGCTACGTACTGATCCAGCCTGCCAAGTATCTACTGGCAGTAGCTATCTACTGATTGAGCCTGCCTTGGACAGCAGTTAGTGTTCACGCGCGTCCTGGCCCCTGGCAGCTTCGACAGAGCGGTTGGTAGCCCACACTAATCCCTCATTAAATCAACCTTTTTCATCCCGAGAAGTTTCCCAGGCGGTTGTGTTTGGGTTAGGGTTATGGGCCCCAAGCCTCCAGAGTGCTCAACTGGTAGGTGCGTACGTCTTGGGCCGATTTCTTCAAATGGTCCACTATTAGTAACACTGCTACTTGCTGTAGCTCCCCATACCCTTTGCATTCCGAGAAATCCTCCTGGTGGTCGGAGTTGATGGTTGGTGTTATTATAGTGTGTTGGGTAAAACCAATTCAAACCTTTCGGTCGAAGCTGGGGCAAAGTACCGTATATACACCATGGACTGCAGTTAGCAGGTACCAGGTATACAACAACCCTCAATCAGGCGACAGCAGCAAGCAGTGACAGCGGTGTTGTTCCTACGGATCGTGGTACTACCGCCGGTACTGGTAAAAAATAGAGCCCGTTCATGCCGGTAGCATAGCGTGCGTTGCTGTATGAAGTACAGCAGCAGTAGTAATAGGTAGTGCAGTTTTTGCTGCTTGCTGCAGTGCTCAAATGGATTTGCCTTGACAGCCTAGGCAGACAAGACAGTACGAACATTGGCATGTCTCCTGATATCTTTGATTCAAGCTGATCGTCAGGTTTTCCGTTTCATGCGTGAAGTTATCTTTGCAAAGTTTTCGGCTCTGTTCGGGCATGTCTCTTCGGACGAGTATTTTCCGACAACACGCTGACGAGGTCGACACGGGAAGCTCGTCCGGACGCATATCGATCGAGGTTTGGGCGCGGTGCGGGCACTCTGGGGCGCGTGATTTAGTGTCATGACGGTTTTTACACCCAGAGATATATACCCAGGGTAATACGTTTTTTTTTTTTTTTCTCATCCCATTCATTATCTTTGCACATCTTCTCTCTCTCCTTCCAACTCGTAACTCAGATCCGGGGTCACATAGCAGGCTCTTCTCCCCCCTTCCCGCTACGGTACGTGCCTTCATTTTCATCGCGAGAAGATTTCAGCCTTTTCTTCCCTCGTCGACTCGCATCGAATTGTGCCTACCCACGCTGCAAGGCGCTCTCAACAATTGATTCCTTTTTTATTTTTGCAAATAAAGTCGAAGTCCGACCCACCTGGGGCTCGAACCCAGGACTCAAACAAGAAGAATTCGAGGTTAACCACTTGAACCACCGGGGCGACCAGGATAATACAGGTATATTGATGCGATCTCGTAAGAGTTAGGAAGCACCCTGTAGTATAGGGTTGCGCTACACGCTCAGTACCAGGTATGCGTTGTCGCTGCTGCTGGATGTGCTCGAGGAAGCACCCCATGGTATAGCTTGCCCTGTCGACCCTTTGGGAATTCACGAGAAATAAGTGACGTTAAAAATGACGATTTCATCATCTGATTCAGTAAAACCCTAAATACTACGAGTACTGTGCATATATCACCGTTATAGATCTTCACACACACCCGGCCGCTTATATGACCATTGTTCAAGAAACAGAGCTGCTCTCCTCTGTTGCGCACAGAAGTCGTGGTGAGCCAGCCAGCACTTCACTTCTTGAATGCACCAAGTGCGAGAACATCCCTGACCTCTCGCTCGAAATCGACCGACGGATCCGCCTCATGCGAGCATGCTTCAAACGGTTCGGCCCGGAGTTGTATGATAGGACGACCGCCCCCCTTAGCCTTAAAGTCCGAATGCTGAAGGCCGAGGTGATTGAGACCCTGCTGTACGGGTGTGTGACGTGGACCCTCAGAGCGGAACACTTTGCCAAGCTTCGAACGGCTCACCACCAAGTCCTGTTGCGAGTCATTGGCTTCCAGCGCCGACTTCGTACTGACCATGCCACCCTCTCGTACGCGAAGGCCCTCAAGATGACACGTTGCGAGAGCATCGAAACGACCATTCGCAAACGGCGGCTCTTCTTTGCGGGGGGCGTGGCACGGCAAAGCAAGGAGCGATTACCCAATCGGGTAATGCTCGGGACGATAGCTGGTGGGGAGAACCCGAGACCAGGCGGACAGTGTAAGACTTGGCATAGATGCATAGTCGAAGACCTTAGGGAGTTCCGAGCCACCGAAGGGTCAACGGAAGTTGCCCCCTTGGTGTTTGGAGTTGAGACCGCGTTGTGGTCCACTGCAGCCAAAAAGGTGGGGAAGTGGTACCGGGGGATCCTTGAAGCAGCCGAACGGTTCATGGTGAGGTGGCACGAGGCTGAGGCTGAGATGAGTAGACAGCGCCGCGCATCCGCCGTGGATGGTGCCCAAAGGAACGGGGGGGGAGGGGGCAACAGGAGAAGTGGCATAAAGCCCGACCGAGTGAATGCGGAGAGGGGGGGGAACAGGAGGGGTAGAAGGGAAACGGCGGTAGACGAAAGTAGGAAGGAGATGGCAGACAGGGTAGCAAGGCACCAAGTCGACTAGGAAGTAGAATATGACCATACTACTAGTGCTACCAACTGGTGCAGCTGGCTCGAACGTGGTCTTCCCTTGTCTTCTCTTTTAGTTTCGTTTTTTTTTTTTTTTTTCTTTCTTGCGCTGACTCTCCGTGATTTTCATTTCATTTTTTCTCTTCCTCTTCCTTTTCTGATTGATAAGCCGTACTCAAGGAGCCGTGTGGCGTGGTTGGAAGACGAACCTGCTCTGCTCGGCTCGTATTGTCTGACGCCAAGGGGCTGGGCATAGTCGACGAACGCAGGGCGGAGACGGCAGTCTGGGTAGCAAGGTACCAGGCGGATTAGCAGGGAGAACCTGGCTATACTACTCGTACCACAAGCTGCTGCCGCCACCTAGAAGGTGCTTTGGGCTTTGGTCTGCCTGTTATTTCCCCTTTGTTATTTTTCCTTGTTACTTTCTCCTTGGTTCTTTGTCTTACTCTGTTCACAAGCAGTGGTGTCTTTTGTTATTTCTTCTTTTTTCCAGCTCGTTCTTTTTCAAGTGTAGGCCACCTCGCCTGCGGGGGGGGGGGCACGACAGATTGTTTCTCTTAGATTTTGCTTTCATTTTTCTTCTTTTTCTCTTTCGACTTGTCTACCTTGTTTTTGTTTTCTCTTTGATTGTTTCTTTTCGTTTCACTATTTCATAGATTGCGTATGTCGTGCCTGTCGTATCTAGTATGATGACATGGCTTTTTGCATTGCCCACTGCAGTTCACACTGCACACGTGGCAACGTAGTATCTCTGTGGCGTAGCTTTGTGACCACAGAACTTGTATCTCTTCTAGGATGGAAGAATCGGCACGGACACTGGTTGTGCTGGATGTCGACGGGTAGAAAGAACGGTTTAATGTGAAGAACACACACACACACACACACACATTCACCACTTATTGTCAACAAGTACCTGAAGTACTCACTCGCACGTATTCATTACATCAACCACATACATACACTTATTTCGAAAGCGATACAGCAGCAGTATTGATGTACCAACAGAAATAGTGGATATACTGCAAACGTCAACCATAAGACCCTGAATAACGCAGCTCTATGATACCCCCGGGGCACACACTCCAATGGCAGGCTGCCGCTGCACAGCTGCGTCAAAATGTGCGTTATGAACTATTAATACCAGGTATGAACTGGTATTTGACGTACGTACTTACGTACGGACCTCAACCGCCTTCGGCAGTTGGAACTCCGCGAAACGTAGATTCTTTTTTTTTGTTTCCGCGTATCTCCACTCTCCACGTCTCCTCACAGTTGTAGTACGTCCCAACTTCTGTGTGCGCTGGTCCTCGGTGAAAATAAGCGATAGAAGTGCCAAACATGGAGGGCAAGCAAGTCGATCCGCTCTCGTACTCCGCGGATGCAGACAGTTCTGTCCTGGAGGAGATAGCCAGGCTGGATGGCTTGAGGGTGAGAAGGAAATTCCGAAAATAGAGAAAATAACCTTTGGGTTATACACGAAGTATATACCCGATGTTCTAGGGATAGCCTTCATCTCCAGGGCCGGATACCTTAACTACAAGGTGCTGGCAGTCCAACTTTGGCGGCTCTCGTGACCACCGATCTACCCTTTCCTGAGGGGTCGCAGCGTAGTAGCACACGGGAACTTTGTCCATTCGCCTCGAGTGTCGCGGGCGCATGCTATTAATATTAGAACTGCGGAAGATAGGCCGCGTTTTTTTTGTGAGAGGCTCAAGAAAGATCGGAGCAATCGCTGCGCAGAACTTGCCCTACAAGGCCAGAGCCGACAGCAGTAGCTATCAATACCAGTATAGCCGAGAGCCGTAGAGAGCGCAGCGCACGGAGACGGGAGGCTGAGTCAACATGGAGACAGGAGGAACGTCGATGGACTTACCTCGGAACCTTTTGTAAGAAGGAGTGAATCGGTACTACCGGTGTCCTGTTGCTGTTCCCTGCTCCCTGGCCGCTTTGGGGCTTGCCGTTTGACTATGCGTAACAAATGTTATGATAGTCTAAACACTAAACATATATCGTATAAACATTGAAACATTTTGGAGCAAAATACCTACCTTTGTGCCGGCACGAATTACGTTGGTATTAATAACAATACCAGGTATGTTGGAACTGCTGTGTGTTGGTACCAGGTATCATTCAACCAGCATTGCCAGGTACTATAGTTTGTACGGTAGGTTGCATTGTCGACCTACTCAACCTTTGACACAGGCAGCAAGCGGTGTACAGTAATAGTCGTGTCTAAAAAACACCGTTGATAGTAGCGTTGGTGGCGTTGGATACAGAGGGTACTCCAGACAGCAACGACTACGAGTACCTTCGTACTGCCAGGTATATAATCCGTACCAGGTTGCTGGTACCAGGTACGAAATACCTCCTATGAACGTGTTATCATACCATTGACGCGCAGATGCAACCATCATATTACTCAACACCTGACATCTGACACAGGCAGCAGCATAGGTATTGCTATTGATACTGACTGTACCCGGTATAGCGCACCAGCTGTTTGTACCAGGTACAGACTGTAGGCGCGTTGAGCAATGGTGGCGTTGGATAGAGGGACTTCTCCAGGCAGCAACGCTACAATTGTCAGCAACATGCACTATTAATAACTTCGCGGCGTGCAGCGTGCACCTTCGCATTTCGTACCTGTTCGAGTTCCGAAGAAATCCGTGTCATTGTCAGTGCTGTATTAATCACCAGAACGAGACAGCAGCAGTGCACCACCGGTAGTCGTGCCCACCAATGGTGTTGGATACAAAGACCATCCTAATAGCAATATGCACCTTCTACTTCATACCAGGTACCTTTTACCGAATCCGAACGAGTTGGCATCATTGCCGCCGTACTCAGCCCCTGACACGGGCAGCATGCAGCAGTGCACCAGCGGTAGTCGTGTCCAGCATTTTTTTATCCCATCAAATACCTCGACCTCTCCTCTCGTTGAAGGCTATAAGCCTTGCGACCCACTCCCTCCCCTCACACCCCTCCTTACCAAAAACACCACCCCAAATCTGACCGTTTCGACCGTCCTCAATGGCGGAGATACTTACCCTACCACCTGTCGCCACGGCCTCTGCTGGACTCGCAGCCGACGCCGCCGCCACCAGCAAAACCAGCGACCTAAACATCGCCACCAGAGGTAGCACCGCCAGTCGGAACCCCCTTCCGCAACGCCTTATATTGTATTTTTGTTCGACCCATAAGGACCGTTTATAACGCGAAAAACTTGCCTTTTTGCGAGTTTTTGGAAAAATTTGATTCTAGTAAGTCGATTAAGCAAAAGTCCAAGTAAAAAGAGGCAAATAAATGTGTCCATAAACTTGCCTTACCCGAACCCTAACCAAAACAAGAAAAAAGTTGGAAGGAAGGACTACGGAAACTAGATGAAGTTGGCAAAAAAGCGTGCTGATGGCAAGTCCAAATTTCCATCAACTTGCCAATTTCGCCAAAAAAAATATAATTTGACAAAAATGCTTCCTGAGTACTTCCCCCGTGGCTTGGTAGGTAGTTCGCGTGCCTACTAAGATCAAATTCGTGGGTTCAAGTCTCACCGAGCGCATACTCGTAAGGACTTTTTCTCGTATAAAAATTGATTAGCGGAAAGCTCGAAAGCGTGAGATAGCTACATTCGATGAAAGTCGACGAGCAGTGGGAATGTTGAACCCCTTGCGCCATACAAAATGAAGGCAGGTACCGGGGGGGAGAAGGGACGACACCTGTGACCACGGCTTGTACAAAAGAAGACCGGTGAGGGTAAAACCTCCTACGAGTTAGGCTGGAAAGTAAAAGTGATGATTAATTAAAAAATATAACGTGTCTTTCAAACGGCCTCAAGTAGTATCGGAGTCAACCGTCTCATCTCTGCTTTCAACACTGTATTCTTGTTGGAGTCCGACCGAGTACCTGAACCCGATACATCCTATCTGCTCTCTCTTCAACGGCTTATTATAATTGTGGTGTCCAGTGTAACGACATGTCTGTTGCTGTTTTTTTTTTGTGTTTGGTGACGAGCAGGATCGAATCAGAGCCGACCAAGAGAGTTACCTTCGGCAGCATCCGGAGATAGCCTCCTTGCTCAACGGCTTCATCCGGGCGGTCGTCGAACGAAAGCCCGCCGACGTTTTCGAGTTTGCGAAGCATCACTTCGCCGGGAATCGGGACAGGTGCGCGTAAATTGCAAAAAAAAACGCGGCAATCGAGATTCAGAGCCTCCTACATTTGTTTTTTTTCGAATGCGTACGTACGTGGGAGCTGTTGAGGTTGGGATTCGGATTTTACCATATTTCCTGATTGGTATATCCTCATTGGTCTCTCCTGGTTGGTCGTTTCTGATTAGTTTATTTTATAGATCTCTCCTGGTTGATTTATCCTGGTTGGTTTGTCCTTACAGTAAGTAAGTGGTCTATCCTGATTGGTCTCTCTTGATTGACGTCTTCTGATTGGTCTTTCTTGGTTGGTCTTGTCCTATTGGTCTCTTTTGACTGGTCTCTTATGGTTGGTCTCTCCTGATTCGTCTCTTCTGACTGGACTCTCGTGATTGGTCTCTCCCTAATATCCTCTCTTGACTACCCTCTTCCGATTGCCCAGCGTCGACGCGGTGGTGGTGGCCGGTCCAAGTGGAGCAGGGAAAGGCACCATCATCCGAAAGCTGATGGAGAGGTTTCCGCAAAAGGTGGGATTCTACCTCCGAGTTAGGCTGTAAGGCTGTAACCGAACGGCCGCCTTCTTCTTCCTTGGTTTGCTTTCGACTCGCGTTTGGCGGACGGCCTTTTTGTTCAAACCCTTACATCCGCACCCACCCTCCTTTTAGAGACAGCACATTAGGCATAGTGGCATTTGTCTTATTTACCTTTTTTCCATCCCATTATTCTCTTCGCCCTTCATTCTCCTGCTCTCTCCCTCCAATAGTCCTAACTCAGATCGAGGGTGACATAGTAGCCCCCCCCCCCCCCAATCAACTCATTGAAGCTGTCATCCATATGCAGGTCCGCCTCACTGGCCGTTCTTAGTAGGATGCAGCTCACCCCTCATGTGACTCCCCAGACACCTCACGGCGCTTCGCGCTTGGTCCAAGCAATGCCTGCCTGGTCGGCGAAAACCCGGCATGCTCCGTCCCGGCATTGTAGGGATGCGAGGGTCTATGGTCATTTGACTACGGCCATGCATGAGATCGAGTGCACATCTCCTATCGAGTACACCCCCCCAACCACCACTACGGTACGCGTTGTGCTTTTTTATCGAGACCAGGGTTCATAAGTTTTTTCCCTCGTCGACTCGGGTCTGATTGTGCTTACCCACGCTAGGCGCTCTCGACAATTGGTGCCATTTGAGAAATAAAAACTCCATACGGAGAATCGAACCCTCGACATCAACGCTAGTAGTGTCAACGCTAGTAGTGTTTGACGTTAACCACTCTGTTAATGGAACACCGGGGCGACCGGCGACCGGTTGTTATGTCGCTCTGTGGCTCTGGCGGATGACTGGATGTCCCGAAGATTGCACTTCGATCTTCGATCGCTCTCTTTAGCCGGTCGCCCCGTGACTACTAAGGTCGATTGCGTGTGTTCGAAACCCGCCAATGGACTTTTTTCTGAAGCCAAAAATGACAGAAGAAAATATATAGCGCCTACTCGCAGCAGCGTGTGTATGAACGATGCACGATGAACGATTCGACGCGAGTTGACGAGGGAAGAAGCTGCTCTACTCTGTCCGCGATAAATGTTAAGGAGTGCATTCCACTAGGCATGGGGTGCCTGCTATGTACCGATAATATATCAGGGTTGCGAAAGGGAGGGAGCTGGAGAAGCAGGATAGATAATAAATGGGATGGAAAATACTACCCGGTACCTGGTATGTAACGAATTAGAGAGACGAAAATCTTGTTAACAAAGGGTTAGCTCTCCACACTAAACTACTGGTGTACTTTCAGAGGTCGAAAACGCCGTCTCCTCCCACCTTCGGTCATCGGTAGTGCAAACGAGGTGGCTATGTGGTTACTACGTGGTGTCGCTTTTTACTTCACTTTTTGGTTGGGCTCACTTGTTGTTTTTTGGTTGACGGTTGTCATGGGGTTCGAAGAAAGTTGTGTTTCACTTCATTGCCTCATAGGCGCAATGTCTCGTTTTTTTTTTTTTTTTTTTTTGTTTTCTCATCCCATTTATTATCTTCCCACATCTTCTCTCTCTCCTTCCAACTCGTAACTCAAATCCGGGGTCACAAAGTAGGCTCTTCTCCCCCCTTCCCGCTACGGTACGTGCCTTCATTTTTATCGCGAGAAGATTTCAGCATTTTCTTCCCTCGTCGACTCGCATCGAATTGTTTAGCTTGCAACGACTACTACCGCTCTTTGTTGTGGGTGCACTGCGGACATAGTTTTGTTTCGCTCGTCCGGGAACGCTCATTTCTTGTTTTTTTTGCAACGACTGTTCTTTGTGGGTGGATTTTGCCAAAATGGTTGCATCTGCTTCACTTTCTCATCACTTTTAAATGTTTTCTTGATTTTCGTGCAACGACTGCGGTGTGTTATGGGCGATCTTTCGTAAATATGTGTCCCGGTTTCTGGTGGGGTTCATTCCTTGGGTTGGTTGCATCGACTACCACTGCTCTGCTGCTGTTTTGTGGTCGTTTGTTGCAAAGAAAATGCCTTCTACTTCGCACTGCTGGCGAGGCCCATTCCTTGGTTTCGCTTGCAATGAATACTGCTGCTGCTGCTCTTGACTGCTGTGGGCGCATTTTGCGAAGAACGATGTGTTTTCACTCCTTTGTGGTTGTGTTTCATCTCCTTGCGAGGCTCATTTACCGCTTCGCTTGCAACGACTGCTGTGTCGTATTCTTCACATTAAAAAACCGTTCTTTCTACCCGTCGACATCCGGCACAACCAGTGTCCGTGCCGATTCTTCAATCCTACGAGTAGAGAGATACCGGTACAAGTTATGTGGTCACAAAAACTACGCCACAGAGATACTACGCCGTTACATACCAGGTACCAGGTATGCAGTAACCACAGTACCTGGTAGTAGACAATGCAATGCCATTTCAGCACACTGGATACGACGTATAAATATGCAGTACCATGTGAATGCTTCGATTGTTATCGTGATCACGCTCACTCGTCCTGCGCACTAGCCACGTGGTTGCCATACGGACGGAACGACTACAGCAGTAAGTGGTATTGGGCTTAACTTGATATAAAACTGCTCGTTACCTATACCGTTCCAGCATGCAACAGCAGTACATACGAGTATGTAAATGGCAAGAGACCCCGCGCGCCATAGCGAGAGAACTTCTTCTGGCGCCCCCCCCCCCGTTGCCAGCTTTGAAGCCTCTACCATCCTCGAGGAACCGCTTGCACACGGCGGCACGAAGTTCGTTTGCTGCACCAAAACTGAGCTCACGTCGACGGGGGCGGCGGCAGACGAACTGCAGTCCGTTATCAACCGTGCTGTACACTAGCGTATGATGTCGATGTGGCGCTCTTATGGACGTAGTATGGTGATGTGTTCGTGTAGGGCGTATGGGATGCAGTTTACATATGAAGTCTGATTGGTTCGAAATTCTGCAAAAACAGTTGACGTTATAAACAGATTTAGGTGTGCCTGGCCCATTCATGCCAAAATCAGGTACACCATGTGAGGCTGGCCAATCGCACTGCTCCTGGCGTGTGATTTTACTTGTTTTTGGTGTGTACCTGTTTCTGGTCCAAAATGGGCCAGGTACACCTGTTTCTGGCAAAAACCCAAACGTTATCTCGTAATCTCCTGAAATGCCCACCCCTTGGGCAGATCATCGATTCCCACGTCATGATTTACACACAGTAGACCTTATAGGGTAGATGATCTGTATGATCTGTATGATCTAGCTCGTGTCGCCGGGTGGGAGCGGTGTAGTCTGCATGATCTAGCACAAGATGCCTGCGTTGGATCTGTACCACAGCAGTACGATATGCAGATCCTGCACAGCCTCTCACGAAGGCAGGTGAGGAACGAGATGATCTATTATCGATACTGTAGATGATGTATAGATAGATCATGATATTGTCCTGCTGTAGGTGTTGGAAAAGCGCTCACTTTGCTTCTGTCGCCACGGTTGTTTTTCCTCGTTTGGATGGGTTTATTGTTTCCAGTTCGGTTTCAGCTGCAGCCACACGACGAGAGCTAGACGCCACGGTGAGAAGGAAGGGGTCCACTACCACTTCGCCACGATGGACTCCATGAAGACCGGGGTGGCAAAGGGAGACTTCATCGAGCACGCGGAGGTGTCCTTACGGTAGTTGTGGTGCTTGCGGGCTCTTGGGTCGGTAGCCTTGAGTACTAGTATTACGGAGGACCATAGTAAAATAGGACAAAAAATTGTTAGCAACAATAGGGAGTACACAGGTCTTTGTGTGTACCGTAGGTCCTAATTACTATGGTCCCCCGTAATAATAACCCGTGCTATTGTAGGGGACGCCCATACGACGTAGCCCGTAGTTTTTCCGAGACTCCTCACTTGCCCCTTTTATTTGCCTGGTTTAGGGGACAGACTACTTCAGACTTGAGAGGCTTGTCCCATAACGGGACTGCAGTTTGCCCTAGAAGGATTAACCCCTTCAGAACCGCAGTCCCGTTTTGGGGACAAACCACTCAAATATCAAGTAGTGTGTCCCCAAAACGGGACAGCGGTTCTAAAAGGGTTAAGGAGCTCCATACTCTTACTAATGTATTATTACTATTAACATATTAGTAGGCCACTCAGAATTGACCTTGAGAAAATAATAAGGCTTTTACTCCCTTTAGAAATGCCACTCCCATTTTGGACACATTTTGGGGACAAATTCCTGTGGAGTAGTCACCAGCTGGTAGTCACATTTACCTGGTATGTTTCTGTGCGGTGCAGTACTACAGTAAAAGGCATAGTCCCATGGCCTTAGGTGCTATCCCATCCTAGCCAAAACTGCATAGTGTACAACAAAAATGAAGAACATATCAGATGTATGGCAGTATAAGACCTTATACCAATGTAAACGCCAAGTCCGTTTTTTTTCTTTCAAACTATTGCTTTCATAGAACAGCCGATTTCCTCGTACCGCCGCTGTTGGAAAAAAGAGAAGAACTGTTTTTGTTTTTGTTTTTTCCCCAACGGCTGCAGGCGGCGCGATTTGTTTTTTCTGGTTGCAAATTTTCAACACCCTGATAAAATTCAGCTCGTGCAACGATCGACGCTTGATCTCAACATAGACTCAGCCCACGGCCAACCCGCTCGGTGTCCGGCCAGGCCAACGGGTATAGATGACGGCCTTGAATATTTCAGGTGGATCCATGATCTAGGGAGCGAGAGCTTGCCGGCGGCGTCCTACGGTATCCTCCCAAACCTGAAAGAAAAACTATTTTTTGCCAGTGGAGGCGGATGGAGAATTTTTGTCTTCCGTTTTGTGCACACCAGCGGCCAATTGTTTTTTTATAATACGCCTGGTCAGCTCCCGCCACATGACACTGGCCATGGTGTGAAGACGTGAACCCTAGGGTGGGTCGGAGCCCCTAACGAGCGCACTCCGTTCAGAATTCATGACGCAGTCGTTGGTTTTGTCGATCGATGTCTGTCAAGGATTCGGAATCTCGCCTCTTCGATCCAAGCATCCGCCTGAGTTTTTCTCAAGCCGATCTTGGCCCAACATCGGCCCCAGATTTTCTCTTTTCGGGATTTTCCCAAAGTTTGGAACTTTTTTTTTCTAAACGTGTCCATAGGAAGCGTGTTCTAAACATTTTTGACGAGTATTTTTAAAGTTCAAACTTTTTGTTGATCGTTGGCCTTCCCATTGGCAAAGGTCTAACTAAACTACACTATTAATAGTGTACAACACTAATTAAAAACAAATCTGGGAGAGGATCTTTAGGTTGGTAGGCTGTTTAGGTATTTTGGTTCCTGGTTGGTAGGCTGTTTAGGTATTTGGTTCCTGCTGGGATCAAGGTACGGGCGAAGACCCAACCCAACCCCTGACTCTAACCCTAACCCCAAACCGCAGCCAAAACGGGCCAAACTGGCCATAAGGCGGCTGCGCCGCGTTTGCATCGATCCGGGAAAATTTGGAATTGCGGACGACGATTCGTGCAGCCCGCGCCACGCAATTTTCAAGTCAAAAACAAGTCAAAAACACCCCTAAAGATCCCTTCTCCCAGATTGCAAAACCTACTCTCTGTAGGTGCTCTCAGGGGTTGGTTCCGTTTTTTTTCTTGCAAATAAACTCAAAAGTTCGACCCACGTGAGATTCGAAGTCCAGCATCAACTCCTATATTAATAGCAGCTTTCGAGGGTACCACGAGCGCACCGAGGTGACCACTATTTCGACTAATGTGAGCATTATTTTCGCCGTATAACGTGTGTGAAGTGGTCAGGCAACACCCCCCCTATACACAGTAACAGGTACAGACTGTATTACGGGGGGCCATAGTTAACAGGACCTATGATACACATAAAAACCTATATATTAAACCATTTTTACTCACAATATTCGGTCCTATTAACTATGGTCCCCCGTAATAGTAGGATGAACTTCCCAGCCGATTTTGTACAAACAAGGGGGGGCACACGCAACCGGAATGCTGGTGTTGGAAAGGGTCTCGCCGAGACCTTTCCATTCGGTAGAAGCATCGTCGCTCGGCGCTATTTTGCGCATTCACCGTTGTCGAGCAAATCGGCTTGGAAATTCCTCCGAGGGGGTGCGTTATCTCATCACCCTAGTGTGATAGTGTGATAGTGTGATAGTGTTATTGGACAGTACCCCATTCGCGATACCCCTACGAGTACGGTATGCTGGGTGAACGCATACTACAGGAACAGGTACAGGAGTTGTTCACATCCAACGGTCATTACCAACGCTCATATTCTGCGGTATACAGTAGTAGTATTCCATTCGAGTACGACATGCTACGAAAATACGTTTGCAGCAGCAGTTACTCGTACAGCAGTAGTCGTTTCACATCTAACGGTCATTTTTCAGTGGCCATACGCGTCTGCCGCTGAATGCCGTACGAGTAGCGATACGTAGCTTCGACCAGCCTTTTTTACTTGCCTACTGATAGGATGTCCGCAATTCTCACCCCGGCGTGTTCAACCCCTCCACATGGCTGACTGCACACAATTTCCCAACTGAAAACATGTCGGGAATAAGTGTGGGAAAAGCTTTGCAGTAGTACACAGCATTGTACAGCGGTACCTCGAAGCAGTCAATATACAATTATTGGTGCCATACTGGTATTCCGTACGAGGTAGCAAGTACCCTTTAAGACTGTGGTGTACATACATATCATCAACTTTTGAAAGACGTCGTTATGAGGTGAATCAGGTGAGCTACAAGCATGCAGATATTAAAATAGTGCAGACAGCATTTTTTGGGGGGCGGGGGGGGGGGGGGGGGCGTCAACAATTCCCCGGGGTGGCCAAGGGGGTGCCTGGATACCATCCCCGTTTTTGTTTTTTTGCATGATTCATGCGTACGATTACCTGTAACGAGTTGTTTTATACCCCCGTTTTGCTTCGCTCGCTTGTTGAGGTACACGGCAACCTGTACGGGACGAGCGTGGCGGCGGTGACAGATGTGACGCGGAGGGACCAGGTGAAGGGTGGTGAAGCGCGGAGGGATGTCGCGCGGCCACTCACCGATCGATGTATCATGCAACGTGTTGTGCGATTGTAGCATTCCCTGTATGATAGATGGTGGATGCTGGTGACGCGTAGTACGATACGATAGGCACATGTTTTTACTGGATGATGATATTTATGAGCAGTTGGACGCGTGCTACGATAGTATAACATAGCATACCTCGTACCTGGTAGTTTGTAGGGCAGTGAGTCGGCTGTGTTTATTACCGATTTTTAAAACATCGGTTTTCGGCGCAGACTATATCCGACACTTCGTACGTATATCGGCGAATCCGGGGCGGCGTGCGAGTGAATCCTGGAATCCTTATTTTATGATAAAATGCGAGTGAATCCTACCGTAATTTAATCATGCCAATCGGGACGATGTTTTGCCGATGTTTTGCCGGTAAAAAAAGATCGTTCCGATTTGCCGATTCCGGCTTAAATCGCTCCGATGTACGAGTATTGTTGGGTGAAATGTTCTGGCTAACCCCTAACTGGGGAAGTTCGGTACCTGGTACCGGTATATCATAGTGTTCATACAGCTTCGGCAGTGGTCCCTCTATGGTACCTGTATACGCCAGCGTACAATGCCGGCACTATAGCGGCAACCGGCACTGTTAGTAGCACACTGCCGCCCTTGATAATCTGTGCCAAGCGATTCCATAGGCGCTATAGCGGGCAGCCGGCACTGTAGAGGACCACTATCAATACTGTACACCCGGGATTGTCAAACCAACTGGGTTGCAGATGTACCAGGTTTGTTTTATGTATATGCCTCAGAACATACCAGGTATCACGCATGATGTGGGGTTGCACCGTGCACCCCTACCCTAGCATGTGTCCATACTATTGCTACTAATAATACTAAACCCACTGCTACTGCTACTACTGCTATTGCTACTACTACTACTACTACTACTATTACGGGGGACCATAGTTAAAAGGACCAAACATTGTTAGTAAAAATGATTAAATATATAGGTTGTTATGTATCCCATAGGTCCTATTAACTATGGTCCCCCCGTAATACTACTACTACTACTACTACTACTACTACTACTACTACTACTGCTGCTACTACTATTACTACTACTACTACTACTACTACTACTACTACTACTACTACTACTACTACTACTACTACTACTACTACTACTGCTACTACTACTACTACTACTACTACTACTGCTACTACTACTACTGCTACTACTACTTTTACTACTATTACGACTACAACTCCTTCTACTACTAGCATACTTCTACTACGAAGTACTACTATTAATACTACTAGAGTGATCTCCAAAAAATAAATGATATTGGGTACATCGTACCAGAGCAGCTCCTAAATTGAGAAGCCCCAGAAGAGAGAAAGACGTACGTGCCCGCAGTTTTCTGATTGCTAGTAGTATTAATGGTATTTATGGTAGTAATATTAATAGTAGTATTAGTAGTAGCAGCAGTAGTAGTAGTCATATAGGATGCTATTGATAGTTTTCTCGACAACGGAAAGGGTGCTGAAGTCGAACACATACAGTTTCGGAAGGCGTCGATCAGACATTTTCCGAAAATTCAAAGGTCGTTGTTCGGTAATATTGGCAGCCTTCCCTTGCCGGAAAATAAGAGCGCTGAAAACGATGGCATCCCTGCCCATGTGCGAACTCAACGGTCTTCGCTCTTTAGGGTAAATTCCGTTGTAGACTTGGGTCATCGGGATAAACGTACAACTTACACAGCCGTTGTTGAGGGTCACATACCAGTTTATCCTGGATGATGTAATATACCCGGTACATCATTGATATTTTTTCCCCTGTACATGGATACACCCACTCCTTCAACTCTGCATCTTCAGATTCTGTCTTCCTCATACGAAGTATACGGACTGCTTTATTTCCTGCATGAGGCCATATAAAAGCCGTAGTATGCACGATCGAAGTATCTATCACACACAGCTTGCAAATATGAGTTTCGACGAAATCCTCGATCTCAGGCCGGATCTTATGCATTTTTTTTTAAGGTGATTATATGACTGTTTACGGAGGCTTCGGGGTATCTGGTCCCATATCTGATCAGATTTTATCAAAATCACGTCATATGGGGCCTGTTTGGTGGAAAAAATGTTCCTCCGAGATTTTATCACTCCTGAAATTCCATGAAATGATTTTTTTGGCAGCCTTTTCTGATCAACTCTGAAAGTGATAAAATTTGGCTTTGCAGAAGACCTCGGTGGCATCATACAATTTTGTTTAGGTGATAGACTGGGTTCATGACGGGTCACGACGCTACATGCTTGGTTACGCTTGTACACAGCTGGGCTCCAACACTTGTGCATCGGCCACCTCGGAGAGGGAGGGCATCAGTACCTTGGCCACCATCGTGTCCCTTGCGGCCGCCCAACTGCAGCTGCTCTAGGCAAAACAACTTTGGAAACGAATAGGACGAGACTACAGCAGCAGTATCAAAACAATCAAACGGTATTTTTTCTGACTACGACCGCCGCAAGCAGCTCATGCTCCGCGAAGGCGAGAGCTCCTTGCTGGTCCAGCGACTAGCAAACCCCTTACACAGCTCCCCAGGGGGTTCCACATTCCGCTGCTTCCTTCGAGGAGCTGGTGGTGAAGGTTGATCGCCCAACCCGGCGTGAGCGACTCTCGTTCGTGTCGTGGTCCACGTGGAGTTCAAAATGTCGGTTGTGTTCTGTTTTTTTAGTTCTCGCATGAAATAAAACCAAAATCACGATAAGACGGCACATGGCGCACCGACCTGGTGTGGCTTTTTGCCGTAGGAAAATCCGACTTCCTGCCTTTTTCAATCATTGAAAAAAAATCGCATAAGACCCAGCCTCACAGCTGTTGTTTTTTAATATATGAATATGATATATTTTTAACCCTTTTAGAACCGCAGTCCCGTTTTTGGGGACACACCACTCAAATTCCGAGTAGTTTGTCCCCAAAACGGGACTGCGGTGTTGAAGGGGTTAATAGTAACCTGTACTCCCGACGATCACAGTATCACCATCACTTGTATCACACACAGCTTCCTTGAAAAGATGAGCTTCGACGACATCCTCGATCTCACAGAGCTGATGTTTCAAAATAAAACAAAATATACGTCAGAAATGAGGTGTGGATGTCGTGTATAAGTGCAGGCAGTGCACGTGCAGCGCTTGGGACACCCCCCCTAGCCTAGCAGCCCGGGCTACTCGAGTTGCTTCAAGTGGCCATTGGTTTGGTCGGCATGTGATTCCGACATACCAGGTATTATTTTCGTTTCAAGTCCAACGCTGGTACATTCGTACTGCCGTAGCAACTTTTGTGCGCGGTTTACGCTGGAAGCTCTTACCGTCGAGGCAACGAACCCTCACCCAGTCTCTGCTGATACCAATTGATTCGAAGCTGTTATCCATATGCGAGAAAGTCCGCCTCACAAGCGGTTATTGGCACATAGGATGCAGCTCACCCTTCATGTGACTCGCCGAACACCTCACGGCGCCTCGCGCTTGGTCCAAGCATTGTCTGCCTGGTCGGTGAAAACCCGACGTGCTCCGTCCCGGCATCGCAGAGATGCGAGGGTCTACGGTCATACGACTTCGGCCATGCAGGTCATGAGTACATCCTCCCAACACGTACACCCTTCGGTCCCGGCATTGTAAGGATGCGAGGGCCAATGGTCCCACGACTACGGCTATGCATGCCAATGAGGACACCCCCCCCCCCTCCATCGCCTTGTCGGTGAAACCCGACGTGCCCCGTCCCGGCATTGTAAAGATGCAAGGGTCTGTGGTCATACGATTTTGTCCGCGCATGGCATGAGTACTCTACCCTCCCCCGTGCGGCTATTGTAGGCATTCGAGGGTCTATGGTCTTGAGGCTACGGCTAAGCACGGCAATGAGTACCCCCCCCCTCCCCCCTCAAAGGTATGCGTGGTCAATGGTCATAAGAGAAAGGCAAATAACAAATGAGTACCCCCCCCCCCCCCCTTCGGAACCCGACGTGATCCGTCCCGCCATTGTAGAAGTGCGAGAGCTTATGATCATATTACTATTATGACAACGACCATGCATGACAATGAGCACACCCCCGCCCGCGTCCCCCCTGCCATCATGCCCCCCTTTCATTTATCCTGGCCCGTTTTGTAAGGTGTGCCTTCTAGACATCGATGTTCAGGGCGTCAAGGCGGTAAAAGGCTCCTCGCTGCGCCCTAAATACGTCTTCATCGCTCCCCCGAGCATGGAGGTAAGTTCTAAATACATCTGACGTCGGGTAGGTAATTGGTCTCATGGGTCGGGTCGGGTCCGGTCAGAGTTTTCCGACCCGACCCGACCCGACCCGCGAGGTTTGACCCGACCCGTGAACAGGTCTGCGTCATTCTGATTCGGCAGTCGATGTTCCGCTTCAATGTTTTGCCGCCGTTCATTAGTGCTATTAATTATATTACCTAGTAGTGGTATTGGTGCTATAGTGCTACTGGTGCTGCCAATGCTATTAAGGGTTGCTTCGGGTGGGCAGTTGGATAACCTACTAGCCCAGTGGGACTTACACTCGTACCTTAACAATTTTGTTTCGAGGGCTGTACACGACTTGGTGTAAGTAGTACTTGGATAACCTTTGACTATTACGGAGGACCATAGTTAATACCTGGTAGGACCTATGGTACATACAAAAGCCATCATATTTGTCTATTTTTCCTCACCGTATTTGGTTCTATTTACTATGCCCCCCCGTAATAGTAGTAGTAGTAGTAGTGTTATTAATATTACGGGGGACCATAGTTAACAGGACCTATGGTATACATAAAAACCTATATGTTTAACCATTTTTACTAACAATATTTGGTCCTGTTAACTATGGCCCCCCGTAATAGTAGTAGTAGTGAACTCCTCTCTTGAGCAGTTTTTGAGTCGTTGGGCACTCTTTGATGACTCTTTAGATTTCGGAGGGGAAAATTGGCGACAAAAAGTGACTACTAATCTTGGTATGATTACAGCGACGGCCACTGCGTGATTGCCGAGTTACAATGAAGGGAGACCTAGATCACGGGCGCAACATGATCCTACCCCTACCTCTAGGCGTTCACGCTGCTTGTAGACGGTAACACTTATATTATGGTACTCTGTCCCCAAGTATAATGATATTTTGTATAGCAATACTGAATGAAATCGATCCTTGTGTTTAGGAACAGGGTGATACCTCCTATTAACAATTTCGGTCGCTGTCTCGGGGTCCGAAAGCGGTTATAACCCCTTCAGAGCTGCAGTCCCGTTTTGGGGACAACCCACTCTAATTCTAAGTAGTTTGTCCCTAAAACGGGACTGCGGTCCTAAAAGGGTAAACAGTCAGGGTCATTTCGAGGGCTGTACACGGTTTGGCCCAGGTTGGGCAAAGTAATTGAAGTATACTCTCTAAGCCGGACGGTCCGGGAAAATTATCGGATTGAAGACGTACTGAGGAGTTAGTTTGGGCTATCAACTATTTTGTCGAAAACTGGGCGAAATGGTGTACCAGGTATACAACACTGGTTGTGTCGGCGGTATATGAGATTCCTTTGTCAGAAAATTCTGATAAATATATACATATATGCGTACGTGAAGGCCGCCCCGGGGTTTTCGTGAGATATTTGACAGAAAAGTATGAGAAGGTTCTCCGTGTTTTCCTCACTCTTCGTTGTATGCACCCATCCGTGGGGGAAAGGCTTTCTGGCGAAAAATGATTAAATCGGTATACGTATAGGGCTGTGAATCGCAGCCGATTCATCCAATTTGAATATTACGATGTCATAACGTCTCTTCGCCGACTATTATACTGCCCCCCATCACCAGCGGTGGGGAGGGGTGATATCACTCCAAATTCAGAGAGTCGATTTATCAAAATAATAGGATCGACTTGGCCGACTTAGTAGACGTATATTTCACTCGAGCTTTCGCTCCCATTCGCGGCCCCAGAACGTATCACACGCAGCTATGTCACGGTATCCCCCTTTCCCCTCTATTTGTTCAGGTGGCGTGTTTCTTGTCTCTGTCCCTAAGTATAAGGAACGCTTTGATTCAATAATAATGTGCAAACCGTCCCTGTATCTCGGTGCATAGTGGTATCGTATTGCAATCGTACTGCAAATGCGATTTTCGACGAAATCCTCGATCTCGCAGCTGAGGCATCTTCATTATTTTTTTTCAAGTCGGGCCCAACCCCCCCCCCCCCCCCCCCCCCCCCCAGGTCTCTGGAAGTGTCCATACCAGAAATTAAATCAATTCATTAATGCTGTCGTCCAAATGCCAGAAAATCCGCCTCTAAAGCGGTTCTTGGTAGGATGCAGCTCACCCTTTATGCGCCTCTCCCAACACCTCACGGCGCTTCGCGCTTGGTGCAAGCAATGTCTGCCTGGTCAGTGAAACCCGACGTGCTCCGTCCCGGCGTTGTAGGGATGCGTGGTCAATGGGCAAACGACTAAGGCAAGCAACAAATGAGTAACCCCTCCCCCCACCCCCCCACCCCTCCCCCAGGTGCTGGGATCGCGACTGAGAGATCGAGGAACTGAGACACCGGAATCGATATCCGTACGTTTGCTTAATGCCGGCGAGGAAATCAACTACGGAAAGACAGAGGTAAGTAAACGAATACTGGTACATACCCAACACCATTGCCGGTTGGGTTTCCAGGATGCTTCAAGATGGGCGAAAAATTTGTTGTTCGACGGGTTCCCGGCGGCCTTGAGGTCGGCACTTTTTGTTGTTGTTCCAGATTGACACTACAGTAGTATCCTTGTGCTGTTTTTTTTTTTTTTTTTGCTCATCCCATTCATTATCTTCGCACGTCTTCTCTCTCTCCTTCCAACTCGTAACTCAGATCCGGGGTCACATAGCAGGCTCTTCTACCCCCTTCCCGCTACAATACGTGCCTTCATTTTTATCGCGAGAAGATTTCAGCATTTTCTTCCCTCGTCGACTCGCATCGAATTGTGCCTACCCACGCTGCAAGGCGCTCTCAACAATTGAATCCTTTTTTATTTTTTATTTTTGCAAATAAAGTCAAATGTCCGACCCACCTGGGGCTCGAACCCAGGACTCAAACACAAGTACAATTCGAGGTTGACCACTTGAACCACCGAGGCGACCGGCTGTAGATGCACCAGTATGTTGCTGTTCTTACATTAACTTATCGCCAAAGTCTAGTAGTCAGTGTCCACAGCATGCTGTAGTATGGCACCGTGTACCGTGTATGAAGTGCAGTAGTTCCAGAGTGACGTCGACAACCGCATGCTGTGCACTGCTTGCTGTACACGAACCTCATGCTGGGCACCAGCATGAAATACGTAGAGTTTTGCTGTGTACCCAGGTATGAAATTGTGATGTATAGCGTTTAGGTATGATGCTTGCTGCGCAACCAGGGTGCGCGAGCGGCGCAGCACGTGAAATACTGACGCCTTCCACGAATGTCCAAATCGCAAAAAAAAAAACTAAAAACGAAGGGGGGGTGCCCGATACTGTCATTATTCGGGAGATGTCATCGTTGTCTTTGAGGTGCCGCAAGATAGGGGTTAGACCAAGATTGGGCACTGGAACAGTATATACTGGCAGTAGTACTTTCCTGCCGGTTGTAATCTACTGATTGACCTGGCCAGTATATTCGCCAATAGCTTTTATCTCACGTACACCCAAGAAACACGCCATATTACAGTACGGGAACCCACTAAATGCGCTTCGGGAAGAGAGAGTAGAGACGAGAGACAGTATACTGCTGCAGTCCAGAACACTGATTATTTTTGACGACAGTGTATAATCGCTACTGACTGAGTCAGCCAGTGCCCAGTCCTAGGTGACAAGTGTCGGCCAAACTATTTGTGACTGACTGTTAATAGGCTCCTTAGGGGCACTAAGGAACTACCTGGTACCCAATATCGCATGAGCCTTATCGAATCAAGCATGCCTTATCGTTGGAACACCGCTAGTGTTTTGCGATATTGCTCGTGATTCACCTATTTAGGCCACAGAATTGTTCACTGAGTCTACGTTGTTTTCTTTTTATCTCAAAATCAGTTTTGGCTTCGTTATAATATAGAGGTCCTCAAGTCAAGATCCTTACAAACAAGTATTACGCAGCTTGCAAAGCTGATTATCAACTATTTAATCAGTCGAACTCACAGCTGGCGTATTTCATACTTTTATAGAAAAAAGTAGGTGCAACTAGCTCTGCTGTAGCATGTATCCATTGCCCTTATCCTTGCTGCTCTTACGTTAACTCTCCGTCCTCACAAGACGGACTCGAACACTAGTAATACTTGATACAGCAGTGTGGTGGTAAGAATAAACAACCTCGAGAAAACAACTCTGTACGTACGGGCACGTTCCATGATTTGTGACAATAAAAGCGCTCTCGCTTCCCACCCCCCTCCGCTCCCTCTCGCCTCTTGTTGTTGTTGTTGTTGTTGTTGCTGTTGCTGTTGTTGCCGATTTCCATTTGAACACCGTCTGGCGGACGACTTAATTCTGCCATTGGTCGATTTCTTGAACGAACTGGATGGACCGGTGTACAGGGGAACTTTGATGTGGTGATCGAAAATGATGATTTGGATCGCGCTGTGGGCGAGCTGAGCGACTGCCTTCGGGAATGGTTTCCTAAGATTGATCCTGCGGAGCACCTGGTCGGTGGTGATGGTGGAGACGACAAGAAGCGATGAGAGAGGACTTGGGGGAGGTCTCACCGCGAAGCAATCTACAGACAGTATTATGGCAGTTTAAGAGCAGTTTGAGAGCAATCCACAGCGTGCCGTGCGACCAACTATTAATAGTACGGAAGAGCGACTCGCTTAGGTTTCTTTTTTGTTGTACCTCGTCTTCCTCTAGGGTGTGTGCAGTAGTTTCAAGACCAGGTGTTAGGAAATAGGGTTTGCGTGTATGTGGTCACAATCGTAGCGGTGTCACAGACCCTTGGGGCGTAAAACATCTTGCGTGTAAGCTGTCGAAGTCGTAGCCGCGGCACAGGCGCTTGAGAGCGTCATACTCCAGAGCCCGTTTTGGGGTTTGGGGGACCGAGCAGGACACTGAATCGCCCGCATTACACGGCCTCAGGCACGGTGGAGAGAACGGCCGAAGGAAGGACTGACAGCAGGCGATGAAGCTCCGTATGGTAGATATGGGGCATCGCACCTACGGTAGTGAGATAGCCGTTGGAGATGTATCTGTCGGTTGGGTGAACTATATCCAACCGCTTTTTTTTGCTCTCGGATATGGTCGTTGGCCAATGTCACGGCTTCGTCCGTATCGCTTTGGAGTGGAAATACGAGGACCGCCTGAGTTTCTATATTTGTATTATAAAGTCCCTGCATTCTCGGACAGAGTGGTGTATTGTAGCGTGCAGCAACTATTTGATGCTGGGGTCCTTGGTTGTGTGGAATGTTTGCAGAAACTGGCTGAAACGTTGGATGCTGGAAAAGGTATCGTTATTGGATGTGGAGCTATTAATAGCTAGCTGTTGAAGCGCTGACGCGAGGGTACTGGCGGTCACCCGGAGCCATCAACTACGTAGTCTCCCCGGTACCGCATTCCCCGGCGTTCCGTGACGTCACTTATTGTGACCGTTCCACGCCTCGGACAGATCCTCGATTCCCAGTTGATGATCTAGAAGGGGGTCTAGATTTTTCAAGGCAGATATTTTCCCGATCTTGGCACGATCTGCACAGTTGTAGCTCAGCTTGCCGGGTGGGACCCGTATAGTCAAGGAGATTGTCGTGCCATATTTTCCCCGGGTTGAATTTGTAATATGCGAATCCTGCTCAGCCTCTCAGAACGGCAGGTGAGGAACTGAATGATCTAGACCATGTACTGCATGAGGTGTGGACCGTTCCATGACGACGTTAGTGAGCGTCAAACCTGATGCGCAAACCTGGTAATCACCAAGCTAGCAGTTTGCTCCAGATTGCGCTTATGTTGGAGATTCGCACTGAGCTATGGCGGAAGTGAAGCTGTTCGTTCACTCAGAGAGAAAGGGTCGACACGCACCCCTAGGGTTGGTATGTTACATCTCTCGCGACACCATAGCGAAATGTTTCAAAGGGTGCTCGGGACACGCGTGTCCCCTCCCATATTTACCTTGCCCTTTTCACGGTCCCTGCGTTGTCCCTCACTCCAGTGTGATGTGCGGAGTGCTTTGGCTAAAAGGGCAGTGTTGATATTATTCCAATTATACTATTACGGGGGAACATTCGTACTATTCACAGCACAAGGTGGGTAAAGATAGTGGTGTATGTGGTTCTGATTACTATTGATACCAGTCTGTTCAGGAATATAAGGCGGTTGCATAATTCCAGCGGTATAACTATAGCCTGTTAACGTTTTATCATCCAGGTTTAGGACGTCGGTTTCATGAATATCTGTTCTGCAAACACCAAATCCGATTTATTTTCTAAAACTATTTATATGACACCCCCGCAGTATGCTATTAATACTACTGTATGTAGCTCGATCAAATATCTGAAAAGGGTGGGGCTCGGCTTTTACCTCGGGCCGGGGGTGTACTCATCATGTCGTGCATGGCCCTCAGGGGTACCCATTGGTTGGTTGACATGGTCGTTTTACGATTGACCACGCATCCCTTTCGAGACGGAGCACCGTGGGGGCGTGCGACAGTGTATCATTGAAAACGGGAAGCACACGAACAAAAAAGTTGCCGCCACACCCCCAGCGGGGGGGAGGGGGGGGGCGGGGGTGGCGGGTGTATACTCGATAGGAGAGATGTACTCGATATCTTGCATGGCCGTAGTCGTATGACCATCGAGGGGGGGCGGGCGAAACTGTGTCGACGGGCGAGGCACAACACGAAAAGTGCAATCCTGTGCCTCAGAGAAAGGGATTTCGTGCCCGCAGTTTTCTGATTGTACTGCTCTTGTATGAGCACACATTATTATCCTTCCTATATATAGATTATCGTATTTACCTCGCCCGGCGAAGAGCCGAGGGAGGGGGGGGGGGATCGGCAGGAAGAGCAAACAAACTAATGCGTGCTCCTGACGTGTTGCGTGTGACTGTACGTGACGGTAAGGGGTAACTATATACAGCAGTTACTGTAGTTCGTACTGCATCGCGGTTGGTTGTCACCTGTGCAGCGCATACTTCAACGTATTTCACTCGTAAACACACCCCACAGAGGGAAACCAAATAAAAAACGATGAGTGGGCGCCTATATATACTTACGTACACGTCCACGGTAATCTCTCTCTCACTTCGTCTATGGGACACGGGGCTATACCAACAACAATGATAATGCGCTAACTGTACAGATGGTGGATATGAAACCCACGCAAGATGACACGGTGGCACACTGGCAACCCCCCTCGGACGATTATTGTCCAACGCTTTTTGTTTTCTCGAGAACGGGGAGAGGGCAAACATAGACATATATATATATATATATGTACATACTTCATACCAGTAGATAACGAGTGATGCAAGATCTTTCCCGAAAACCATCATTCCTTTTCGTTTGTATACTGCTGCTTATTGTGCCTACGCGTATGTCAAATCGGTCCAAACATTTCCGGACAATGCTAGCAGCAGTGTCTCGTTTTTTAAAAATAATTTTGTTTTCTTCCAACCTCAACACCTTGATCTCGCTTTCACTTTTTTTGCAGGAGGTTTTTACCCTCGGCGATCTTCAGAATTTGGACAAAACGTGGTCACAGGTGTCGTCGCTTCTCCCCTCATTCATTACATTTACTATGTGGCGGTACTTTAGTACAGCAGTATACATCAGTATACGTAGGCAGTACGTCGAAACGATCCCTATTTAATTAATATTAATAGTACTTTCGTACGACCTGGTACCAGTATTTGAGTTGTAAAATAAGGAGCACCTCAGCTGTGAGTTCACCCGATCGGCTGATAATCTACTTTTCAATCTGCGTGATAACCGTTCCCGCGTTTGTTTTTCCTCTTCTTTCTTGCCTGTTCTTCCATTTACTTTTGATTATCGGTTTCGTCGCTCTCAAGTTCACTCTCAATTTCATGTCGGCGGTCGGAGTGAGCTTGTGGGCAGGGGCCTGGGGGCTGGATGGCAACGCCTAGGTACCGGTACTACCTCATTTGCTGTACTCTGCACTGGTGTTCTGCTGCTGCTGTGATGTTGTTGCTGCTGATGCCGTTGCTGTTGTACTCTCAATACCAGGGGTACACACAAAAAAACACGAAGGATCCAAAAGCACAGAGAACCGAGATTGAGGAAACTGAGGAACACCCCGAATCGAAACGTCCGAAATCCCCCGAATCTGATAGAATCGGAAATTGGAAATCGGAAATCAGAAAATGGATGTGTCTCTGGTACCTGGTAGAATCCAACAAAATTGATAGGTAGGCCGTACTTTCTAGGGGGCAGGGACATGGTATTTTCCCGAACCTTTTATGTTTTCTGTAGTCCGTCTTCTCAAGCCTCGAGCCACAGCAGTCAGCCAGCAACTACCCCTCGCACCACGTAGCGCGGCCCGCGACAGCGAGGCGCAGCCCCCCCCCCAGGTCTAACCAGATATTCTCCCCGGTGGGCTAGCGCCGCGCCCGTGTTTTCGCGGCGTATCTGTCAAGCGTCTTATCGAATTTTCGAGTTCCATACGCGAGACCCTTGCTGTGAACTACTCCTTCGTAGCTGTTTCGCGTGCAAGCGAGAAGCGGGGCAGGGGGCAGGGGCTTGCGTGCTCCAGCGCGATACCCGAACTAAAAGCGAAGAAGCGACGGCGACGGCAGGACGACGGGCTTGAGCGCCCAAAGCGCCTGCAACGAGTGGTGCGGTGACCTAGGATAGCGTGCCCCACTACGCGAGAGTTCCCCCATCAGCCCCCAATTGTGGGGATCGTTGTTTCTCGGCTCCCCAGGTGTTTCCCCTCGTCGCTTGTACAACGTACCTGGTAGATAGGCTCCTATTTAATTTTTGACTGATTTTTTCGATGACCCTCCTTCACCCAGCCACAGCAGCACGAGTATACTCCAAGACCCTGTCTGAGAAGAGAGCCGCTCGTACCCCCTCACGAACCTATCCCACGGCCTTCTATCCTACTGACGAGTGCCTAGAGTATCGCCGCCCTCGTCGAGAGAGGGCGACGCTTTCACCAAAACGTGTCTTGAAAACAGATTCTGCTGCTGCTGCTTCTTGGGTGTTGCCTTGCTGTACTACAGAGTCTGTCCGTAAAAGTAAGGGTCATTTTTGCTACATGTAAATACCACAATGACCCTTAAAATTTCGGACAGAGTGTCCGAAAATATAAGGAGTGGTTTTACTCGATATTAATACACGGAAGATACTTACATTTTCGACCAGAGGGTTACGTGGTGTATATTTCCGAGTACTTTTGACTCGCCTTTTTTCATTTGATGTCGACTTGTATTTTTTCGTGCTTCGGTCATCGACTCCCTAAAATAGTGCTGTATGTGTACTCCATAATCCCGCCAGTATAATAAGGCGCGAATTCGTCAGTCGTTCGGAGACTGCCAGACTTACGTAGCCTCTGTATGCCCTGTATGTACACACGCACACCCCTCCCACGCAGGTAAAATACATTGTGGGCTCGAAGCTGCCCGAGAGCGAATCCTAGCAGGAGGAAGAGGAATCGTCCTCAATGCAGAGCTTCGTCTCCGCTGCTGCCGCTGATGCGAGCGCAGCCCGCCGAGGGCACTCCACCACCACCAACACCGGAGCCGGCGCTCAAGGTGACGATGCCCACTGGGACCCGTACCACTCCCCACGCTTCGAGCACTCTCCTTGGGACGCAGGAGGAGGAGGCGGGGGTGGGGTTGACGCCGTAGCAAACGGGCATGGGTTGTCGACGCGTTTCGTTGAGGTGCGGATAGCTCCGCCGCCCTCGGCGGAAGCCACGTCCTCCACCGCCGGGGGTGGGGGGGGCGGGAGTTCTGACAGGAGGCGTTCGTCGGTTCATGGAGACCCGTCCGCGCTTTCCGGGAATTCTTCTTCTTTTTCTTCGGGAACGGGAGTAGCAGCAGCATCAGGGGCAGCGACGGCTGGGAAATTTACAGACAGCCGAGCGCGTTCGGGTGGGCGGGTAGATTATTCCTCTCCGAGGTTAGGCAGTCCCGATGGCTCTGCGCGTCACCCGTTAGTGATTGTCGACGATGTTCGACTCGACGGCGGTGGTGGTGGCGGTGGCGGTGGTGGCGGCCGTGGCGGCCGTGGCGGTCGTGGCGGCCGCGGCGGTCGCGCCCGCGGCGGTGGCGGCAGCAGCGGCGGTGCCGGAAGTGGTACCTTGTCCTTCAGCGCTACCCACGGCTATCCGAAATCCCCGTCACCATCAACACCACCACCAGCAGGAGGAGGAGGAGGAGGGGGGGGGGTGGTGTCAGCGTCAGACGACTGGGCGAAAGCGGCGGCAGCGGGGGGCGGGGGGTCGTCGGAGGGAGAAATAAAGTCGCGCAGTTCCGGTTCCGGTTTGGGTTCCGGTTCAGCGCGGGCATCGTCGAGTGACGCCAGATGGGGGAGGGGAGGGGGGGGCAGGGGGAGGGGGAGGGGGGGGCGGTCGGACTCTGCCGCCCCGCCGCGACGTACAGCGTCGGCGGAAGCAGCAGCTGCATTGTTAGCCCGCGGTGGCGCCGCCGAGTTTTTAAAAAGAAATCCCGAGCGAGATAGCGATAGTAACGGCAGCGGAAGCAGTGGAAGCAGCGGCAGCGGTACCAGCAGCACCAGCAGCCAGGTGAAGGCGGGGAGGGGGCCGGTGATCACAGGGGGGAGAGGGTTCTCGATGGGGAGGGGAGGCAGGATATACCCCGGGCGGGGGCGGTTTAGTGGTCGGTGGGCTAGCACTGGTTTCGCGGGAAGGGGTAGCAGGGTGAACCACGCGGTTAGCCCGCCCGTTAGTCGACCTGTTGGCCGACCAGTTATAGTGAGCGAGCCTGCTAGCCAACCTGAAAGCAAGCCTACTAGCCAACCTGAAAGCAAGCCTGTTAGCCAACCTGAAAGCAAGCCTGATAGCCAACCGGCAAACAAGCCTGATAGCCGACCTGTTAACAAGCCGGCTACCCGACCTGTAAGCCAGCCGGTTAGCCGACCTGTTTCTCAGCCGCAGCCGGTTAGCCAGCCTGATAACCAGCCGGTTTTCCAGCCGGTTAGCCATCCGGTTTTCCAGCCGGTTCCCCAACATTTTAGCCAGCCGGTTGTTAGCCAACCTGTTAGCCAAGCCGTTAGCCAAGCGGAGTGGTCCGCAGGCGATCGAGACTCGCGGGAGTGGTGCTGGCAAACGCCTCCCTCGGCCGAGATAGAGGGCGAGACGCTCGGGACGGACCACGAGACGGATAGCGACGGAAGCGGCAGCGGCAGCGAGAACGGCAGCGTCGACCAGGAGGACGGACAGTTGCTTTACGACGGAAACGGCGCCGTCGACTCTCTCTCGATGGGGCAAGACGGTGGTAGTAGTAGTAGTAGTAGTAATAGCAGTAATCGGAGTGATGATGCTCGACCGTCAGCTCGCTTTAGCGAGAGCGGGAAGAGGGGCCGGGAAGAGTCCAGCTTATCTCCTCAGAACGGACCAGTGAAGTATGCCGCGAGGCATGACCGTGACGATACTCCCGGTGGCAGTACCGTAGCCGCCGCTAGGTCTCGGGACCCCCGGGACCCTCGGGGGGCCCGCCCTACCGCAGCCACGGGTTCAGGACGAAGGCAGGCGGGCGAGAGTAAAAAGCGCGACCGCTCTCGGAGTCCGTCGGTGGGGCAGGACCGGAGACCGCCGTCGCAGCCCGTCGCCGCGGCTGACGTTGCATCGTCACGGGTACCTGCTCCTTCGTCCGCCTCGTCGTCGTGTTCCTCCTCTTCCTCGCCTCGGAGGGGTTCACCGCCGCCTCGTGGTCTTGTCGCCCCCTCGCATCATCTGGCCGCCGAAGCTGCCCGCGCGCCTCCCGCGGCGGCGGCGGCGGTGGTGGTGGTGCCTCCTCCTCGGCCGCCGCCGCCGCCACCGCCGCCGCCGCCACCGCCGCGGCTGCAGCAGCTGCAGCAGCCGGTGTATCAGCAGCAGCTGCTGCAGCCGCCGCCGCCGGTGTATCAGCAGCAGCAGCAGCAGCAGCTGCAACAGCCGGTGTATCAGCAGCCGCAGCTTCAGCAACCGATGCTTCAGCATCAGCACCAGCACCAGCTGCTGCAACAGCCACTGTCGCAGTTGCAGCAGTCGCCGCCACAAATGCATCAGCAGCCCCAGCAGCAGCAGTCGCCACCCCCAATGCAGCAGCAGCAGCAGCAGCAGCAGCAGCAGCAGCAGCAACCGCAGCAGCAACCGCAGCAGCAGCAACCGCAGCAGCAGCAACCGCAGCAGCCGCAGCCGCAGCAACTCCTCGTACCTCCGGTGGTGCCAGAGGTCCCCTCCGGAGTATTACTTGGGGTGGGATTGGGGGTGGGGACTGGTTCGCTGAGCTCACCTCACCCGGCGTTAGCACCCGTGGCTCCAGCCCCGGCGCCGTCATCGTCGTCTTGTTCGCCGTCGCCATCACCTTCACCATCGTCTCCTTTGCCACCATCCTCTTCTTCGGCGGCGCGCGAAACAGTGGCAGCACCAACGGTACCGGAACCACCCGCGGCAGCAGCAGCGCCGACGTCGGTAGCAAGCCTACCGCCTTTTCTATCTGGAACTTCTCCGCAGCCGGGCGGTGCCGCGGGGGAGGGGGTACCGGTACCCGCTCCCGGCACCCTCCGGAGTTGTTTGAAGCAGCCCGCGCGGTCGCCGCTGACTTCCAAGAAGCGCGTTCGTGTGTCGGACGAGCCGCCCGCATTCCAGGACCCTGTTGTTTTTTCGTCGGACGAGGAGGATGCTTCTACCGCAGGGGGCGGCAAGGTTGCCGGTACCGGCAAGGACATGCGCGGGGAGTGGCCCCACGTCTTCAAGTTCAGGCCTCAGCTTCGAGGCAGGAAGTGCACCGTCTGCAGCAAGGACTTCGTGCGGATCTGCATCGCGTGTGGGAAGTGCATAGACTGCTTTCGCGGGGGCAACAGGGAGTGCGTCGAGGGGGCGGAGGGGGCGGCGACGGAGCGGCGACAGTCACCGCCACCCCTGCAGGCGCTGTCGCTGATGGAGGAGGAGGAGCCAAGCGCTCGAGAGTGGCCGGAGTACCCCAAGACAATGACGAGGTTAGTTTGACCTCGCATTTTTTATTAATTTATTTTCCCCCTTTCCGTTTACCTGGTATTATCTTTGCCCTAATACTTCTATTCCAGTTCCGTCCCGTTCGTTTCCTCAGATCCGGGGTCACGTGCATACATGGCGGGCACTCCCCCCCCCCCCCTGCCAGCTAGGGCATGAGAGCGTGTTGAGGGAGGTGCCGTGCTGTGCTGTCGTGGTGGGAATAGGCCATGGTTGACAAAGAGAGCGATGGATGAGAGCGGTCGCGTTGCGGTTGCCGCCTCTCTCGCCGTGTGGTCGTGCTCGTGCGTGATATGATGCTATGATAGTGCTAGTGCTTGTTTTGTTTCGTTTCGGTTTCTTCCTTCTTCCTTCTTTCTTCTTTTTTCGGGTCTGTTCTTCGGGCGTTTCGTGTTGTTTCGTTTACTGTCTTCCGTTTTCCAAGTTTGTTTCCCAACAATTGTTTTTTTTCCGATAATCTTTCACCAGGTATTGTGCTTTGTTTTCATATACACGAGGGTATGTATGAAGCAAACATAACTTCAGCCCCCGACGTAAAGTCAGCTACATCATCACTGCTCATACTGTACAGTGGCGTGGATTCATGCACAATTTCGAAAAATAAACAAACAAAAAATTACTCGTATGCCGGCGCTACGGAGGGACCGGCACTTGTGCTGTATCACCACTCTTGGCGGGAATGTAAGGACCGCTGGGGAATAAATCTCAAGAGCAAACGGTCCTTACATTACCGTCCAGCTGGTACTGTACACCGGTATATACAGCAGTACAGCACACCTTCTGTCGTGTGATGGTGTGATAGTACCAGGAAGAAAGAGGAATAGCCGGCCAGGCTCTCTTGATAGGTTCCTTATAGTTTAGTATTCGAAAAGGAGTGCGTCGTACAACAGTACCTTCTATTTACGCTCAAGTCAGTATTACAACGACTCCCGAATTTCGTAGTACAGTAGTATTATTATATTACGGGGGACCATAGTATATAGAACCACATATCGTTAGCAGAAATAGTAAAGTGTACCAGTATAGGTTTTTGTGTATACCGTAGGTCGTACCTGGTATTTACTATGGTCCCCGGTAATAGTAGTATTTATTCCTGCACTCTGGACGGAAATATAAGGAACGCTTATACATTAATATGAAAACAAAGCGGTCCTTACGTGCCGGTCTATTAATCGAGTGGTATCATGCCTTAGCCTGCCTTTCTTGTGCCCGATTTTTTTGCCGATTTCTTTGTTCCGTGACTGAATATTTGTGTGACTATTATAGAGTACAATACTTGGAGATTTCAGAAATTTTGCGGCAGAAGATTTGCTCGGATCGCTTTACTTCCTACTGGTATTAATATTAGCTAGCCTCTTGTTTTTTTCTGGCGCACCACTCTGCAGTATATTATTAATAATAGTATAGCAGCTCTATACGCATACTATTAATATTTAATGTACAGCGGCAGTGTGCGGAACAAATTATGAATCACGATTTTATGGTTTGTGTTGCTTTGCAGCAACATAATTCGCAGGATTAATGTCGTACCTCGTAGCTTGATTTGTTTTGTGTGTGTTTTTGTAGGAAACTGCGCAGAGCTCTAAACGCGAAATCCTTGTGGATAGCAATAACGCCTCCCGTATTGAAAGTAGTCAACTGGTCTCTCGTTTTCGAAAGGGCGGGGCGTACCGGGGGTGGCATGCGATAATCCCCTTGTCCTGTAGGACTTTGAGCTATACCTGGTACCTGATATGCCCTGGTGTACCGTCATTTTTGCATGTATATATATATGTGTCTGTATGGGCGTAGTGCCCCCCTTTTTGGGCGTGGGAAACATGTATTATACGGTAGGTACTCGTGAAATCCGTAGTTTTGACAGAGACACCTCACTCCCCCCCCCCCCCCCCCCGTCCCACTATCGTATGTATTCATACCTCGAAAAAAAACGATGATCGACGAAATATCCGACTGACAACTAATACCTCCCTCCCGCCCTCGCCCCCCCCCCCCCTCACCCCCCCCCGGTTGTGTTAACCGTTTGATTTTATTTTTATTGTCGACACGGTCCATGCGTGGGGCGCCCGTGTACTGAATAAACTTTTGCGTGTGCTTTTGTTGGCATTGCGTTATTTTGTTCTTGGCTGCATCTCCGCCTCTGCTAAACTGCCTAATAGGAATACTGACGGTATGGGAGTGCTCGAGAAGCGAATGGAGCGTGCCATCTATGACGCAATCCGCGGAAATGGCACAGAGCCCATAGTAGGCCTTATCAGGGCCGGAGTGTCGCCGGATTTCAAGCGTCCGGCGGGTGAGACGTGCCTCCACGCCGCGGCTTACTGCGGCGCAATGGCGCTTGTGAAGGATCTTTCTCGTAGGAAAGCAGATCCCACGGTGAAAGATTCGCACGGTAATCTTCCGGTGGATTTGGCAGCGATGCAGGGTAAGGATGATGTGGTGGCGTTTTTGCAGCCGCTACATCCGTCCAAAACTCCCTACACGATCGCGGCGCACCAGCGACATCGACATACCCTGAAGAAGCAGAAGCAGGTGCAGCAGCAGGAGGAGCAGGAGCAGGAACAGAAACGTCAGCAGCAGCAGCAGCAAGCGCAGCAGCAGCAGCAGGCGCAACAGCAGGTGCAGGCGCAGCAACAGCAGCAGCAGCAGCCACAACATCAGCAGCAGCAGCAGCAGCAGCAGCAGCAGCAGCAGCAGCTGCAACATGTCCCTCTTTCTCAACTACACCAGGCGCCGACCGGGCTCCTACCACCCCCACCGCCACCCCCGCCCCGCTTCCAGCAGCAGCAACAGCATCCATTGCAGATGCAGCAGCTGCAGCAACCCCCCCCTCTCTTTGCCCCCGCCCCTCTGCTTGTACCACAGCAACAGCAGCAGCAGCAGCAGCAGTTGTACTCCGTGCAATACGCCCCGCCCCCGCTGCAGCAGCAGCAACAACAACAACAACAACAACAACAACAACAACAACAACAACAACATCCGCACCTCCAACATGCGCATCAACCATATCAGCAGCAGCAACCGCAGCAGCAGCAGCAGCAGCAGCAGCTGCAGTGATAGTGTGAACCGCGGTATAATAACACTGCTACGCCACCAGTGCCGCCCGCGACTAGAAACTGAACGCATTTATCCCAAAAATATATCTCGCAGGCGCACGACGAGAGAAAGAGGGCGCGGAACGCTTAGCTTTTTTTGTTTTTAATGATCTGTAGGTGTAGACTCCTCCCTACTACGACCGGTTTAGACTTTGGTTGTAGCGTTTTGTTCCCGGCGCGGTGTTGTTGTCGGTGTAGGCGTTTTTTTCATCGTCCAGTGTACAATTTTGTTGTTACTGGTGCTTTGAAGGTAACTTTTTTGGTGTTCTGTAATTTTTCTGTTCTTTTCGCTGTCGGTATACGTCGAGTAGTACATACATGAATTTCCTGGCGCTTTTTTTCAGCGCGTGTTTTGCCGCCCGCTGCACCTGAGTGTAGTTGTCATGTGTTTGTATGTTTTTATGCATGGTTAGGGTGTCGTGTGAGGTGGAGGGAGTCAAGGTGATGGAACAACGCCCCCCCCCCCCGCCCCTCCCCGTCCACAACATTTTCCTGACAACGAACTCTATCGCTTCTGGTGCTGGTGATGGTGGCTTTGGTGGTGATGGTGAAGGGGGGTGGGACGGGTGGTGATGGTGGTGATGGTGGTGATGGTGGTGGTGGTGGTGGTGGTCCGGAAAACGGTGCAGGAAAGCCTCCGTTCATGCCTGGAGCGTGGGTGGTTGGGTGGGTGGTGAAACCGGTGGGAAGTGGAATGCCCGGAGATGTCGCAAGGGGTTTGCTTCTTCCGTGATCTATGATTTTATCGATATTATTAATGGCTCTTTCGCTTGTTTGTGTCTCGACTCGACCGCCACCTACTATTTAATACCAGTACTACATTACGACGAACAGTAGTACAAGTGAACTGCTTGTTGTTCTATTGTTCTTAAAATAACACGTACCAGGTACTTACTCGACCCTTTTTTTGTTTCTTTTACTACTGGAAAAATGGCATGACACTATTTCCAAGTGGTTGGTTCCTAATAACGCGGGGAGCAATTCGGAAGGGGTTTCAATTTAACGGGATGTAATGCACATTAGGGGATGGTGTACGATTATTGCAATTCAAAACGTATTGCATCCAGCATGAGCGCTTTCTGATAGTGATCGTGGCTCTTGCTGAAGTTTGAAGCGTATGAATGGCCTTTTTTTTTTTTTTTGGTTTCCATTCACAACTGGTGTTCACCATATCTGGCATTTGACCATCGCATGTTGATCTTTGACATGCAGCTGTAGTGCCGTCTTCCCTTTGAAGCAAATATCCCACAGCAGCAGTAGTTTTTTGTTCAACAATAGTAACGCTACTGTCGTGTTTCAACTCTAATAATAGTTTTTTTCCAGGGGTGTGTGTGTGTGTGTGGAATGGGGGGGAAGGGGGGGGCGGATTCTCAATGTTCCCATCGGATACAAACCGCTTGTATACTCATACAATATCAACAATAAGTGTTTTGTGCTTCGATTGCCGAGCTGGTCGGTCGATGGCTGCATGGCCCTCAGAGTTACTGGTATTTGATTCTGAAAGGGTGCAAAAACTGCGATGAAATATGTTTTTGTCCCCCGCACTTTGAAACCGAAAACCAGCGCACAACCCGCAAGCAGCCATGCGCTATTTAGGACAAACCGCAGTCCCGTTTTTGGGACAAACTACAGTAAGTAGTAAATAATTTGACAGTTTTTTTGTTCCCAAAACGGGACTGCAGTCTTAGCAGTCCTAAAAGGGTTATAACTAACCCGTCTGGAACCCCCAGGTAGCGGCGAAAACGGTGGTGATACCTTTACTGCTCTTGCTACACTAACTTTGGCGTTCTTAACCGTCTACGCACGGGAAGCGTGAGGGCCTAGAAGTACAGGTAGCATTACAATGCGCCCTCCTCGCCGTGCGGATCTTTGCCGTGGAAGTCGGACACCACATACGTTGTATCACCCCCCATCCAAGCAGTCGCCCTTTTGCCGGAACCGTGAGTTTTTATCGTCCTATGATCAACGTCACTTACCAGTCCAACAGAAAATATATCGTGAAAAGAGGGTAGCAGCGTAAGGCATCCTGCACCACCACGAACTACGTGTGCCACGTGATAACAACACGCTGCTTTGTTTGTCTTGGGGGAAGGACGGGGGGATGGATGAAGGTGTCCTTTGGAATGCGATTACAGAAGCGGTGCCGTTATTTGACTTTTTTGTGGCATGTCGCGCGACATACCGCCAGTCGTGACGCGGATGCCGCGGCATGTAGTGGTATGCCGCGATGTTTATACCGCGACATGTCGCGGAAGAAAATCTGCGGCAAGGCCCACGGCAAGCGCCAAGGAAACCCTCGCGGCACGCCGCGGCAAGGCCCGCTGTGACCACGGCATGCTACGGCAATATTCACGGCAAGCACGCCGGCAACACCCGCGGAAAGTCCCGCGACATGTGCCGCGGGGTGAGATACATTGTTAAAACAGAAACACAAATTATAGTGAAAAAACTGTTGTGCCTCGCACACGTTTTTGTCTCGGCAACGTATCTACATATTATGAAAGGAGCCGGAAAAGGGAAGAACATACACACACACTTGATACGTACGGTCACAAACGCACTGGGGCATAATCTCGGCGATCATGCACATATCGCGTAAGGTACCGGGGTAAAATTGAGAGCGGGGGCATCATAAATCGACGTGGGGGGAGGTAGTCTCATTCCATGGTCGCCGGTGGAAATGGAATGGAGGAGGGGGGAGGGGGGGGGGGGGATACACATGAAAATAAAGCATGTATTTTACTTCGCAACAAGAAAGGAGACGAAAACGAAGATAATATATCGTACGTACGATCAAAAGCGCTCACTTGGCATATAGTCTCGGCGAACATACCCATACAATGTTCGTCGTAAGGCGCCAGTGTAGGAATAAGAGGAGGGCGCCATCAATCGGTGAGGGGGGAGGTCGCGCCTCACTCCGCCGCTGTCGTCAGAAACAGCGTTCTCAGAGGAAAACAATCCTACAGCGCGGAGGGGGGAAGTCCAACAGAAAACTGCTCCAACACACTTTTTTCGGTAACAAGGAACGCGAATCGGTTTGTTTGGGGATACGCACATGTATTCCTTTGCGGGTTTGAATATGAAGCGGGTCCTGCGTGTCACAGCCCGCGCGTGCTGTGTGCTTAGTTTAGGAGCTTTGTCCAATGAGGGCGCTAACTAAAGGTAGATCTGGACTCGACTCTTGCCTCGCCCTCAAGCACTCTTCCCTATGCGAATGGGCCTTCCAATGCAATAGACCACTATTTCCCTTAGTACTATTCCTTATCGTTGATAGTTCCACCAAGGCAATACCACATATCACCAGCCCACCCCGATTGGCCGTATAAAAAGCAGAAATACGGAAGATTCAAAGAAACACTGACTGGTTCCGCAATGTAGAACACGATGAAGCGAAGATACGTGCGGGCCCTCAATCCCACTCCCGTCTCACACCTCTACCCTGCGAGGCTAGGAGGGTTTTTAAACGAACACTAAAAAAGGAAAATAAAAAGGGAGCCTGCTCGTAAAAGAGGCTCGGAAAACGTCACCTACGCTACCGCCACATTCTCGGCAAGGGGGACGGCGGGGCGAAACCACTTTCTTGAGCAAACGGCAGAACACAAGCTATAAAACCACCACCACATAATTCCCATTGAGGGAGGGGCGAACCCGTATCGACAAAAAAAGCACAACAAAACAACTGTACCATCCTGTCCCCCCAATGTATGAGCGGCCACACTGTCGTAGAAAAGCGCCCCCGGCGAAGAGTTGGGGGGACGTCGGGAGGACGAACAGAGCAGATCGCGCTTGCTTGTGGTATGCGACTACTGCAACTAACTGTGTGTAGGGCGAAAGCGCTGAGGGTGAACATGTAGCAGTCAATAACCTGCTCATAACCAACTGTGGAGGGGCGGCCACACGTGGCTAGAAGGCTACGTGTGGAACTCTCGTGAAGCGAGTCGGAGTGGGCATCGGTCTTCGGCCCTGCTGCACCGACGTCGAAATCGATTCGGAAAGCGGAATATCTTCTCCGTTGACAAAGGTCAAACTAAATATTATGAACAAAAAAAGTACCTTTGGGCTCGATACGGCCTCCCTCCGCTAACGCTCTCTGGGGTTGATCAGGCCCCTAATCAGCGCCTGGTTTTTCCTTCATATAGTCCCCCTCCCTAGTCGCGCATTTTTTTATTGGTCAAGTGGTTCACTCCACTTTCGACTCTCTGGTCGATCGTTCTTTCATCGTGGTTTTCTCCACTTGATTTCCCTTTTTCTACCCACGGCAGAAAAAGCAGAAACACGACGTCTGGCGGGATTCCAACCCCGGACTTATTTTGCTTCAAGTATTTAGGTTGAACCACTGCTCTACCGACTAAGTACGAGCTCAGTGGTTTAACCTGAATACTTCGAACATATATCAGTCAAAACACCTGACCCAAAACCCAGATAAAATTGGGGAAAGCTATCGGGCGCAGAGGTGATGCAAGACCCAGCTGATCAAGTCTGCGCCTCGACATTTGTTTAAGTTACGCTGGATCCCATGCACAATCACGCTATCTGAGGGGGTTCATTCGTAGTACAGTGGTGAGCAAGTCGCGACAGGGCGACAGAAAGCCTATGGATGGCAAGCGTTCTTATCCCGAGGGAGAATGGGCAACGGTACATTGATGCGAACAGGTTGATTGTCCAAAAGGCAAAAAACAATCATCACACTGGTCACACGTGGTCGGAGAGAGAGGAGCGGGGTTGGTTTACGGACGAGGAGACCGATGCCGTCGTCGGTGGTATGGGGTCAACCCTCGCGGGAAAAAGTATGCAGAATCTTCGAAAAATATCAACACGGGTGGGCGCAGCCAGCGGCAGGCCGAGAAGAAAGCACCTGGTGGTATGATAGCATAAAGGGTACGAAGGTTCTGTGTTATGAGGCTTAGATTGGGTAGGCGATTGGTTAACCTTTTACCTTTATTTAGCCCAACGGACTAAGACCCTCACAAATGGCGACGACGGCAGAATATGAGTCGTTGGTCGTGAGTTCGAATCTCGCGTCCACCATGAAATCGCTTTTTAAAGAAAAGTGAGTTTCCTCATGTCAAGAATCTGAAAAATGCTTTAGGGTCCTCAGAAACTGGAACCGCGTGTGGTGGCGCGTCGACCCGTAAAGTCCGGTCCGTTCCAGGGGGGGAGAGTGTTTTGAGGGTTAGATTGGGTAGGCGATTGGTTAACCTTTTACCTTTAGCCCAACGGACTGAGACCCTCACATCTGCAAGCTACTCCCGTTCCCAGTCGGCGTGCGAATATCGTGCGGCGGAGTCAACAAAAACGAAATATCATTTTCGGGCGAGTGCTACGATAGAGATAGCACGTTTTTGGCTATTTATTTTTCTGAATGACGTGGCTCTTTGACCCAAATTCGTCGGGGTTCCATTCTTGTCTTGAAAAATATTTTTTTTTTGTGCGAGTATACCCAAGCAGCAGTGGAATTATTCATTCGTTTGCACTTTCATTTTTCCCAGTGCCAGATTTTGGGTGATTTACTAATAGTATATGCTCCTCGAGCGGCGAACCCCAGAAAGAAACATGGTGCACCTCTGCTGTAACATGCGCCCCCAGTGGTGGAGGGAGCGTCAGGGGGGGGAGGGGGGGTGTACTCGATCAGGGGCGGGGGGGGGGGGCATACTTGTCTGTTGCTTGCCTTAATTTTTTTACCATTGACCACGCATCCCTTTCGGGACGGAGCAGGGACGGCGGGGGGGGGTATTCATTTTTTGCTTGCCTGAGTCATTTGACCATTGACCACGCATTCCTTCCGAGATGAGTTGCCATGGGGGAGCGGGAGTATAATTCCTTCGGATGAGGGGTGCCAGGGGGGGCGGGAGTCTCGAAAGCACAACCCCCAGAAGCTCGGGTCTGTCGCGGTCGACAGGCATGGGTACCGTCTGGTCAGGCGTTGGAAGACGAAGTGGGTCCGCAGCGATTGCCAAAAACGGCCGCGAGGGTCGAGCACGCGGCGAGGTGCTGGCCCGTCGGACCAAGGAATAAGGGGCCATGCCGGGTCCGAACTTTGGTTATCAGCGGTCTTCGCGGCGCCTGCAGCGGCGACTGATAGTCGACGCGTTCGAGTAGAAATGAGGTCCAAAGACGGTGGGTGCCGGTAGCCGAAGGCGACAAGGGGGCTAAAAGGGCATGTCGTCGCGCTTCCTTGTGTCTTACTGGTGAAGAGAACAGGAAAAATCCTCACTCAGAATCACTCAGAATATCACAATACAATAATTTCCAGGGTCTCACAAGACATTAGGCGTTTCAGAGCTGAAAGTGGATTCCTCCCCGAGATCGGGTTTCATGTGTGTTTTCTCCTTATCGCACAGGGTCGGGGGGAAACAGCGGTAATATTGGGCACAGCAACCTGCGCAAGACTCGTCGGCGGAGGCACCTGCTGAGCGATGTCTATCATGTCTATCGCGGTATAGTGGTGCGGGCTTCTGTCGGGCCCGGGCGGCCCAACTAAGGGCACAAAGGGAACGGCAAAAACAGACGCGAAAAGGCGGCGCCGGTGGAGGCTAAAACTGGGACACGGCCGGGCTGGCGATGACTCGTAGCGACGAAAGCATGCCGCATAGGACTACGACACTACCACACGCGTGATATGATATGACAGGACAACACATCATCTGGACGAATTTCGGAGCCGTTTTCCTCCAATTTATGGGGAGCACACACAACTATGAATGGTGGTGGCTTTGGAGAGGTCGCGTCGATGCCTTTCCACGGACAGACGCGTCGCTCTCAGCGTTTGGTTGCACTCTTCTCCCCGCTGTCGAGAATGGCAGTTCTGAAGTTCGTCCCTAGGGGGTGTGTTGTCAACCATCGCACGTCGCCAGTGTGCGCGATAACCGCAAAAACCAGACGATTTGAAAGGGGGAGCCCCTCCAAAATGGAGCAATCGGGTCGGGGCACCGGCCCATCCAAGACGATGCGGAGAACGGGAAGAGACCGAGTGCTCAGGCCGCAGACCCGGTTAAGGTAGGTTCATTATCTCCGTTTGTCCACGGGAACTAACCACCTAGGCCCATTGCGGTCGTGCTCGGCGGGTTGTGCCAGGCGGTACAGGAAATCGGAGTTATCCTTACCTCTGCCCTTTCGGTACTGTAAGACATACCAGGGTACCAGGTATGTATTTAGTCCAACGCGGTGAGGTATTCGAGCCATCGCTGCACTCGCGCGTGGTGGCCACAAGCTCTGCCAATATTCCCCAGGGGTCGAACGTTCGAGCAGGGCAGGCGAGGGCGAGACCAGGGCTGCAAGACCTGCGAGGGGTGGGTCTCGAACGACCGAGACTTGGCGCACGATCGTGGGCCCTGGGGCATGTTTGTGGGGGCTCGGGGGATGTTTTTGGGGGCCAGAGAGAGGACGGGTGCGCGGCCATCACTCTGGAAAAAAAAAACTAGAGGAATGCGCATCAACGAGACGTGGGCGACTCCAAGAACGTCGTCAGGCTCCCAAGGTTGGCAGCGCCAAGGGGGGGAAGGACCTGTCCCTCGATAACGACGATTTTTTCCTCAGCAGAATACATGTCTGGCTGGAGCAGCTTCTACCGGCGAGGTCACGCATGCCCTGTAAGTGCCGGCGAGCCTACTCAGTTGAGGAGCGTGTTAGCCGCTCTCAAGTATAAATACTTCAGTCTAAAAGTGCTATAAGACATTAAGGCATTAAGGCGTTAAGGCAGTAAAGCCATAGGGAAATAAGGTTTTAAGGCAATAAGGAACGAAGTCACTAAGGCAATAATACAGTAAGACAATGAGACAATAAGACGAAATAGGGCAACACGACAATAAGACAACAAGGCAACAAGGCAACAAGGCAACAAGGCAACAAGCCAAATAAGGCAACGAGGCAATAAGGCAACAAGGTAATAAGGCAACGAGGAAATGAGGCAACAAGGCAATAAGGCAATAAGGCAAGAAGGCATGCCCTATCATAACACACGCCCACTGCGAGATCGATGGTCCTTTGATTGCACCTTTAATACCCCAAACCGCCGACGGCACCCCACCCCACCCCACCCCACCCCATCGGCCACTGTTGGACCGCCCAACCCCCTGCCAGTGGGTGAGTGGCCACCCCTGGTCCGCCTGTGCTACCGCGGCTCGTCGTAAGAACAACACGACGGCACGCAGGAAGGTCCGGGAAAAGACCGGTTCTGACAAAAGGTGTGGCAAGCCTAGAGAAGTACCTGGTACAGCTGTGTCACTTTCGACCCGCTACATTTGGAGAACGGCATGGCCCAGCAGCAGTTACGCAGGTGACGGAAACCTAAAACTCACGGCGGCCATGGCGATGCCCTCCCTGCGGACGACGAATTCGGCGGTGTCATAGCCATGATCGGATGTAGCCCTGCCTCCCATAAGGCAGAGGTTGACACGACAAGGGTCGACAGCCAGTACCGCATGGTCAACAAAGGTCGAATTTTTCATAGGGTGCCCCGGGTGATAACGCGTACCAAAGCCAAAGGGCGAGGCGGTGGCGGCGGTCCGGGGATGATCTCATGAATCTCCTTGGGCAAAAGTCGGAGTGCAGCATGGAGAAGAGGAGGAGGGGCGTGCTGACCCGGGCACACTTTCGCGAATGATGATGATGACGCGTTCGGCACGAAGAAGCTGACGAGGTAGTTTGTTCCGCGCTTTTTCCGGGGGGGGGGGTCCTCAGTAGTATAGTTCCGCGGATGTGTTGTTTTTTATTTCCCAAACGGGGCTTGGGAGGAGGGCCCGTCGTTTTGGATTGGCCTCCGAATTTTCTCTGGGTTGTTGCGTGATTTTGAACGTTCTAAAAAGTGATTAAAACGGCTGTCTTTTTGCCCACCTTCTACAGCATCGACCCTCTCGTAAGAAAACAGATTTTAGGAAATCTAGCCTAGAAATTATTTTTTCCGAAGAATTTAGGTAGCCTGGGCCCTCGTTGTCTATAGGAAACTGCAAGTAGATCCACATCCCCTGCCCCCTCCGCCAGAAAAAGGCTGTTAGCTTAACATCTGATTTCAGGTTTCTTACGGGAGGGGCGATTCTGCACAAACTTCCACAGACAGAAGTGTGATGCACTGCCCGTTCGAACATGCACGACAAAGGCTATCTGCAAGCTCCGAGGTGAAGAATTCGGCCCTCCAACGACTGAAAGAGAGAATGTGCGCTGTCGGGTTCTACAGAAATAGCGAGGCGTTCGTGGGGATTCATACAAATCCTTCTCTACTCAGCGTATCACTTGACGTTAGAGTGCTCCCGTCCACCCGGTACGGTAGCGCTGGGGTCGTCCTCCCGGAGACCGATACGCCACACGGGGCGGGGTTTAGCAAGCATGAATTATCGCCAGCGCTCGAGAGGTGCTCTTCCAGGTCTCAAAAGGTGTGCGATTTTTATTGGTCTTACTGTGTGTTAACGTCGTACATTGCACGATCCCAATATGTGGCGATGCACAAGCCGGCATATCTCACACGAGACAGATAACGACAGGCTCATTCCCCACTGTCTACTCCAACGCGTTCAGCACTGCCAACAAGGTGGATGGTTATGTCGCGCTTGCGGACGAGAAGGTGGCCACCAACGGGTCGGCTTTCACGCCGTTTAAAGCGGCCAAGTGCTACAGCGACAGTCCAACTAACTGATGTGCGATACGTGAAAAATCGTCGAGGAGTAAGTCTGGCATAGTGCTCTGCATCTAATCGATGGCCACTTTGACAAGGGATTCGCGTTCCAACAAACAATATTATTTCGGATGGACTCAGCAAGGGGCCCCCCCCCCCTCCCTCCCTCCCTCCCCCTCCCCCCACCTCGTCGCCCCCCCCCTCCCCCCCCACCTATATGTAGGGTAGGGTTGGCGTCGGTTGGGCAACGAACCTGTAAAACATGCCACTCACTACTTGAGCTAAACAACCAGGGCACCGCTTCTTTGTTTGTTTGGTTGTCGGTCACAGCTGGTGGTCGAGTTGGATCATTTGTCGGAGGTGAAGAACCTTTACTCCGCACAAAGAGAATGATCGTATCACGTAGTGTTTATGGTAAGGCACCCGAAAGGCAGTTACATGGTACTCCCATCGCTGTCTCTGGAAGCGGCTACACCGGACATTAAATTACTTCATTGAAGCTGTCATCCATACGCAAGTGCGCCTCACAAGCGGATGTTAGTAATATGCAGCTCTGTTACAGCTCGGCCTCCTCTCATACCGCTATCGGCTCGGTCTCACCTCGATAGCCAGCTGTTGTCGTTCGTTGAGAGAGTCCTTATGGGGATTTCCTCCGTACCTCGCTCCTAAATCCTCTCTGGCCACGAGGTGGCCAGACGCCACGGAGTCGAGTGTTGGTATTGCTCAGCAAATACGACGTGGTATTAACTGACATGCACATGATGGGCAACTGACATGCAAGTGATGGGCAAGACTCATGCACGGTGTGTGAACGGGATATGGTTTGACTTGTTTCTTTCTTCACTTTGGTGGGATTGACTAACCCCAGGTAGCGCCACAGAGCGCCCGTATCGACCACTACAGCCGATACGGGGTTTCCATGACCCAGACAATGGCCTCCCCCGCCGGGGACACTCCATTGTATACCTACATCGATATGACAGCGAGCCATCCTACGGTCTTATCGCTGTTTTACACGATGCACCCTCCATACGTCACTGGTCAGGTCAGTCGAAGTACATCACAGAATACCCTGTCGCCCTCCTGGGCGACTTCTGGAGCCCGTAGCGCTGCAACACCCCCCCTGCCCGACGCATAACTATCATCGGTGCACAGCGGGTCTCCCAGCCCCTACCCGGTAACAGCGTGGGCAACTCCTCCTCCACTTCCCCGACGAACCGGCTGCCGCGTCCTTCCTTAACCGTTCGACGCTTAACGAGCTTCGGCCATGTATGGATATCCCCGGTTCTCGTGACGCGGCTCCTACTCCTTCCGCTTCTCCTTCCTGCTGGGCGCTGCTGCTGTTTCGGCTGCTGCGACGGCTGCTGTTGCTGCTGTTGCTTCCGTTGCTGTTGCTGCTGCTGCTGATGACACAGTTGCTGCGCCTGATGCTGTTCCACCTCTTCCTCCTCCTTCTCCTGCTGGGCCGGCTGTTTGCGCTCCCTCCGCGGCGGCGGAGGTGGTGGCCCTGATTGCCCCCCGTCCTGCGGGTTCCCGTTGTTGTGCTCGGTTGCTGCTACTACGGTTGTGCTCCCGCGTGGCGCTCCTGCTACGGCGGTGGTGGCTGCTACGGCGGTCACGACTGCGACTGCGGGTCCGTGCATCTAGCTTGAAAATGGTACGATGCTTTAGCATCCTATGCTGCTTATGTAACGGGGTAAACACAAACCTACCTGACCCCTGGCAACACCACAGCATCCAAACCTCCGGGAGGGGCTCACCTTCACCTCACCTCTCCGCGATAGCACAATGACAAGTGCTTACCTCCACTTGCAAGGTGCTATGCCCTCAGTGCTTACCTTCACTGAACTCAATCCACGGAGGCGCTCACGTCGCCACAAACCCGGACCCAAGGACACTCAACAGCATACAAACCTATCAGACTCCTAGACCCCGTAGCGCTACAACCCCCTGTCGGGTGCTCGCTGCCGAAGTGGAAGGCCCTCCCTTGTATGAGTTGGCTTATTGTTCCAGAGCCCCGGTGTTTGGAGGCACTGCCATCCATTGCCGCTTATGTAACGGGGTAAACACAAATCTACCCAACCCCTGATCCGGCGTCCTCTCATAGACGCTAGATAGCTCAGACCGGGCTGCTCGACGGAAGTGATTCGCTACGCCCCGATCCACTGCTCGTGCGCCCGATTCGCGTGGATGCCTTCCCTTCCGCGTTTGCTGGCCGCCTCCTTGATCAAGACCCTGTTACCCCCCCGCGTCTGCTCACCCGAGGAACTCATCTGAGTTGCCGCGTTGTGCCGCGCCCTTCTGCGGCTCTTTTCCCCCTGCTGCCTCTTGAGTATCCCTCTCAGCCCCCAGAACATCTGCTGCCTCTCCGCCACGAAATTGGACGAATTCGCGCCTCATGTGCTTCGGTCGCTTATGGAAGATCTTGAATTCACGCCTCATGTGCTCCGGCCGCTTATGGAAGATCTTGAGTGTGGCTGCCAATACCCCAACCCCAGCTGTGCAATCGAGGATTTCGTCGAAACTCATCTTTGCAAGCTCTGTGTGAAACTTCGCCCTGGAACGTTTGGTGAACCCCTACTGTAGTCGTTTGAGGATACTGACGTTTGACTCCGAGTAAGTAAGTCGTTTGAAGGTTCAGACGTTCACGCCACCCCCCCAAGTACCGACGTGACTCCTAGTAAGTAAGTCGTTTGAAGGCACTGACGTTCACGCCACGTTTGAAGGTACTGACATGACTCCGAGTAAGTAAGTCGTTTGAAGGCACTGACGTTCGCGCCACCTTCACGCCACCCCCCCAAGTACTGACGTGACTCCGAGTATCTTCCTGGGTTCACCATGTTATAGCTCGGCCTCCTCTCTTGCCGCTATCGGCTCGGTCTCACCTCGATAGCCAGCTGTTGTCGTTCATTGAGAGAGTCCTTATGGGGATTTCCTCCTCGCTCCTAGATCCTCTCTGGCCACGAGGTGGCCAGACGCCACGGAGTCGAGTGTTGGTATTGCTCAGCAAATGCGACGTGGTATTAACTGACATGCACGTGATGGGCAACTGACATGCACGTGATGGGCAAGACTCATGCACGGTGTGTGAACGGGATATGGTTTGACTTGTTTCTTTCTTCACTTTGGTGGGATTGACTAACCCCAGGTAGCGCCACAGAGCACCCGTATCGACCACTACAGCCGATACGGGGTTTCCATGACCCAGACAATGGCCTCCCTCGCCGGGGACACTCCATTGTATACCTACATCGATATGACAGCGAGCCATCCTACGGTCTTATCGCTGTCTTACACGATGCACCCTCCATACGTCACTGGTCAGGTCAGTCGAAGTACATCACAGAATACCCTGTCGCCCTCCTGGGCGACTTCTGGAGCCCGTAGCGCTGCAACAGCTCATCCTTCATGCGACTCGCCGGATACCTTTCGGCGCTTCGCGCTTAGTGCAAGCAATGTCTGCCTGGTCGGTGAACGCCCGATATACTCCGTCCCGGCATTGTAGGGATGCGAGGGTCTATGGTCATACGACTACGGCCATGGACCCGTTCTACGATAGAGGTATCACATTTCCGCTATTTTGTTTTTGAAAGGCGGGGTTCCTAGACCCCAAATCATGGGGATGTCAATCGTGATTTCGAAAAAAAACGTTTTGCAGACTTGGGCCATGGGTTTATTCGCCGCGATGCAATTTGATTTCAGCTCAAACCAGTTTTCGGGTGCGATATGGAGCTCCTGAAGTGAGGAGCCTCAGAAAAATTAGGGTGAACCTCTATCGTAGAACGCCTCCATGCATGACATCGAGTACCAATCTCCTATCGAGTACCCCCCCCCCCCCGTGCTCCTCCCCCCTCCCCCCTCCCCCCTCCCCCCCCCCTCTTCTTCCGTCTCTCCCATCCTTCTTCCCTCTCTTCCTCACTCCCTCGCTCCCTCCTTCTCCTCCTCCTTCCCTCTGCCCCCCTCCTCGCCTCCCCCATCCCTCCCTCCCTCCCTCCCGCCCTCCCCCCCCCTATGTTATATAGGTTGAGTTGGCGTCGGTTGACAACGACACTGTAAAACATGCCGCTCACTACGTGAGCTAGACAACCAGGGTACCGGGTTTTGTTTGTTTTTTTGGCGGTCGGTCACAGCTGGTTGTCGAGTTAGATCGTTTGTGCGAGGTGAACAACCTTTACTCCGCACACGTGGGAATGGTCGTATCACGTACCGGTAGTGTTTATGGTAAGGCACCCACGAGGCAGTTACATAGTACCCCCATTGCTGTCTCTGGAAACGCCTACGCTGGAAATAAACTCATTGAAGCTGTCATCCGTATGCATGTCCGCCTCAAAAGCGGTTCATAGTAGGACGCAGACTTACCCTTCATGCGACTCGCCAGACACCTCACGGCGCTTCGCGCTTGGCGCAAGCAATGTCTGCCTGGTCGGTGAAAACCCGACATGCTCCGTCCCGGCATTGTAGGGATGCGAGGGTCTACGATCATAAGACTACGGCCATGCATGAGATCGGGTACATATCTCGTATCGAGTACACCCCCTCCCTCCCTCCCCCCCTCCCTCCCTCCGTCCTTCCTTCCCCTCCTCCCCCCCCTCCGTCCCCCCCCCATGATGCTTTGCTTATTTTCGTTGAGGCCGAGACCGAGCCGTTTCCGCGCGGAATTGGAGGGGGGGCAGTAGTGAGATGGCTTGGATCAGACCCGCGTTTTAAACCTAAGAGCGACAAGCACAGTCTTCTATAGTGCTGTCTCATCAAGCGTCTAGGGAGAGCATGCGGCTTTCCAAGTGCCACTATGATGCGGGTGTGTCTCGTAGCTTCTTAGAGAATAATTCAGTTCCACGCCCTACTGTAGATTCATAGTGCGAGCTGCTCGGCGTGGGCGTTGCTGCCGTAATCGACATTCTTTTCGGGCAGTTTTTCCCTCTGATGCCCCAGAGGTTGATGCATATCTCGTGTTTTGAACCTAGCTTTAACTCTCTAACCAAAAGTAGAAAGCAGGAGTCCTTCACCTTGGACAGGAATAAACTTGAGAATGGGGCCTATGATAGTTATGCGGAAGAGAAATAAGAATGGGGCACATGATAGCTATGAGGAAAAACACAATATTAGAGTATATGATAGTTATGCGGAAGGAACCTAAGGATGGGGCACATGATAGTTATGCGGAGAGCGGAAGGTCTCCGGGACACCCCACCCCGAGACTATGGCGACAAGTCGATGTTCGAAGCTCGCGGCTTGCTAGACGTGTCTGCCACGCAGTCTATGTTCTTTATTGGTGGGCAATGTTTTTGGCAGTGCGTTATCACAGAGAGTCAGCAGAAAATGTATAGGTAGGAAGAACGTGGAGTGATCAACCGACCCGAGCTCTCCAGGAGAGACCTCTGACAGTTACGTATATATCATAGTAACGCCTCCAAACAATGAATTGATTCCTCACACGCATGTAACTTGTCGATGTCGGTAGATCCCAAAAAATCGTCATTGATGCTAGATCCAACAAACAATCGATCCTACTCGACATCACCCCCAGGCCGACCCACAAGCGCAGGTATGCACCTGCTTGGAGGCAGCGCTGACCGAGATGCATCACCTTCCCAAGAGTGGCTAGGGTATAGGAGGGGTACCCCCAAGTTAACGGTGGGGGGGGTCGCCCCTATTTTCACGGTAGGGGGGGGGGGGGTACCACCATCTCCACTTCCGAATTCAGGCCACTCGTGCGAGTGGCTCTGTACCGCACTCAAAAACGAATTTTGGATATTTTCGGTAGGCACTGCAGCGTAACAAAGACGATCCTGTTAGTAGCAGTATGGCCGTGCACATCGAGAATAACCTCAACAGCCCAGAATCTCAAGGCTGGGTAAAAATAGAACAGCATGTCGCGCTAGTGGCTCCGAGCCGCCCAAGAAACAGCGCCGAAAAAGTTTCCCCCATGACGTTTATCGGATTTGCCGCTGTATCCAACTACGGCCGACTACATCCGACTACATCAGACTACATCCGACTGCAGTTCATACATTCGACTACATTCGACTACATCCGACTATTAGAGATATTTGCTTGCCAGCAGCTATCATTTTGTTGTCAGTGGATAACACGGAATAATCTTTTAGTATATGGTTTAAGAGTGAAATCCTCGAGAGATCCAATAGTGATCAATAATATTTTCATTGCAAAGCCAGCAAGGCTATGCAGGACACCAAATACATTGTCGTACCTGGTGTCTACTACTATGTCGTAAGTGGCTTAGTTGTTGAGGATCCCCGTTTGGAACGACACTACACCACGTAACACATATACCATGCAGCATACGGGGTAGGCTGTCCTATGTGGTTCGATTGTTCGGTGTGATACAGTAGATATAAGGAATCCGTAAAGGATTGGTTACTTTACGGTTGTGTCATCACCTGACGGAGGTCGTCGTAGGAGGTATGTGTTTGTGTTTGAGATCATCAAGGTTGGAACAACAGGAGCGTTTGCACGCCCACTGGTTTACTCTGCATCTGCTCATCATCTGCTTGTCTGCTGAGCTTAAGAATTAATCGACCTTGGTCTGGAGTCGCCGATATCATTATCGTTCGTCTATTCGAATCTTTCACGCGAGTCTGCCTGACAGCAACTCACGCGTTTGCACTTCGATCAGTTCTGTGCGTTGAGCTGTCATCGGCAAGCGAGACTAAGCGTACACCAGCTTCGAGCTGATACACGCTACTTCACACCTATCCTTATTACCGACGGCATCCGATTACATCCAACTACATCCGACTATATCCAACTACATCCGACTACATCCGAGGCGCGCCAGCACAAACCCTGCGTGCACTCGACCGGGACAAGTGTTTTTCGACGAGCGGGGCCACAGACTTACCACCTTTGCGGCGGAAAACTCTTAACCATTGGACATGTCACGATGTAGATAGTCTAGATCCTTTATTTGCCGCTACTTGTGAGATGTCGTGCAAGAAGGGAGCGCCCATTTGTAACTCTCAGGTCGCACAAATATTTTTGTAACTCATTACCGAAAGACCCGACAGGCACGCCTTAACCCTGACCCTAACACAAACCTTGACCCTAACCCTAACCGCACCCCTGACCCCCACCCTAACCCTGACCCTAACCCTACCCTAACCCTAACCCTGGCCCTAACGCTATCCCTGACGCTAACTCTAACCCTGACCTTGACGCTATCCCTGACCCTAAATCTAACCCTACACACCACCTCTACCTCTGCCCCTGCCCGTAGCCCCAATCATGCTGACGCTAACTCTAACCCTGACCCCAACCCTAACCCTGACCTTGACGCTATCCCTGACCCTAAATCTAACCCTACACACCACCTCTACCTCTGCCCCTGCCCGTAGCCCCAATCATGCTCTCAGATAGCTTGCGTAGAGCGGAGCTGCAGATTGAAAAGTAGAGTATCAATCACTCAATCGGTCGGACTCACAGCTTACGTATTGTATCAAGTCTATAAAATGTGATGCCCTACTGAATATAAAGTATGAAGCTATCCGAGGGCGTGGTTCGGGGTTAAATTGAGAGACAGTGTAGTATGTCTGAGCGTTCCGTGCGTCTGCCTGCTAATTTAATCTATTTCAGCTATTTGGGTTACGAATAACTTTGTGCAACCTGCGGGTAGCAAGAGGGTGCTCCCGTTGCAAGAGCCGTACCATATACATCCCCACCGAGCTAAAGCGCGCCCAAGAATCGTCTTATCATGCAGACTCCAGCCGGCAAACAAGCATGATGTAGGTCGTACAGACTGAATAAAGAACATCTGCTGTAGATGCTAGATCACGAACCAGGGATCTAATCTGACCTGATCTGGTCTGATCTGGTCTGGTCTGATCAGATCTGATCTCTGACTTATCCGATGCGTGAAAGCTTGAAAGGCAGCGCCTTTATCGACATGAAAAATTTGGCAGCCAGTACGGCGGGAGGAAAGGATGAGAGATCCACGGCGGGGGAAAGGAGTCACGAAGGAGTGCCTCCGTGTTGTAGATCGTCTCGGTGACCACCCCGCCAGGTTGCTATGCATCTCCCAGAGGGTACGGTGTCTCGCTTCAAAACCCAGCTGCCGCGTCGCCTAAGAGGTTCGAAAGACTGCGGGGGGGGAGGGGGGGGGGGGGTGACTGACCCACGCCCATAGTATGGAAATGGAGCCAGAATGAGGCTTGGCATTCGAGGAGATACTAAAGAGTAGGCGATCGTGAATTAAGAGCAGTTGGAGCAAGGGAAATCAGTCGATTACAGCCCGGAGGCAAATAGCGAAAGGATGAGCTATTGCGCGTAGTCTGGGACCTTGCTCTCGTTGATTTAGTTTCCATGGATTTTCTTGTTGGTTCTGGGGCAATGCCTTAGATGAGTGTTACCTTGTTCTCTGAGGTGCTGCTTCACATGAGGAGGAGCTCAACATCTCACCCTAAACACGACTTTGAATACGTTTTTTTCCCGCTATCCGACCAACATTTCTATGTACTAGTCCTAGACTAAGTATGCTACCAAACATATTACCAGGTATATACCAACAGGTAGGTACTCAGATGAGGAACTCGAGCGATCAGACAATGGACATTTGGCCTGCGGTATCAATATGGGTAGTTTCGTCGAAAGTGGAAGGTACATTTCGATGGTCGAAATATGTATGAAAGTACTTCTGTTTCCGATCAGATTGGTACTCGTCAGTCATCGACATTTGACTGAATGTTGTGCATCTCATTGCCATTGCTATTTGTTGTTGTTATTAATATTAGGCTTGACATCCGACAATGTGCAGCAAGAGCTTTCACGTTGATCAATCAAAACGTTCCCGAAAGGAGAAATCTTCGTATACCAAGGAAACCTATACACCACGTCTATCTATCTACCTTCTATGTCTACTTTTCCTTTTATGTTTTTGTTATTGTCATTATTTATTTTGCCGTCCGACAATGTGCAGCATGATCTTCAACATGGATCACTCATAACTTTCCCGAAAAAAGAAAACCTCGGAAACAAAAGGGAACCCATGCACCAAGTCTACCTCCCTTCCGTGCCAACTTTCGGCTTGTCTACTATCGTTATTATTATTATTATTATTATTATTATTATTATTATTATTATTATTATTATTATTATTATTATTCCTTTTGCCATCTATCTGACAATGTGCACCATGATCTTCAGCATGGATCACTCATAACTTTCCCGAAATATGTTATTGTTACTGGTTTTGTTATTGCTGCGTGTGCCATCTGACAATGTGCGGGTAGCATAAGCTTCATTGCTGATCACCCACAAATATTCCGTTGATCGCTACGATCACTGGTACTGCCCCAAAGACCCCGCCGTTTAGAGGGGGGGGAGAGTGTTATAAATATTACCCTGGGCTGGGTAATCGATCGATCTTTTTATCCCTATAGCTCAGTAGGTCACACCTTCACAGTGCTATGATAGCAAACCCCCCCCGGAGGTAGAAGAAACGTGAAAAGGGGAGAAAAAAAGAAGAAAAGGAAGCCTACGTATCGACACATTTTCTTGAAACTCTTGACTACCTTCTCTACTCCTTCCCGACTTGTCCATCTACTGGTATCTACTCCACTCGCATGCTGTCTATGCTCCTTCTTTCTCAGTGCAAATCCCACTCTCCATTGTGTGGGATGACACGCAAACGTTACGCTGATAAACTTGAACGTCGATTATTCATAGAATACAAACCTTAAACACCATGAGTGTTACATGCAATACCCAAATAAAAAAGATAATATAAAATCTCGAGAACCGTTTCGAGAACAATCGGTTGTTTGTTGTTCCAGAAATAATTCGTCGTTTTGGTTCATACTCTTGGGAGAAAATAACTCATTCCGAGAGAAGCAACGTGGCACTGTTTGGTTGATCGCGTGAGTGGGAATACAAGAGTAGGTTTAGCAATCTGGGAGAAGGGATTTTTAGGGATGTTTTGACTTCAAAATTGCGTGGCGCGGGCTGCACTTCGGAATCGTCGTCCGCAATTGAGATTTTTCCTGATAAGACGCAAACGCGGCGCAGCCGCCTTATGGCCAGTTTGGCCCGTTTTGGCTGCGGTTTGGGGTCAGGGTTAGGGTTAGGGTTAGAGTCAGGGATTGGGTTGGGTCATTGCCCGTACCTTGATCCCAACAGGAACCAAAATACGTGAACAGCCTACCAACCTAAAGATCCTTTCTCCCAGATTGTCATGGGACCTCGAATACGAAGTGGATACAGCACCACGGAACGGTGTTGGCAGACTGGTAAAACTCGCAAACGGACGGCGCTGCTGCTAGTAGCTGGCCAGCGGTTGCTGCGCCAGACTTTTTGTGACTTCTCTCGCCCACCCACCCCCCCTTTTTCTTTCAATGACGAGGGGAGGGAGACCACCTATAGATTCGCTCGAGCATGTAAAGGTGTCCCTAATGGAGGAGGACGCAGGGACATCGATGCTGGCGAGGACACGCTTCTTCTCGGCAAAGTTCTTCTTGTTGCTTATCTCATGGGAGCTCAATGATAGAGGCCGAGATCAGAGTGCGACAGAGGGAGATAGTCGCAGTGCCAGGCTGTCCCCAGAACCGTTTTTTTTTTTAATAATCGTTTTTACTTTCCAGCCTAACACTCGTATTATTAGGAGGTTTTACCCTCAGCGATATTCTGGACTAGCCGAAGTCACAGGTGTCGTCCCTTCTGCCCCCCGGTACGTGCCTTTATTTTTATCGCGCATAGAGTTCAGCATTCCCACTGCTCGTTGATTTTTGTCGAATGTCGCTCGCTCATGCTCTCGCGCTTTCCGCCAATCAATCTTTATGCAAGAAAGAGTCCCTACGAACATGCACTTGGTGAAACTCGAACCCACGAAATTGATCGTGGTGGGCACGCCGACCACCAACCAAGCCACCAGGGACCATGGATCTTCATATATACCTGGTACATGTTTTTTTTAAATTTTATTTTTTATCATCACTTTTACTTCCCAGCCTAACTCGTAGGAGGTTTTACCCTCGGCGATCTTCAGGACAAGCCGTGGTCACAGGTGTCGTCCCTTCTCCCCCCCGGTACGTGCCTTTTTTTTGTCGCGCATAGGCTTCAGCATTTTCCCACTGCTGGTCGATTTTCACCGAATGTAGCTAACTCACGCTCTCGCGCTTTCCGCTAATCAATTTTCTAGGCAAGAAAAAGCCCCTACGAGCATGCACTCGGTGAGACTTGAACCCACGAAATTGATCTTGATAGGCACACGCGGACCACCTACCAAGCCCAGACGTTTCCGTCACTATAATTGCAGCACGTCACCTGAACCCATATCGTATCGCCCCGGCGGCGGCGTTGCGCATATTATCTACACGCCTCGTTGAACAGATTCAACGTATATTACGGGCGACCATAGTAAATACCTGGTAGGACCTACGGTACACACAAAAATTTATATATTCCCTTATTCTTACTAATAATATTCGGTCTTATTTACTATGGTCCCCCGTAGGGGCGCTGATCTAATTAACAATACAACGAGACACAGTTTCCGCGCAATTTCGGGCTGGAATTTTGGTCGTACAATAGTAGGCATAGAAATTAGATAGGGTCATTCTTATCGGAGAGCTTTTTTCCCCAAATTTTCAACATTTTTTTCGCGCTATTTTTCAATCTTCCATATTTTCCTGTTTTTTTTTCCAAATATTGGAATGTTAGCGAACTTGATATTTTTGCTTCTGGAGAATTTCACGAATAGTGACAGAACGCCTCCGTATGTCGATACACATCTCCAATTATTTCCAAACTTTGGAAATTTTGGAAAAAAAGCTCTCCGATAAGAATGTTGAGCCATAGAAGGCAGATAGACCTTGTACATCCATACAGGTTTCCTTTTCGTTTCCGGGAATTTCTTTTTTCAGGAATGTTTTGAGTGATCAACGTTCAAGCTCACATACAATGTACATGCTGCACATTGTCGGATGGCGAGCATAAATAATAATACTGTTGTTTTGCGTGTGTTGGGTATTTGCTTGCTTGTTTGCGTTTGCTGGACGTTACCAAGTAAGTATATGTTTAGTCGAAGGGGGAACAACCCCGAGGGGGCGGTAATAAACGTGAATGAGAAGTCTTGCACAGTTACAGCAGTGCTAGGGTCATTCTTATCGGAGAGCTTTTTTCCCAATTTTTCGACATTTTTTTCGCGCAATTTTTCAATCTTCCAATTTTTCCAGTTTTTTTTTCCCAAATATTGGAATGTTAACGAAAACTTGATATTTTTGGTTCTGGAGAATTTCACGAATAGTGACAGAACGCCTCCGAATATTATTATTATTTCTCTTGCCATCCGACAATGTGCAGCATGATCTTCAACATGGATCACTCATAACTTTCCCGAAAGAAGAAGACCTCGGAAACAAAAGGAAACCCATGCACCAAGTCTACCATTATTTATGTTGCCATCCGACAATGTGCAGCATGATCTTCAACATGGATCACTCATAACTTTCCCGAAAGAAGAAAACCTCGGAAACAAAAGGAAACCCATGCACCAAGTCCACCTCCCACCTCCCTTCCGTGCCAACTTTCGGCCTCCTCCGTATATTGATACATATCTAACAGACAAAACGGAAAAATGGGAACGAAACAAATAATGGGAACGGACGGTTTTTTTTAGAAAGCAAACCAATTGTGTACAACTCCAAGAAAAAAAGTTGACAGTCCTGTGGGGCTGTACAGCAGCCTTCGAATGAGCTGTTGCTCAGGCTGGAAGTCCTCGGCATCGCCGCGGTAGCCAACATCTAGAGAAATCACAATAGAGCCAGCGTATATCGCTTTTTACGCCCACCCGAAGGCACGAGATGGAGCATGACCGTTCTGACGAGCTCCTCTCACAGGGCTGGCCAAGGGGTTTCGCAGGATCATTTTGGTTCTCTGATACACCACATGGTTCTGGAGATACGGCTTGGTTCTCATTTTAGGCTTCGTTCCCATTTTTCCGATTTGTCTCCAAATATTTCCAAACTTTGGAAATTATAGAAAAAACTCTCTCCGATAAGAATGAACCTTTTTTTATTGCAGTGTGACGACCAGGACGATTTTGACCCCTCTTGCTTTTTGTACGAGGTATTATATTCCGTCTTGAGTATAAAGTCGAGTGATGATAGGGTATATAGAAGCCGGTCGCCCCGGTGGTTCAAGTGGTTAACCTCGAATTCTACTTGTTTGAGTCCTGGGTTCGAGCCCCAGGAGGGTCGGACTTTGACTTTATTTGCAAAAATAAAAAAAGGGATTCAATTGTTGAGAGCGCCTTGCAGCGTGGGTAGGCACAATTCGATGCGAGTCGACGAGGGAAGAAAAGGCTGAAATCTTCTCGCGATAAAAATGAAGGCACGTACCGTAGCGGGAAGGGGGGAGAAGAGCCTGCTACGTGTCCCCGGATCTAAGTTACGAGTCGGAAGGAGAGAGAGAAGAAGATGTGCGAAGATAATGAATGGGATGAGAAAAAAAAAAAAAAAAAAAAAAAAAAAAATATAGCAGGGCTGTTCGCCCCCCTCTACGAATCAGTCTTTTAATAGTTTTGTTTCCAGACCGAAACAAATCAAACACTGCTGCTGCCGTGGCAGCCGAAGCAGAATTTATTCTGTCAAAGTTAAAATAGTCGTGATCAATGTGCCGTATTGTATGCACTTGACTTCTTCGAGCTGTCAGGACTCTCTCTCTTGGAATGTTCGACGAACATTACCTTGCGTGTCTCGTACGACTACGTACGTACCTGCCTGTCTCCTCATACTGGTGCGTATTGCACCGCCTTATAGGCCGGTCGCCCCGGTGGTTCAAGTGGTTAACCTCGAATTCTACTTGTTTGAGTCCTGGGTTCGAGCCCTAGGAGGGTCGGACATTGACTTTATTTGCAAAAATAAAAAAAGGGATTCAATTGTTGAGAGCGCCTTGCAGCGTGGGTAGGCATAATTCGATGCGAGTCGACGAGGGAAGAAAATGCTGAAATCTTCTCGCGATAAAAATGAAGGCACGTACCGTAGCGGGAAGGGGGGAGAAGAGCCTGCTATGTGACCCCGGATCTGAGTTACGAGTTGGAAGGAGAGAGAGAAGAAGATGTGCGAAGATAATGAATGGGATGGAAAAAAAAAAAAAAAAAAAAAAAAAAAAAGCTACTGATACGTGGTTGTTATGAGGCTTAGATTGGGACCGTCACAAGTCACAAGTCATAGATGATACCAACCCCCTACTACTGCAGCTGTATTTTCGTAATGAACAAGGGAGGAGGACCCTTGGAAACCAGAGTAGGAAGTCCTCGTTGCTGTGTATTACCTCCTTTTAGTGCCTAGTCCACTCGTCTGTCTGTCTGTCTGTCTGTCTGTCTGTCTGTCTGCATTGAGGGTACCTAATAATGGCTATACAGACCGCACCTACTCTATCTCTACCTCCGACATACATTAAATAAAAACCCACGTGTTTTGTATAACGATCCTTTTTATTGATTAAATAATATTATTGCTCAAAATGGTTGACGTTATCACTGTATTACTTAATTAGGCTTGCCATCCGACAATACATGCAGCATGAGTTTCATTCAAAACATTGACCAAACAAAACATTCCTGAAAGAAGAAATCCATGAGTTTCATTCAAAACATTGACCAATCAAAACATTCCTGAAAGAAGAAATCCCCGGATACAAAGGACAAAGCCTATGCACAAGGCGTATGATATTAAAAATGAGACAACAGCAAACGCCCCGAATCCGGCGGTATACAATTAAATACCAGGTACCTGGTAGTAGGTATCCCCCCCGCGGTAAGGGAAAACGGCATACCTGGTACGAGTATAAGATATATACCAGGTACCTGGTAAGTTATATGAGACCTAATTTTTCTTTCTGCCCACTGCCGACCGTTTTTTCCCACTACTATATATTAATAGTAAGTACTGTAGTATTAATAGGTGAGAGGATGCGTGAGGGAGAAAAAGGAGCGTGTTAAGATCACGGAGAGCGGGACACTTTGTATCCCTGGACAGGTCTGCCTATTAAGCCGGCACTCGTTGGTACTCACGTTGATGTTCGCTTAGAGATAGAAGAGCCACTTTATTCCTTCGTGCACGACGGAGACCGAGACCACGCTCGTGCCTCTCTGGAAAAATCCTGGTTTTCCACCTAAGATACGCCTTCCAAGTACTACAAATACGATCCCAGTGCCAGAACCCAGGCAATTACCGGGCTTTCAACCTCATACGAAGCAGTATCATAACACTAGCCCACTATGATGAGCCGTATATATATGCAGAATTATGGGAAATTCATGGAAACCCCGATTCCACAACTAGAACATGAGTCGAAGATGCGGCTCCTCAAAACCCACTCCCACACCTCTGAACGGCAAGGCAACGAAGCCGGCAAAGTACGTAAATAAGAATGAAAGGAAGCGTAGCCTCAAGGGGCAGGACAGCTCGAGCGACGGACGACACTGGAGCTACCGCCCGCGGGGAGACGCGGCGCAGGCAAACTCTTCGAGATCCTCCTCGGACGGCAGCGGCGAAAGCCCCGTTCCGGAGATCACCACTGGCTCCAAGAGGCAAGTGGTTCCCTCGCTGGCGGAAGTTGCTTCCTCCGCCGCGCTTCTTGGTCGCTTGACCATGTCCGATGACCGCGCCATGCCCGTGTCGTCTAACCTTGCCCACGCTCGCACGGCGGCGATCGCCGCCGCCGCCGCCGCCGCCGCCGCCGCGAAAAAGCACACCGCAGACGTCCAACGGGCGTACAAACACCTGGGACTGAGGGATATTTCACGCATTTCTGCTCTACCTTTTCCCTCCTCGATCAACTCTTCTGACGCCGCGCAGCAACTAACTCGTTCGGTTAAGGCCTCCACGTTTGATATACTCATGATGTGCAATGATGGCAGCCACGAAGGCCTCAGTTCTACCGATTGGATCCCCTCAAGAAATCCTTCGCGCGCGCCATCGCACCTGACAGGCCCACGACCGTCCCCCTCACTACCGTGGTGGATGTTTTTTTTGGGCAGGTGTCGCGCGCCCTCGCAGCTGGATCGACGGGACCGGAAGCGTTCACGCTCCTCCTGAGGCTGGTGAGCAACCACTTCGACTGCACCGACACGGGGGCCAGCCACACCAAGTTGCATAAATTTGGCGTACCTACCGGGACCCCCTTTTTTCGATTTTATCCGTGCTTTTCGGGGAGTGGTGTCGGAAGCGACGGGGACTGAGCGTGTTTTGGCTCCGGGGGTGGAGGTTGTTTTGGAGGCTGTTCGGATGGCGGTGAACGAGCAGTTCCCCAGCTTGATGCCCACGCTGTACCCGGGAGTTTTGGCTACCGTGTCGAGGCCGTTTGGTACTTTGGACGCCATGTGGCTGGCTTTTGAGACTCTCGCGAATAATAAGACACCTGCCATCAACGGCGAAAAATATGTTTCTTTGCCTGCTTCTTCGACGAGTGTGCGGTCATCCGCCCCGTCGGGGCCCCTTTGCCGGTAACAGGGCCGGACGCTTCCTCAGTCGCCTGTTTGGCAGACGGGGTCGCGCAATAATCCGCTTGTGATGAACGTCCACAAATCCATCCCGGACTGTCTCGACCCGTGGCTTGACACCGCTTCCAACTGATGGCCCCTAGAAGAACACCACTATGCTGAAGTTCACGCTGTTTGCATGTCCATCCAGACCGAGGACCCCCCTCTCTGGAGCGGTCTACTTTCATCGTCCGCCCGCGCGGCCGCCCTCAGCGAAAACCGAGGCCGCTGTTTGAACTGCCACGAAGACTCACACCCCCTCAGACAGTGTAGGCATCCCTTTCAAAACCTCAGCGGCATTCTCGACCCCGACCTCGGAACTCTCGGCGACGACGGAGCGGCGTTCCGTCGTTGGCAAGAACGCATGAAGACCCGACACCGCCGCGAAAATAACTCACGGCCGAACAAGAACAACCGCAAGAAAAACAGGCGACGTTCAGGCCATTCGCGTGGACAGCATCACGGCCAGGGCCACAGACAAGGTGACGGCTACAACACACACGCGGAACGAGGGCACCAACAGTCTAACTCCGGCTACCACGGTGGTGGTTCGACCAACTCTGCCTCTTCCACCGCGGCTCCCGCGTCGGGGGTTCGCTACGGTGCCTCGCATAATTCTGACGGTAACCCCAACGGACGCCATCCAGGCACCTTCCGCGCCGGTAACTGACAGGTCGACGGCGGTTCGGCTCCTCCTGCCCGCTCGCCGCCAGCATTGCCGGGAGAAAATACATTGATTTCACAAGATACACGCGTCCCAGGCTCGCTCAGCACTCAGCGTCGCCCTGCGCAGCTCCCCCCCCGCGCGTTGCTCCGTGCTTCGGACCGACGCGGCGACTATGCTCCACCGGTTCTACCGGGGAGTCCCCGGGCGTCTTCGCCGACGTCGGGAGCCCGCGCCTCGAACGCCGCTCCCCTCACCCTGGGCACGAGAGCAGGCGATCATAACAAGCGACTAAAAAGAGGCAGACAGAGGCAGGCAGAGGAGTGACCCTTTTTATCGCATGCGCAGAGAGATACTTTTAACAGGGAGAGAGTACGCAGCACAGCAGTTACCAGCATTATCATAGAAGCAGGTGGGAGTAAAAGGCAGACGCATCACAACAAACACACATGCAGGTATGTGTATCTCTCCTTTACCGCATTCATTCGTTGGCGGTGTATTATCTCCGTCTCCTCGTTTTCATGGAGTTTGCTTTGTTCCTCTTGCAGCTTGGACAGAGAACAAGCTCGGGGACACAGAACACTTTATTCATTAGTTTTTTTTTTCAGCATCATTTCTGTTTCCCACCTTCACCTCGTACCAGGTACTCGTAGTAGGTTTTTTACCTTCAGCCATCTTTTGGACAGGCCATATGTAGGTAGCTGTATTTCCTTGACCGCAATCATTCGCTTGCGGTGTACGTATTGTCTCCGTCTCCTTGTTTTTACGGCCACGGAGCTTGCTTTTTTTTCTCTTGGACGGAGAATACGCAGGGCCACGCGGAAAACTTTATTTTTGTTTTTTTTTCAGCATGAATGATCACGTTCATTTTCGAGCGTCACCCTTTTAGAACCGCCGTCCCGTTGTGGGGACAAACCACTCAATTCTAATCAACAAGTAGTTTTTGTCCCCAAAACGGGACTACTGCGGTCCTAAAAGGGTTAACTCGTAGGACGTGTTTACCTTTCAGCGATCTTTTGGACAAGCCGTGGTCACAGGTGTCGTCCCTTCTGCCCCCCCGGTACGTGCCTTCATTTTTTTCCCGCATATGATAGGGTTCAGCATTCCCGCTGACTGTGCTCGTCGATTTTTATCGAATGTCGCTACGTAACTCACTGGATTTTGCTGGATGTCGATGGTTAAAATGAACGGTCTATCGCAATTAGGACTGCACTCCCGTTCTGGGGGCAAACCACTTGGAATTAGACTCAGATCTAGCTTTATGTACACTGCACTTAGTCTACTGAAAGGGGGTTCAGGTTGAGACACACACACATAAAAAAACAGAACAAAAAATAGAGCACGTGCGTGTAAATACGCGCTCAAATAGGGTGCTTGCTGCTGTGCATGCACCCTCAAGGAGCTATCTCATCAAGTTTATGTACATAAAAAGACAACGAGTTGTCTTCTCACCCCGGCGCGGTGCATTAATAACAACCTACTATGAAAAAAGCACAACAGGAACAATTTAAACTTCGTTTAAGAATCTTATGGGCGTGAAATGAATACATACACATCATCACAGCGCAAGAAAGCTAAAATGTTTTGAACGCCGTTTATTCCGCGGGTCAACCCGTAAAAACTATAACATAATAGCACTTGGTATAATCATAAGATAATGTTGTTACACTAACAGGAAGCACCGGCGACGAGGTGGCACAATCAATGTGACTGCGAGAAATGTGTGCATACCCGATACACTCTGCAACTACTACTATACACACTGTACAGAGCACAACACTACAGCAGTACTATTAATAGGCAGTATACAACATTATCAACCGAATAACGCTGCCACCGCCGCCCATATCATGTGATACTTAGCTCTCATAGGCACTACCGATAGCAGTGTAGACCAGCAACACCGCACGACCTTCTGCGCGCTGAAACATGCGCGTAGCAGTATTAAACCAGCCATTTTGATGGACAGCGGGTTTTTGGTAGATGCTTCTTCGGGAGTGCTTAAGGAGGGGAGTGGTCGTTTTTTGGTGGACGAGATGGAGGGATGTTGGTTGTAGTAGTCTTCATGAGCGTCACATCAGTTGTGATTTGTCGTATTACGGGGGACCCTAGTTAACAGGACCTATGGTGTACATAAAAAACTATATATTTAACCATTTTTACTAACAATATTTGGTCCTGTTAACTATGGCCCCCCGTAATAGGATACTGCCGCGCTTTCGTTCTGGAGAGTTCTTCACTTTCTGTTAATATAGTCGTTTATTAGAACAACACTACACATTGTCGGATGGCAAGCATACTAATAATAATAATAATAATAATAATAATAATAATAATAATAATAACAACAACAATAATAATAGTACTGTATTAAGCAGGGGCTGTGTGGGGGTGCGGGGTGTGCTATTAGTACCTGGGGAGGCTTTTTTTTTACGAACGAATATACGGCACACGCATTTTAATTGGTGTATTCACTGTAAAAGGTGATGATATTCTGATACAACTGTTAACAGTATAGTACCTTAAATACCTGATAACTATAGGACGGCGGACCCTTTGCTCGAAAACGAAGCTGTAAAAGGGCGCTATTACGGGGGACCATAGTTAACAGGACCTATGGTATACATAAAAACCTATATGTTTAACCATTTTTACTAACAATATTTGGTCCTGTTAACTATGGCCCCCCGTAATAGGCACGAGCACAAGCGTGGAAGAAACTCATGAGTGCATTTTTCTTCGTCCGCCACCCGCCCCGCCCCGCCCCGCCCACCCCACCCTCTCTTACAGCCCGCTTCTCTCCTACCTTCTCGCCCCCCCTGCGTCCCCCCCCCCCGACTCCCCTCCGCCCTCCATCCCTCTCCGTTCCCCATTCCTCCCCTCGCCCCCCCCCCCACCTGCTCCCCGCCTCCCCCCCCCCCTCCTAACCTCCCCCCTCTCCTCCCCCGCCCCTCCTTCCCCCCCACCCCCCCCCCCCCCCCCCGCCCGGCCTCCTATATGTACCCTACACTGAAGTACGCATACAACAGAGCAGCTATATCTGCTCTTGGTCAGTAGTCATAGTAGTATACTGACGGTCTCGGAGGCCAAGACGGAGATAATGTGTCTGCAAACGAAAGATGGGGGGAACGTACCGTTCACCGTCACCGCAGCCGGCCAAGTGTACAAACAAACGACCGAGTTTGTGTATCTGGGCGGGGTTATCAGCGCAGATTGGACGGGCAGAAGTGTCGAGGCAACGCGTCGACTCCAGAGGGCATGGGCATGCTTCGGACGGTATAATATGGAAATCTATGACCGCCTGGGTGTGCGCCTACGCCTGAAGGTGCGAATGCTGAGAGCCGAGGTGATCGAAACGTTGCTCTACGGTTGCGTTACTTGGAGCCCGAGCAAGACCGATTACGGTAGGCTACGGGAGCTCCACCACAAGATGCTCCTCCGATGCATCGGCAGGCGAAAACGAAAGCGCGAAGACCACATGCTATCCTATGCAAGCGCGCTTCTCAGGACAAAATCTGAGAGCGTTGAGACGACGGTAAGCAGACGTAGGCTCTTGTTTGCGGGCTTTGTGACACGCATGGGAGATGAGCGTCTGCCGAAGAGGGTGATGTTTGGGGAGATGGTGAGGGTAAGGGTTACTCCGGAGGACAGGAGTGGGACTGGATGAGGTACCTTGAGGAGGACCTCAAGGAGTTCGGCATCAAGCTCGAAGGGTGGCGCGAGGCAGCACAGAAAGCCGGCAGATGGTTCCGACGGGTCGAGGAAGGGGCGGAGGCCTTCATGCGGAAATTGCATACAGATGAGAAGGAGGCATCGGCAGAACGGCATAGAATAGCTGCAACCACGACCACAGTCATTGACGCCAAAGCGAGTGCGCAGAATGGCAGGGAAGAGGGGGGGGGGCGAAAGGGGGACGAGGGGGAATGGGGGGGGAAGGGGGGGGAGGCGGTCTGCCCAACAGACCGAAGCCTGGATATGGCCATCATCGTCATGATGCACTCCCTTCTTTGGGACCCAAGTAACTAGCATGGTGCCACCTGGGCAACTTTGCGTGTCTGTATGCTCCGGTGCCTGCCTTTCGTATTTTCTTTCCCCCCCGCCCGTGATTATCGCTTTTTGTCCCTTCTTTTTTTTCATCTGTCTTTCATTCCCGTTTGTACCTCTTTGTGTCTCTGTTATTATGGTCCGTTTTGCTTTTTTTGCGTTTCGCTACGAATCTGCTTCTGTTTTTTTTTTTTTTTTTGCTTCGCTTCATCTTTTTTAGGTTTTTGTCTGCTATTAATAATAGTCTCCTTTTTGCTTCCCTGGTCTCCGCAGTGGTGGAGTGCGTATGCTTGTTTTTTGTTTTTTTTTGCCTCTGTTTTACTACCGAGGTATTTCTTCCACTCCAGAGTTATTGGAGCCTGTCCTGCGACCACGGACTGCATTGTATTGTGAGTTAATAATGTGAGAACAACAACACCAACAACAACTATTAGTAGTAGCTCGCTCCCACGACATTTTTTACATCAAAAATGTGTGATGGAGGGGAGAGATGTACTGCTGCTGAGTGTAGTTGTTGTGTGTATAATCATATGTATACTCATATGTAATACGATCAAGGAGAAGAGCGCACATATACGTACGAGGTATACATCATCCTGTTAATTATTATTATCATGCTTGCCATCCGACAATGTGTAAAATTGTTCTATTAAACGACTATAATAACAGAAACTTAGTGAAGAACTCTCCAGACCAAAAGCGCGGCAGTATCCTACGACAAATCACAACTGATGTGACGCTCATGAAGACTACTACAACCAACATCCCTCCATCACATCCCTCCATCTCGTCCACCAAAAAACGACCACTCCCCCCCGAAGAAGCATCTACCAAAAACCCGCTGTCCATCAAAATGGCTGGTTTATTGCTGCTACGCGCAGCATGTTTCAACGCGCAGAAGGTCTTGCGGTGTTGCTGGTCTATACACTGCTATCGGTAGTGCCTATGAGAGAGTCCCTGCCGTCTCGCTCTCTCTGTAGCTTTTCTACCTCCTCCCACCCTTCCCCCCACATGCTATTATTGCTACTCTTACTTCTCGTACCCCTGACCCTGCCACCTCCAACCGCAAGAGCCCAGTCTTCCCCCCCAAGCACTCCCGAAGAAGCATACACCAAAAACCCGCTGTCCATCGAAATGGCTGGTTTTTTACTGCTGCTACGCGCATGTTTCAACGCGTATACATTACATTCACATCCTTGATATCGGAAACGGAACGATGTGATCATCATGATGATACACACCACAGTCCGGTATACCGCTTGTCCGCTCGTGTTTCACGTTGTTGTCGTTCTGTTACGTAAGTGGTGGTTGTTGTTGATTGAGGCCCAATGAGCTCTATTATTGTCGACCACAGCACTTTTAGAACCAACCGCAGCCCCGATTTGGGGACAAACTACTTGAAATTTGAGTGGATTGTCCCCAAAATGAGACTGCAGTTCTAAAAGGGTACCATGTACCACAGCACGAACGAAAGTTGGTTGTAGTAGTCTGCATGAGCGTCACATCAGTTAGTTCTGATATTAGAGAGTTCTTCACTTTCTGTTATATACAATGTTGTTGTTGTTGTTCTCACATTAACTCACAATTCAATGCAGTCGGTGGTCGCAGGACAGGCTCCAATAACTCTGGAGTGGAAGAAATACCTCAAGTAAAAACAGAGGCAAAAACAAAAAACAAGTGTAGTACCAGGTACCAGGTAGTCGTTTATTAGAACAACACTCGTACACATCATTGTCGGATGGCAAGCATAATATAAATACCAGGTGTTTTTAGGTGGTACATCAGTACTACAGCAGCAGTATGTAATTAAATACATACCACCTGGTACCTGGTATACCGTCATTTGTGCGGTGTGTGGTACCCTGTTGATTACGAGTCTCAGAGTACTGCTGCACCAGGTACCTCCGGTAGATGATAACACGAACATGATACGATACCCTGTGGCCAGGTAGACTATTTTTCCCTATAGGCTCGCTTTCTATTTGATGTATATAAATCGTCATTTCATATCTACTACCAGCTACCTGTACAGCGAGTGTGGGTGTTCTGGTCCTAATATACTGATGATGCAGCTCCTGCTGCTGTAGCTGCTGACACCTGACGGGAGTTGTAGTAGCAAGCAGCAGCACCAGCAGCACCAGCAATAGTGGTGGTAGATATACCGGTACCTGATACCTGCGGTGCACGGTACAAACATCTGTGAGCTGTTGCATGCATGCATGCATGTGTGTGTAACGCGAAAGAGCAAAACGTTCGTTCGTGCGGTCTTTTGTCTGCTGGTGTTTTCAGTCTGCGTGTGTTTTCATCAGTCTGCGCGTCGCGTGCGCGGCGGTCTGTTCTGCAAGATTCGTGACGTCATGCAGCTTCGGTATAAAAGGATTGACCCATGGATTTTTAAACGGTTACAGAAAATCGCATAAAAAAGATAAGTTTCAACAAACATTTTCCAACTGGAAAATGTCCACCCTATCTATACTGTATCCTATACACTCACCCCGTACGTACGGCTTTCCGGGCTATTGGGATCGAAATCAGGTAAGAGTGGTACTCAATTCAAGTCAAATCATGTGGCAAGCGAACAAGAGCTCTACTTTTTTTATTCGCTTTTTTAAGCGTTGTGCTTTCGTTCTCGTATCTCACACCCTCTCTGCCCGTACTCTCACGACCCACCCCCCGCCCCCTCTGGCACAACTCACCCACAGCACATAAACACATCCAACCCAACGTTCAACGGCAGAGGGGCACATCGCGGGTGCACTCGTATCAGGTAAGGAGAGAGACCCCCCACCTCGATCGCGTTGTTGGTAAACCGCGGCTTCATTGACTGCTTACCATCACCACCACCACCACCACTACCGCTACCACCACCGCGATCGCGCTCCCCGAACCGAAATATACCGAAGTTGGCTGTAGAGACCAAAGACTAGACATTTGCCTCGCCATTTCTCGAGCTATCTTGATGATATGATAGCGGCGGCGGCAGCAGCAGCAGCTGTTCGTCTAGAAGTTTTTCATCGAGCAGAGATCGTGCCGGATAGCGCCCGCCGTGCGTAGGAAGTTAGCCTCGTCGGCGCGTGTTTCATCTGTACACCGCTGTGAACCTCCGGTCTGAAGTTAGTTGTGTTGTGCTGGTATCCTACGCACGTTCAAGATCACAAAAGGATTTTGGCTCTCGTCTACTCGCAAAACAGAGGTCAAGCCCCTCTATGATAATTTTCGAATTCGGGTGCGATATCCGAGTACATAGGATAGGAGCATCGTATCTATGGATGACGGCAGGCAGCCAGGAGGCCGGCTGCTCGGTATAGCAACGGCCGTTGTCAAGGTCAAGCCAGTGGCGATGGCCACGAAGATACGCCTACTTCAAAGAAAGCTCGGCCGTGTGCGTGATGGTGTTGTCATGGTGCTTGCTGGAAATATGTTCGTGTTTGATGGATTAGTCTTTTTTTGCGAATCCCGATCGAGCGGTGGTGATGCTGCTGTGGGCAATTCTGCCATCATCATCATCACACAACGTCAACACCCGCATGGGTTCGATAGATGTGCCACCGAACGCTCTAGCATATTAAGCCACGTGTTGCCGGTTTCGTTCGGTGTGTTGTGCCGGCCGTCCCTCCTGGTTTGACTCTCGCGAGCCGATCGAGGCTCTAAAATGTAGACAGCTACGCGAGGCACAGGCGGCCTGTTCTTGACTTCAAGCTGAGTCTTGATCTGTACTGCACTCAAACCGCGCGCTTTTTTTTGTTCGATTTTTTTGTTTTTATTTGCTGCAACTGAGAGGTTCTCGAGCTCCTTGCTCCTTCGCGCTTCAAGAAGAACGAGAACTTCCGAAGCCATTCGCAGCAGAGGCACCATGGTCTCCTCTCTCTCTCGCATCGAGATTCCAGAGACGTCGCTAGAATACACGCATACATCCTGTCAGTACGTACGGATCCTGGCTCACGCTTAACGTAAAAGGGTTTGTGGCTTAGACTTTTCTCTATTCGTTACCTCTGTTTCTACACGTACAAACGCACATCAGAACAGTATTAATAGTTCATCCCATAGATACCACCAATGGATCAACCGATCTTTTTTTGATCGGCTCCTTTGACTTCCATCCACAGCTTTCTTTTCGGGATGGGGGTGCGTCGCGCCCCTCCCTTCCACCACGCCTCGAGCGTCTCGTCTGTTCTCCTCGCGAGCCAGCAGCGGCCCATTCTACTCACCATCATCCCGCTGTTGTACTTATTCACGGGCTATTTATTGTCAATGCCCACTGCTACTGCTACTACTATATCTGGTATTATAGTTTCTGTAGGTAGCAAGCCGTAGGTGGTCCGACACCGAGCACTCCAACACACTTTTTTTTTCTCCTGTTTGATGCATACCAACCCCCCATAGGTACCTTGGACGTGCGGTGTAGTTCCTCTCGCTGGATCCCGAGCTAACCGGACCTGACCTGACACGACCTGACATGATATATGTGCTAGTCCTTTTTTCTTTTTATGTTATGTATTTCTGTTTGACCTCTCGGCAAATTACGACCGATGCCGTGCTACCGCCGCCGCTGCTGCTGATTGATGCTGCTGTTGTTGCTCATTGTTGCAACGAACCCGCGAATTCGGCAGGGCCTCCTCTTCCCCTTGACCTCAGGTCAGCAGAAGGCGTGCACTCGTCGTCCCCACTCGGAAGCCTAGGTAAGAAACCACCGAGCTTATACATACATACCACCCACCACACTTCACTCTTCTTTTTGCAGTGGGCATACATGAACATCTCTTACGAGCTCTCGAGCACACGATGGATATCATCTGGTTTTGTACGAGTACAGCGAGCAGATATCTGATCTATAAACGGCATTTATATCTTGATGTTATAACGCACGGTGGTTTGTGGCAAGTTACAAGTATAAAAGTATACCAGGTATATAGCGTCTCAACCGGCCGTCTTGTTGCCGGGTGGGTCGTGGTCATGGATTCTGTGCGTCGATACGTTGGTGGTGGCCTGTGGCCTTGACTTGCTCGCGCGACAGAATAGTTTATACCTGGTAGAGTTTCACTCGCTGGTTTCACCAAAAATTACTGGTACGTACCTGGTACCAGGTGCAGCAGCCAGCACCTCATCGATGCTCTTCTGCTGGCAAAAAAGCGACAGCATTTATTTGTTTCTGTGTTCCCAAGTATAGGCTGTTTGGCGCAATGCTTATGTGTGTGTGGTGGAGAAGCGTCATTTATTTGAAGCGCTGCGCATACATACACGAGGATACATACAGCAAGAGTAAGAGTGGCGCCGCTTTTCTTTTTCGCAATCGGTGGTGGTTACCGTAGCAATTAGGGTACGTACGCACTCCTTGTGTAGTCAGTCGTGCTGTGCTTTGCGACCAGCTAGATATATGAATCTTTTTGCTCTATAGCTCTGATGATCCTCGGATATTATATTGAGGTTCGTGGCTTCTCCATCCATCCCACCCCATCACCCATCCTCTCGCGTGCGTTTTTTGTTGCCGCTTTTTGTTGCACCATGTTATATTATTATCCTGTATGGCGCCATGTATGTGTCTGTTACACCTGAACCTTGTCAATCTTATCTTCGCTCCCATGTTGTATGCCTTAAGAATCAACAATGGCGCGAGTCGCCGCGGCCGTCGCGATGTTACCCGTCGTGCTCGGGGGGGGCTCCTTGCGGGCCAACATGGACACCAACCTGCATGTGGCCGGAAATGTGAGTCGACCGCTCTCTCTTCTCCGCAACGCATGCATGTAATGTACCAGGTATTAATCACATACATATGTATCGTAACTCACAAATAGATACGTACGTACTCGTACTTGCTTCTTCTATTATAGGCATAGCGCCGCAACGAAGAAGGAGAGAGGGAATAGATACCACACAACATACTAACTACCAGGTAAGCAGGCCGACCTGCAGTGCTTGAACCGCTGTTTGTTATTATGAAGCTCGTACGTTCTGTGCGCAGTGTATTTCCGGCACGTACAACGTACTTTCAATATTAAAGCCGTTAGTACCTGGTACTCGTACGTGAACGCCAGCTATTAATAATATATACCTGGCCTGGGGTATATTTTTATCGTTCACCCGCCCTTATTAGGACTGGACTCCCGTTACAACTTGGAATTTGACCAAGAATTTAGATACATACATACATGTGCTTTACCAACAGGGTTCCATGTCGCGTCGCAGAGTGCAAATAAATTCCTCCTCCCCCTTTGTGTTTTCCTCCCCCTTTGCGGTGCGACCGCTGAACGGATGTCCTTCGCTCCGGCTGAATGATCCCCACAACATGGAACACCCACAACATGGAACATGATGCATACATACCTGGTATATGAATTAGATGATGTGAACATATACATACATACATACATACATACATACATACATACATACATACATACATACATACATACATACATACATACATACATACATACATACATACATACATACATACATACATACATACATACACACATGGGTTTCCTTTTGTTTCCGAGGTTTTCTTCTTTCGGGAAAGTTATGAGTGATCCATGTTGAAGATCATGCTGCACATTGTCTGATGGCAAGAGGAATAATAATAATAAATACCAGGTAGCATTTAAAACAAAATATTAATACATATATAAATACATATATACATACATACATACATACATACATACATACATACATACATACATAGATGATGATGAATGTGGCTCTGGCCATGAACGCATTGACCTAATGAATGAAATGAACAAATAAATGATTCCCCGCGAATGTGTGTACCGGCTTGAATGACGATGCACGTGCAGGCCCTCTCGCGGAGCCTGGCTGGGTTTATGGAGTTGGGATGCTACAAGGACACCAGAAACAGAATTTTCCAGAAGTCGACATCGAGCGACAGCATGGACACCACCGTGAGTACTGTATTTATAGTATTAATAATATATTACATGTATGTTCCGACAGAAATGAACTATTTTACGGGGGGCCATAGTAAATAGAACCAAATATTGTTGGTACAAATAGGTAAAAATATAGGTTTTTGTGTGTACCGTAGGTCCTATTTTTTTATGTTCCCCCGTAATACTGGGGTTATATATATGTAAGTACTATTAATAAGTATAAATAATAACTGTGTGAGTACGAAGGTTGTTGCACTGCTTTTTTTCATGGCACAGGTATTTTTGGTGTCGTCGTTATTCATTCCTTCTTCCTCTGGTACGGACTACCTCTGACCTGGTATTGAATAGTACGTCAGGGAGGGGGGGGGGGTCGGTTGAGGCAGTGGCGGTCTATTTTGGTTTTTCAGCACTCTTGCCCGCCCCCGTTATACGACGAGTATTATTATTCCGGTCCACTCTTTCCCGCCCCCGTTATACGACGAGTATTATTCCGGTCCACTCTTTCCCGCCCCCGTTATACGACGAGTATTATTCCGGTCCACTCCAGTATTTATTTGATATTATTTGCATGATACCCTGGTAAACGTTTCCGGAACAAACTCCTTGATACCACATTATTATAGAGTCCAAATAGCATGCATGTATGTTCAAATAAAAGTTTTATTTTGCAGTTTATTTATCATCAAGAGGGTTGAAAATATATTTTGTCTGTTGTGATACGAGAACGTCGCGGCGCGTAGAACCTCCCCCCCCCCGCGCCTACGAGTGTTGCGCAACTATACTGCTCTCCCAATAGACTGCAACTACTGCACTACTACTACTGCTATAGTCTTAACTCTAATAATACTAATATTAATATTCCAGTAGACGGCAACTACTATATTAACCACTTCCATTGCAACAATAATACTATTAATAGCAAGACAGCAGTGCAACAACTCTTCTGATCACCTTTTTTCGACGATGATATTGAAGAAGGTATATCGTAAAAAGTCGTAGTCGCAAATTTGTTTTTTTTTCCGATTTGTCTGTTGTTTGCTGTTGGTTGTTGTCTTCATGCACACAATACATGCCCACCTCAAAGCTCGATCACTCAATCACTCATTCACTCGAAAACGCGATCACTCATAATATACTATTCATACATACCAGTACTACTAGCCGAAAGAGAACCGCAAAACCAAGGCAAGCGAGGAATCTTTGTTCGAGCGATGAGTGGTAGCACAACATTAATCATAATATTAATTAATGTCGCTGCAGGAATTCGGGTAGCAGGATATTTAGTAACTGCCGTCAATTTTTTTTGTTGTGTGTATCGCGGGAGTGTGGGTTGTATAATAGGCACTAATTTAATGGGTCGTATCGTGAAATTCAGCCAGCTTCACAAGTAAGTGGCCCCTATTTTTTTATGCCATGGAAATTAGAAACTCAACAAGTCAACAACAAGAAAGAAGAGCGTTTCACGCTTGAGGTACGGACTATTACGGGGGACCATAGTTAACAGGACCAAATATTGTTAGTAAAAATGGTTAAACATATAGGTTTTTATGTGTACCATAGGTCCTGTTAACTATGGTCCCCCGTAATAGTCACTGCTGCTTGCTGTTGTAGATTTCGTGCCCGCAGTTTTCTGATTGGTCAAATTTTTTGGTTGGAAATTTTGAATGGTGGAAAATCCTTGGTCGACATTTATTTGTCGTCATCCGGAATCGTGACGTCACTTTTTTGAAAAAATATAAACTTGGAAAAGTGGCCGTGGCTGATTAGGGCCGTAGCTGAATGTCTCCACTCCCTTATTTATCACGATACTCCGTCTCTACGACTCTGTGACACCAGCCTAAAAATCGATATGTACGTCTTATATTACTATTGTTAATAATAATATGATATTACTCTTCGCACTCGTTTGATACTAACATCTATCTGCCTTTTTTGTTTTGGACACATTCGTGGGCCTACAGGTTTGTGCGAATTACTGTTCGGACTACCCCTACTACGGGCTGCAGAATGGTAACGAGTGCTGGTGCGGCGAATACGACAGCCAGTACGCCCGATATGGGAGTGTCAACAGTTGCGACACAGACTGCTCCGGCAATGACAAGATACACTGCGGTGGACGATACGCCATGCAGGTCTTTAGCCAAGGTCAGCACACCAGTTATGCTACAGCAACAAACAGCTAGTTAGTCCCGTCACTGCGGCACGTACACATACATACTACGGCAGCACTGTGACCGGTAGTATAATACCTGGTATGCTTTTTAGTTTCGTGGAAGACTTCAAACGGGTACGTACGACATCTACGGGGAGGGTGAAGATACGTGACAGCACCTTCGTCGAGGAAGGCCATTCGCCATGTATGTGTACGTACCGAGTATATATGTATGACGCGAATATATAACCCTAACCCGAAGGAAGTCAGCCAATCAACCATTCATTGGTTAGCATTATGAATGGTCCGTTTGTCTCGCACACAACAGTGCGTGCCAACCATGGTGTGGAATAATGATGGTATCATAACCCCACTAACTATTAAAAATATACTGCCATCACATCACAATGTCGAGGGTTGACAATGTTATTGTTTAGACCCAAGGGCCCAACTTCGAGTAAATGGTTGAACTACGCCTAAAACTCCACGTCAAAGCCTATACGTGAAAGAAGGCGGTAACCCGAATAACCCTGACTCCCACCGCGTGGCAAATTTCTCGTAATAATGAAGATGCAATGAGGATGAGCAGTCAGTCTAGACTACAGTACGTACCAACCGTGTTATCGACGCAAATAAATTCTGCTCCATTTTAATTCTATCCAACAGTTAACTTCATTTCTTCACCTGGTTGACGCAAAATTGAGTGATTATTGTCATCCATCGTTGGTTGTTTTTTGGTTTCTTCTTTTAATTTTCTTTTTCGCAGCGGAGGAAGATTCCGACGCGCTCGGGTGTGTTAAGGATGACAAGCGCCGGGTGTTCACTGACATGACCAGTTCCCCCGACATGTCGCCTGAGGTGAGCGTTAAGAAAATATATACCAGTTAGTTGAATCGAACCCCTCTTCCGAGAAAGAAAATGTCAGGAGACGCTTCACAATAAAAAGGTCGAGTCACACCCCCTTGGGGCTCCTAGGCTAAAAATAGTATATCAACCCCTTTAGAACCGCAGTCCCGTCTTGGGGACAAACTACTTGAAATTGACTGGTTTGTCCCCACATATATATGGGACTGCGGTTCTAACTTAGACCACCGTTCGTTACTATTACTACAGTAGCTATCCGCCACAGGCCTAAACTGCAGTCTCCTAACATTTTTGCTTTGGTTCTGACAAGTGCACGATCCGACATTTATCTCGGGCGCGTAGGGACGCATTGATACCGCGCTTGACTTCCCCCCCCCCCCGCTCCCCGCTGATATCAGGTGTGCAAGGCGCATTGCTCGAGCAAGGGTAAGTACTACTACGGCACCCAGTACGGACACGAGTGCTGGTGCGGAGAGGAGGGCACCGAATACGACAAGTACGGTTCGGCCACTTGCGACAGGCCTTGCGCGGGGCACCCCATGACCATCTGCGGCGGGAGCTACGCCATGACCGTATACCTCACGGGCGACGGTAAGCAGCTACCTCTACCTCTACCTCTACAGGACACCTATGTACACTATCCTTTCTCTGTATCGTAAACCATCCGCCTTACGCGGCAAACATATTATCTCCCTAACGTCGCGGCGTTAAAATATGCTCAGGTAGGCATCGTCAGAAATATACGACGTACGGGGATGCTTATACCTCGAGAACGAAAAACAAGAGATGTGCACGAGTAGGAGAGATACAGTAGATGATCCAGGCTGATATTTTTATTTTATTTCGAGAATTAATAGGCGCATTCTACCTTTTGACTTGTTCCTCCCGCCTTTCCCTTCCCTCCTAATCTGGTGATGGATGATGATGATGATGACGATGATGATGATGGCCGCTGAAGACACCACCCCGCCGGTGGACACTGAATACCCCTGCTACGCTGACGACAAACACGACCGCGTGGGGCACAGCTTGATCAAGAACCGCGGGGGGATGACTCACGAGGTATGCTATGTGTACATTTCGCATAGCTTTGTGTAGCTACTGTATGTAGCTCTGCCTACAGTAGTTTTTGCCATCTCTGTTTCGTAGGATATCGGCGTACTGCTTTTTCTCAGTGTTTTTTTTTTTAGTATACCGTTTTCCCTGATGTGGTCCAGCTCAAAAATCGATCCCTCGTGTAGCTACTAATATAACTAATTTGTACTGTAGGAGGAAAACACCCGAGCGAACAACAAACAAGGAAAGTTATCCCTTGTGTTACTTGGAGTTACAACTACTACTGCTGTATTTGGATTGACAGTATATAATTTGCGATTTGCATCTGCAGGATATACGTTGACTCTCTCTACTGTCGTGTACCTGCTTCCATATCCGGCTTGGAAAACATTACCAACCTCTACGATTTACATCGAGTTCCTTTGTGCCTTGCCTCTACCTGGCCTTCGTTCGTCTTGACTTCATTCGTCTATATACATACCTTGATACCTTGCCTTGACGTTTGTAGGTGTGCACGGCGCACTGCGAAGAGCGCGGCGCCTCCTGGGCTCTGGTTGAGTACGGTCACGAGTGCTTCTGTGCCGACGTGGACACCGAACTCGACCGCTTGGGCCCTGCGACGTGCGACCACGATTGCGATGGCGACGACGCGCTGACATGCGGTGGCAGGGACGCCTTCAACGTAATCCCCGTCAGTGAGTATAGTTTTTTTGTAGCGTCCTTTTTTGCACTATTGTGCCGAGCCGATGATGCGACTTTCTATAAATAAGGTCTATTAAGGACTGCGCCAAAAAAATGAAATAGAGATGGGTCCCTTGTGAGTCTGCCTGAAACTTCCGCCGTCGGGGCTTGGCCCCTGTCAAACAAGGACGTTCGATTTTTTTGTTCGGACCACCCACCGACGCTCTGTTGTAGTAGGCGGCGTGTGATCCCACTTTTGATACCGGGGAGGTCCTCTTGTCGACGCGCTTGTCCTTCCTTGTAATTTTTCCGAAGACAGCGGAAGATTTTTTTTTCCCTTGGCCGAAGGGGGGGGGCTTAACCCGTTTTCGGTACAGCCCACACTTGAAATTTGAGTGGTTTGTTCCCAAAACGGGAATGCAGTTTGCCCGAGAAGTGTCTATTTAGACTATACCAGGTACCAGGTAGTACTCAGGGTGCTTTGTTATGGTGTCCCCTGTTGTTGCGGTGTTAATGTAGTAAGGTAACGAGTGCAGCAAGCGGCGTGTTATCTCGCTGTTGATACTGACCAACTCTTCTCGCCGCCTTTTCGCCCGTGCTCCCTTTTGTTTTGTGTATATGTTGTTGTTAGCCCCGACTACACCCCCGACTACAGAGTACCCTTGTTACGCCGACGACCAGGATGACCGCGTGGGGCTGAACATGATCAGGGACTCGGGCATGACGTACGAGGTTAGTGCTGGTCACCTGGCAACGCACACGTACACATTATATACAACCCTTTCATTCTGGGGGGAAAAGTGGCAATAACATGCGACGATTTCGGCATCGGCTACAAGCTTATGTTTTTTTTTTTTGGGGGGGGGGGCATTCAAGTTGACGCCCTTGCTACGTTACGCGTACTGTACATATTACACATGTCGACAAATAAAAATAACGTTTGGATTCAAGTTTGACATAAAATCGGCTCCTTTTTAGACCCCCCTTAGTTCGGAATGGAATGCTTTGATTTAATGCGAAAACGGCCCGTTATTGTTTTTTGGGTGAGACGACTCCGTCTCGAAACGCAAGATACGTGTAGATTGAATGCTCCTACATGAAAGTCCTATTATTTTCGGTGCGGAGTCGCACAACACGGGCACCGCATCATCCTACCCACCCCTACGTACGTGCTTCGGGGTGCTCACACTACGTTGTTCTTGTTTTTTGCTATTAATAGAAGCAACCTCGGGGTTCCAAAGTTTAGGCGTCAAGTCCTCGCTCGGATCGATGCGCACGGGAGGGGGCATCACACGCCCTGTTCATTTATCCGCCGATACACAGGACAATACGCACTAACATTTGTTATTGTCTGCTTTACAGCGCCATTCATCCTTGCCTTGTATTGTCGTTTGTTCAGACCGTTGTGGAAGGAAACCCTTGCGGCGTTTTAATACTCGCTGTGCTGCTGTTTCGTGTTTGAGTCCCCCTGTCAATGTTTCCGTTTATTTTGGTGAGCACGGACGGACCACTGTCATTACAGGTGTAGGATTGTGGAAGCCCTTGTGGCAAGCTCTAACTGCCCCCTGCTTCCTTTCACTAACCTTTTGGAACCCACCCTCCCGTTTTTGTCGCGTGTTGACTGCTCTGTTGCTGTTCTTTGTTCGTGTGTCTTCTTAACTTTTTCCTACCTGGTATGCGGTAATAATATAGTACTGCACGGACTACTGCAACGGGTATGATGCTGCCTGGGCGATGGTCCAGTACGGAGAGGAGTGCTTCTGCGGGTACGAGGACACCGTGATCGACCGCTTGGGCTCTGCCACGTGCGACTTCGAATGCAAGGGTGACTCGTCGCAGACATGTGGTGGAAAGGACGCCTTCAACGCCATCGAGCTCTGTGAGTTCCACTGTTGTAACTGTTTTCAGACTATCAGGTACGTTATACCTGGTGCACTATGATTCCTACTATTCTTGGGGCATTATACCTGGTATACCAGTACACCAGTAAGTAACGATGTCACCACTAGACCAGTTCCCCTGCTCCTTTTTTTCTTACGCGTCTTCAAGCAAGTAATATACATAGAACGACTTAACCATACGAAGCTCGTTTGGACCGGTCGGTGTTTACCTGCCCGGCTTGCCCAGCGGCCACAGTTTTGTGTTTTCTATAGTTTTAAAGGAAGAGTTTTTTTTTTCATGTTTTTCGTTCTTGCTACGAGGAACGCACGAAAGGCTGGTGGGTTGTTGTGTTCGCTCTCTCTTTTCAGCGTGCGACACCACCGGTATTTACAGGAACCACGATCCCGAAGGAGAACCTTGTACAGTATGTATTCCAGTAGTAGGTATCTCGTGCACAACAATACCAACCGAGGCCTGTTGCCTCTTTCCTGTTTTCTATTTTTTTTTGTTGGGTTACGCCTTTTCTCTGGTGCGTACCGCTGTATATATAGTGAGTACCAACCAAGACCTCGTCTCCTGTTTTTATATTTTTGGTTGCACCCTCCCTGTCTCTGTTGTTTCTCTCGCTCCCTCTCTGGCAGCTGGGACGGCCGCCGCGCCCAGCTCACCGGCTGAGCCCGTGACCGAGCCTTCGGTCGAGCCTGCGGACGAGCCTGCGGACGAGCCTGTGTCCTCGCCGGCCAAGACTTCATCGCCCACTACCGTCGAAACCATCCCCAACTCGTGCTCCGGGACCAAGTCGGCAATCCGCTACGCGGCCGGCAGCGGTGTTGCCGGACGCATGTGTGAGTGGAAACGTGGAAACCCGTTTTCTCTCGGCTGTTACTGGTGTGGTGGTGGTGGTGGTGTTTTGTTATGCTAGTTCTGTGTGATTGGAAACCCCTCGTATCTGTATTGGTTGCGGTCGTGGTGCGTTTGCTTTGTTTGCTGTGTGTTGAAGGAAACCCTTTTTCTCTGGTGTTGCTGTCGTATGCTGGTGGTGTTGGTGGTAGTCCAGGGTGGTTTGTTTTTTTCGATGGTTTCCTGTTGTATAAATAAGTAGATAGCAAACTCGCTCCAACGTTTCCTGTCTTCTTGCCTTGACTGACTCTTTTGTCATTTTTCTTGTTTTTGGGGTTCGCAGTTTCCTGAGAGTTCGTCATTTACTTCCAGCTCCGCCTCTGACCCCCCCCCCCCCGCCTCTCTCCCTTCCCTCCCACCTCCCCTTCTCTCGCCCTTGACGAAAAAATAAATAAATAATTAAACATATATATGATGTTTTACGTACCAACTAACTACGGTACACGAAACTCTGACTACAACAAAACAGACTTGGAAGACGGCGGGTGCGGCACGATGACCGACCTCTACAAATCTCGTACGGAGGCAGACGGCTGGACCCCGAAGGGCCCCATCTACATCCTCGACGAGAACAACGACATCGTGCGTGAGCCTACCGAGGTCACCGGCAAGTGGCTGCTCACCGCCGAGCTATACGTGCTTCGCGGCTCCGTGTTCTACTGCCGCGGTAAGGACAGCGAGGCGGGGCCCGGCGACTGCGACGAGCTCCGCATCCAGTCCACCGGCCCTTCCGACTACCACGAGGTCCGCGGACACGGAGGATCTCTGTACTTCGAGGAAACGATCGTCACCTCGTGGGACACGCCGAACGGCAAGCCGCAGGAGGTGTACGAGGGCGGCCGGTCGTTCTTGAACTGCGTGACCGAGTACGAGAGTGACGAAGACTGCGAGGGACAGCCGAAGAACGACTACGGCTGGTGCCGCATGGACATCATCAACTCCGAGATGGGGTACATGGGGTGGTTCGACTCGGAATCTTACGGGCTCACCTGGAAGGTGCGCGGGTTCTGCACGGACAAGAGCAACCCGGAAGTGTTCGACACGAGCAACGTGTTCGGAGACATCATCGGCTCTGAAATCCACCACATGTACTACGGTATGTACTCGTACGGGCACCAGGGAGGCGTGTGGACCGACAACATCATGCGCGACAACCATCAGTACGGCTTCGACCCGCACGACGACTCTGACTACCTGACCATCGCCCGCAACACGGTGCACGACAACGTCAACCACGGTGAGTTGGAGGGGCAAATACATGCTGCATAGTTTACAGTAGTATCACTCTGAACGGAAACAGATGGAAAGTTTAGTCACTGAACATGAAGACTAAACGGACCTTACATTTCCGGCCAGAGTGCCGCCGGGTACGGTACCTGGTATATTTTTTCGACCAAGCAATACAACCAAAACTTTTTACTGCTATTTTGATGTTTTTTCTCTTGTTTTGCCCCCCCAAAAAGTGCTCGTTTGTCTTCTTCAATTCAAATTACTAGAAAAAAACAGGCGTGGCCACCTCGAAAACGCTGCAACAGTGAAAAACACCGACATTGGACATGTATCGCTACCGATCACTCATACATATATATTATATATAGGTCATCGGCACTATCGATGAAGATTAAGCGGAAGCAACAAGATGGATGTCCTTTCTTAACTCCCCCCCCCCCCTTCCCTTGCGTATTTCTGTTCCCCGAACAAACGTTGCCGTTTGGTTTTCGACCCCAAATTGGTATACCAGGCATCATCGCCTCGAAGCGCTGCAACAACGTCGACATCTACGACAACGAGGTTTACAACGGTGGCGCTGAGGCCGCGGGTATCTTCCTCCACAGGAGCTCTGACAGCGCCAAGGTTTACAGTGAGTCTTTTTTCGCAATAATATGCAAAACTTTCACACGTCGGACAGGTAATGATCTAAATGATCTATTAATAGGTCCTCCCCCACCTGCCGATAGGATAACCCGTTGTGCAGGATATATATGCATAGATAGATCGTGCAGATCGTTTGGCTCCCACCCGTCCAACCCTATCCAGTCCCACCCTATCCAGATACGCCTTTCGAGTAATACGTGGCCCGTTCCGTATCGTGGTTCCTAGGGTGCATCTATGCATCCTGCTTTTGTTACACCCTTGCCTTGTTCGACCCTGCCCTACCCAACTCTCACCCGACTGCTCGTCACTCGAACAAACAGACAACAACATCCACGACATGAAGAACGCCGGGATTGCCATCCTCGAGTCCTTCGACGCTGAAATCTACGACAACACCATCAAGGATGTTAGGTTCGGCATCCGCATCAGCCTGGGTGGCGGCAGCAACAACGTGCACGACAACACCTTCGAGAACTGCTCCGATTGTGAGAGAACGGGAACGGCTCTTCTTATGAATATGCCAGTACCAGTATATGATGGCAGCAAATCATACCAACTGCTGTAGTATCACTTTCGAGTAGGTAGTTAGACTTTTAGTGCGTACTCGTATCGTAGGGCTCCATTTGTTTCCGTGGTTTCTTCATCCGGAGTGGTTTCGCGTGATCAAAACGCCGATTGAAGCTCATCAGCACATTGTCGGCTGGCAAAAATAGTACTAGTAATTAATTAGTGAATGTATGCGTGAACAGAAGCGCTCAATAAATTGAAATAGGGAGGCAAGACAGAATACCAGGTACCTGGTACCAAAATTGGGAGTCAGGAAATTCAAGGCATCTACGTAGGGTGAAGAAATTGGGAAACACGTTGGGAGTTGAGAAATTGGGAACTGAGGAAGAAATGGGAGTGAACACATCGGGAGTTGAGAAATTGGGATCTGGTTGTACTTACATAAAAGAAAACATGAGGTGGTTCTCACGCTCTCTCTATGTTCTCGCTCTGCCTTTCTCTCTGTCCCCCTCCCTCTCTCTCCCCTTTTCTGTCCTCTTTTTTTGGATCACTCAGACGGTTTGTATACCTACAAGGGGTCCGATGCGCCGGAGCAGACCGAAGACGGCCGCCCGGGAGAAAACAAGTTCGTCAAAAACAACATTTTGGGGACCGTGGTCGGTGTGAAGATGAAGGAGGCAGACAACACCGAAATTACCGGTGAGGGAAGAGTTGATCGATCCCCAACTCTTTTAGAACTGCAGTCTCGTTTTGGGGACAATTGGGGACAACTCACTTGAAATTTGACTGGCGTGTCCCCAAAACGGGACTGGAGTTCTAAAAGAGTCTTCCGTCTTTCAGATCTGATCTACGGGTGCTGCTGTCAAGTCCTGTGACCGGGCATGTAAGCACCGACCAGATTATTTTTTTATACGAAGTATGTTAATAGACTTGCTAGTAGAAATATATTAATTTGATGGGCCGAAGAGTATAGACGCCAGAAAAGGTCTATCAAGCCAGACCCGTTAAACAGGTCGGTGTGAAGATGTGAATAGACTTCATCGATAGGAATGTATTCATTTAATAGGCCGGATAATATAGACATATCAATAGGTCTATTATTCCAGGCCGGTATCAATAGGTCGGTGTGAAGATGAACGAGGCAGACAGCACCGTAACTAACCACCGTGGGGAAGTAACAAACAAGATCGTTTCAAACAAACCGAGTACGTACGTACGTATATGCTGTATGCGTTTAGATGTAATACTATTAAATAGTATCAGGTAATTACGCTCTTCTTTTCTTGTTTCTTCGATTTTTTTCCCTTCCGTTGGCTTGTTCTTCCCTTGTTTTTTTTGTTCGTTTTCTTGTTTTTTTTTCTCACGATTTCTTCCGTTTTTTTTTCCTTCTTTTTGCTGTTCTCGCTCTCTCTCTCTCTCTCTCTCACACTCTCTCACGCGCAGGCAATACCTTCACGGGTACGGAAGAGCTAGAGTTTTTCGATGCCAAAGCCACCACCTGGTCGGACAACGTCCTCCCAGACAACGTGTGTTTGGATATCGTCACCAGCGACGACGGGGAAGCGATCGACGAGAGCACCTTCGCATCCAACAGTGGCTTGCCCAGCGCCGGATGCTAAAATAAACTATCAAAAATCAACCGAACCATATACTGGTAAACCAGTCTACTGGTAACCAAAACATGCATATACTGGTTAACCAAACCAAGCATATGCTGGTATACCAGTATCTACTGATGGATACACCAGCAGTGTGCTGATGGTATACCAGTATACTGATAGTATACCAGTATACTGATACCGCTGTAGGGTTTGGGCTCATTTGGCGTTGTGTTTGCCTCGGGGTCATTTTGGGGTCGACCTAGCTATCTATGCGGTGATTGATTAGTTGACCCTAGGAGGGCGAAAAGGGTGTGTGATTGATGATGGCTCATCAACAGAGAGAGAAGACAGAGAAAACACAAATCCGGCCCTTGGAATCGGACTTTTTTTTTTTTGTCGTTTTTCGTTCGTTCGTTCGTCGTTTTTGTTTACCATCTTCCCCCGAGATAAGTTTGTTTCTCGCTTTCTTCCCTTAAGGTGAGCAGCGGGTTTTTTCTCTCGCTTCCTTCCCGTGTAGTATCCTTGAGGGTGCGCAGCGGGAGTGGCGGCTTTCTGCTCTTGGGCGGCAAGGCCCATCCCGACATTTTTTATTACGTTTGCGTAATATATATATAGCGGCCCATCACGACCTTTTTTATTACGTTTGCGTAATATATATATAGCTCGCCGTGGTGGGGTAGCGTCGGGGGTGGGGTGGGGTGCGGTCAGGCTTGGGACGGGCTCTGGGGTCAGACTTGGACGATTGGTGGGGGTCAGTTGGTCGATCGATCAGATCGATCAGATCATCACCCCCCCCCCCCCCCCCCCCCCAATCCAGACTGTTGGAGTGTTGGTTGTTTTGGGTGTCGAAAGTGTGTTCTGTTTTGTATACCTTTTTTGTTATTTGGAACGGGTGTGTATTTTCGAAACACGTGGGGATACGCATCAAGTGCAGCGAGTGTCCTCCTGTGCGTGCCTTGCCTTTTGGCTAGTTTTGGCGTGATTTATGTCACTACCAGGTATATCACGGCTTCCCCCCCCTTCCCCCCCACGACCTGTTAGTTAAATGTATCTGGGGTTCTCCCAACCCATGTGGCGAGCGCTGCCTAGTACTGCGCATCGTCGACTCTGCTCCGGCACATGATATGTTTTTCAAGCGCGGGGATAGTCAAAACAATACCCCCCTTGTTCTTGTGGCGGGGGGGGGGGTTTCTTCTGGAGGGAGGGGGGCAGTTTAAGTCGTGTGTATCGTTTGCTACTACTGCCCAAAATAAGTCCGCACCCGATCGTTAGTTAGTGCTGAATATTCGTGATTTTGATTGTTAAAAAAAAATATCGCAAAAAGCAAGACTCGTCCATTTCATTTTATGTTGTAACATCATGATACGGACTGTTTGTTTTCTTGCACGTTGTTTTGTGGCAAGTAAACCTGCTTGGGGGGGAGAGAGATCTCGACGATTTTCTCGCTGCGACACAGCAAGAAATAAACCAGCCCTGCGTCATTTTTTTTTCCTTCCCTCCTAGGTTATATGATGTAGCCCCCCCGGTTAATTGTTGTTAAATCCCACCGCGTAGGAACAAAAAAAACATGCGTAAAAGGTTTCCACATATTTTGTGGAGGTTTCTACACTTGGTTGAATGCTTCGTTGTATATGGGGTATTTTTCTCGCCATCGTGAGCGAATGAATTGACACTGCTGACCGGCATGTAAGCTGGACGGTTTCGGATTATTTTCATGTGGGGTCATTTACATTGTAGACTGAATTGAACTGCTTTGCTGTAAGATTTAGGCGTTATTGTGCGGGGGGGAAGGGGGGGGGGCATGGCAGTATAAGTGGATTGTACGAGCGCATAGGGGCGCGATGCTCCAGATACGAGCGATGTTTAATTGTATGGGGGCCGGCTGTTGAGGCATCGATCGGGTGGGTGAGAGGATATGCCTTGAGGCTGTGTTTTGTTTGCTTGACCGATATTTCTGCCTGTTGACCCCGTTTTGGGTACGTAGGTCGCGGACATTTCGCCACCGCAGTCTCCCCGTTTTTAATGTTTGCCTTTTTTGGAGAGTCCCTTAATATTGCTAGTAAAACGTTACATTATATTAGCTGCAACAGAATAAGCCGAGGGGGGTGGAACGGAACGCGCACTACTACATATATATACGTTCGGCGGCATTGTAATACGTACATTAATTGTTCATTTTGAACGTGTTCTATGGCATGTATGTGTTCTCGTGGGTCTTGCTTGGTCTTTCGTCGGCCTATACTGATTTGATTGGTTTGATTGGTTCGTTGGTTGAATCAATCAACCACTCAAATTACTGCTGTTCTTGTGGATTGTGCGCGTTCTAGATGCGACTGGCGCGTGGTTGTCTGGCTACTATTTATACGTATACGTATCGGCTGTTTTTGTTACCCCTGTTCGTTGTGTTTTTCTGAAATTTCTTGTGGCGCTGTCCTGATCTACTGGAATTTTTAGTTTGTACACGGCCTGTGCGATCAGGTTGATAGTAGTACAGCAGTAGTAGCAGTAGTAGAAGTGATTGGATGCGTTTAGTAAGTAGGGTATGTAAATATATACTCTGCATGTACTCGGGTATCTACTCGCGTATTACCTACCAGGTATATAATAATAACCAGAGTATTGCCTCGGGTATGACCAACACAATAACCAGGTTTGGTACGCGGGTAAAAGGTACCTCCGAGTATATAGCTTACTTCTACCCTACCGAACACCTAGCTTCTTCACTATTAATATACTATAGTAGTACCACTATAATAATAATAATAATAATTGTAGTAATGGCAAAAAAAGCTGACTTTGGCAAGGAAAGGGCGTAGGAGGAGTCAATCGAGATGATTCTGCGCTGATTTGTCATCATGATGTCGTGGTGATGATTTGATGTGCTTATTGTTGACACGCTGGTCTTTCGTTCTTTCTAATAATCCCCTTTCTCTGTTTTGCTCTTTTTTTCATCGTAAAAAAGTTTTTTCGGTGATTAGTGATGCTGTGATATTTTCCGGTTTCTTCCATTTATTTATCTTCTTCTGTCTTTTTTCGGAGGATGACGACGACGACGAGAGACGGGTTTGTTCGCATTATTATTTGTTTTTAACTTTTTTTCCGTATGAATATGAGTACCAGATACATATATACCTGGTATTTGATTCAGTGTGTTCTCTGATTATTTTTTTTGTCTCTCTTGTGTCACGAGACAGCAGGCACAAAATAATAAAAAAAAGAGGGGAGAGGGGGGTGCGTACAACAGACAGCATTCATCCGCTTTGATTGATGATTGCGTCGGTGGGAGGGATCGAGGGAGTATATACGCGCCGTGACCGTCTCAACTGGTATCAATGAACACCCTAATCACAACGAGTACATACATACACATCACATACATATACTTGGGCCAGCCACTCTTTGTGGAATGTGTACCAAGACTTACTTCGTTAAAACCCTTTTAGAACGGCAGTCCCGTTTTGGGGACAAACTACTTGAAATTTGAGTGGTTTGTCCCCAAAGCGAGACTGAGGTTCTAAAAGGGTTAAGTATCATCGTTCGTCAACGGTGGTTGCTATTATTATTATTATTATTATTATTATTATTATTATTATTATTCCTCTTGCCATCCGACAATGTGCAGCATGATCTTCAACATTGATCACTCATAACTTTCCCGAAAGAAGAAAACCTCGGAAACAAAAAGAAACCCATGCACCAAGTAAAGTCTACCTCCATTCTGTGCCAACTTTCGGCTTGTCTACTCTATTAATATTATTGATTGTCTATAATAATAATAGTTGACGGCATGTCACAGGCCACACATCTGGTATACGTTCGTTGCTCTCTCTCGCTTTTTTTTTCGTTTTCAAATGCCCCCCTCACTCTCCCTTCCCCGGGGGGTATATATAGGTGGAGCGGGCGGGGGTATCCGAGGAGGACTGACCGACAAAACCGAACGCGCATGCCATCCATGGTGGGGGTGGATTTTGGATTGATTGTGTTTCTGGTGGTCGTGTTTTTTTTCTCTTATCTTCGAAGGGGATAGAGACGAAAAAAAACGCGAGCACTGCAGGCAGGAGTGGGGCTGCAGCTAAATAGCTGCTGCTATAAATAAATACTATTAATACACAATTGTTAAGGGCCATTCTTATCGGAGAGCTTTTATTCCCCAATTTTTCGACATTTTTTTCGCGCAATTTTTCAATCTTCCATATATTTTCCTGTTTTTTTTTTTCCAAATAAATGTTTGTGTGAACTTTAACGAACTTGAATTTCACGAATAGTGACAGAAATAATAGTGACAGAAAACACCTCCGTAAATTGATGCATATCTCCAATTATTTCCAAACTTATCAACTTATCTTATGGAAGAAACTCTCTCCGATAAGAATGAGAGCCTTAGTATGTGTAAGTAAGTAAGTGCTGTAGTAGCTAAAGCCCTAAAAAACATTGTGGAACCAGGGCCCCCCTCGGTCGTACTATTATTACTTTTCCTCTTGCCACATCCGACAATGTGCGGCATGATCTTCACTAATATCAACGCGTCGGAGATTCGGACGTCGAGGCCTCTATTACAATAAAACAAGACCCGCCGACGTGTATTTCCGGATGGACTCAGGGGAGACCAGGACGATCGCCTGCTCCAGCGGTGTCCAGCAAGGGGACCCCATGGGGCCAGCAATGTTCTGTCTGGCGTTGAGACCAGGGCTGAAGCGTTTCCGACAGGTGTTCGAAGGGAAAGGAGTGGAAGCCTTCGCCTATACATGGACGATGTATGTCTCGGCCTTATGGGGGTCACGGCCAACACGATTATAGAGCTTTTTGCCTTCCTCCGGCGAGAGCTAGACGACATCGGCATTGTGGTCAACCCCGCCAAGACCGTAGCACTACCACCCAAAGGACACGTCCCGACGGCGGAGGAGATATCGCTCCAGGAGAGCGTTGACGTCCGCATCGCAGACGAAGGAGGGGTGACGGTGGTTGGTGTGCCGATCGGCTCGGATGAATACGTGCTGGGGCGAGCAATGGAGGTAGTGAGGGACGGAGGCGCGGACCGCCTTGCACGCTGCCTCGCTAACATGCCAGACAAGCAAGCGGCGGCCCTCATCACCGTCGAATCCCTCGGGCAGCGGACGGGCTACCTCGAAAGGGCTCTGGACTCGGGGCTGTCACTCGAAGCATGCCGAAGGGCCGACAACGGGGCTCAGTGGGCCTACGAAAATATCCTAGAGCTACCGGGAGCGGCGGACGCATAGTCGTTTTTCCAGGAGGGGTGCCCGGCCAGCTAACTGACTCTAAAACCCTACCAACAAGCCCAAGCACGCCTTTCTACGGGAGCAGGAGGGTTAGGGCTGCCGTCGACGGAAGCGAGGCGAATGTCTGCCTCCATTGGGAGTAGGGTGGGCATCCTGCCGGAGGTTCTAGCAGACCTCACGGGCCCGCTAGGAGACAGGGTAAAGAGGGGTCTCCCTCATTCGAGCATCATTGCTGAGCTCGTGCAGTCCTCGAAAAAAAAAAACATGAAGATCCCACGCCGAACTGTTATAACTAAGGATTACCTTGGGCACAGGGTAATCGATCGGTCTTTTACCCCTATAGCTCAGTAGGTAAAACACCTTCACATTTGGCGTCGTCGACAGACCTATAATGTGAAGGTGTTACCTACTGAGCTATAGGGGTAAAATACCGATCGATTACCCAGCCCAAGGTAATCCTTACCAGGTATAACAGAAGCCGATCGAATACCATTAAAATGAACCATTTGAATTACCGATCATCGGCGTATTTTTCTTGGCGCAATTATCTATAATAGTTCTTCGTTTCACGAATATATATCATGTTTGTACCGTAGTACTATTAATAGTAGTGTGCCATTTATTTTTTATTTTATTTTTTTAGCTCACCCCATTTATTATCTTCGCACTTACTTATCTTCTTCTCTCTCTCCTTCCAACTCGTAACTCAGATCCGGGGTCACATAGCAGGCTCTTCTACCCCCTTCCCGCTACGGCACGTGCCTTCGTTTTTATCGCGAGAAGATTTCAGCCTTTTCTTCCCTCGTCGACTCGCATCGAATTGTGCCTATACCCACGCTGCAAGGCGCTCTCAACAATTGAATCCTTTTTTTTTATTTTTGCAAATAAAGTCAAATGTCCGACCCACCTGGGGCTCGAACCCAGGACCCAAACACAAGTAGAATTCGAGGTTAACCACTTGAACCACCGGGGTGACCGGTACGTTGGAACATAGTAATCAGGACGAAATATGCTAACAATAATAATATACTTGGTGTATGGGTTTCCTTTTGTTTCCGAGGTTTTCTTCCGGGAAAGTTGTGAGTGATCCATGTTGAAGATCATGCGGTACATTGTCGGATGGCAAGAGAACTAATAATAATAGTAATAATAATAATAATAATAATAATAATAATAATAATAAGGGATGTTGGTCGTAGTAGTCTTCATGAGCGTCACATCAGCTCTGATTAGTCGTAGGATACTGCCGCGCTTTTGTTCTGGAAAGTTCGTCACTTTCTGTTAGTCGTTTATTAGAACAACACTACACATTGTCGGATGGCAAGCATTATAATAATAATAATAATAATGCAGCAAATAGAGTAGACAAGCTGAAAGTTGGCACGGAAGGGAGGTAGACTTGGTGCATGGGCTTCCTTTTGTTTCCGAGGTTTTCTTCTTTCGGGAAAGTTATGAGTGATCCATGTTGAAGATCATGCTGCACATTGTCGGATGGCAAGAGAAATAATAATAATAATGAAAATAATAATAATAATAATAATAATAATAATAATAATAATAATAAGTAAAGATACTTGAATACACGAACACCAGACAACACCCTAACCCTATTAATAGCTGACAAAAACGCAAGAAATATTTAGCACAAACCATGTCATGCTGCTGGGTGTAGGCCACGAGTACTACCATATGCTACCGCTGTAACCGCGCCTATCTAACTGTACTACCTGGTATATATCAGCACCTGTGTGGCTATCTAACGGTACTATATACTACCAGGTACCAGGTACCTGGTAATACGTTTAATAGAATGCGGCTATGGCCGCAAGCATGTCCTCAGTTTTGGTAAAACTGAGTTTCTATTTTGGTACTTGCAAAACCGTCTGTCTGTCCGCACATGCCTTATGTTTTCGAACAAAATATATGCCATGGTATATGTTATTAATAGTACGTTAGCCAGCGCGCAGACTCTCAGTATAAATGAGCCAAACCCCGCCTGTTGGGGTGCCGTTTGTGCCGGTGCCGACTGGTCTCTCTCGTCACTCTCAACTCCAAACTGAGAACAGTGCTCGAATGCACTTCATCGAGGGCTACAGCAACATCACTATACGTCGTACCAGGTATATACGAACCAAGTAAAAATGAAAAATAGGAATGTATTGAATGTTATTATTAATAATCGTATCGTATCGTACCACATGTACATTGTACCAGGTATTGATTTATTGATATTCATGAGGTTAATCGTTGACTTTTGATAATTGATTTATTGATTGACGGGTCTGTATCGACGAATCGAATGGAACCGGCCAACCAAGCAAATAATCAACCACGATCACACAATCAGTCCATCAACAAAAAAAAACAAAATAATGGTCGTATACATCCGAAAAAAAATGGGACGCCATCGTCCAGGTCGAACCTGTTTTTTTTCTTCGATTTTTTATGAAACAAGACGTCGCGATTTTTCGGATGAGCCGACCAGAGATTCCCCACTCATCAGAAAAATCCTTTCGTTTTTTTTACCAATAGGGAAGCTCTTGCGTCAAGTACCTTTCCCTAGAATATTCCCCTGCTATACTGTTGTAATGAAGGCACGTACCGTAGCGGGAAGGAGGGAGAAGAGCCTGCTATGTGACCCCGGATCTGAGTTACGAGTTGGAAGGAGAGAGAGAAGATGTGCGAAGATAATGAATGGGATAAGCAAAAAAAAAAAAAAAAAAAAAAATGGCAGCCGCAGCTGTAGTCGTAGGTAGTATCGTATGACACGTACTCCCAGTACAAATCACTCGTTCACAGACAACACTTACTCGTGACATGACGGTGGTTGTTGTCATCATTTACATCTCTTTACGTATTAAAAAAAAAAGTAAAAATAGAAAAGCTCTTCATCGTACCCAGGAATGTGGTCGGTCGGGACCCTACATATAGGTCCCATCATAGCGTCTGCCCTACATAGAGGTCCTCGACAAAAAAAACGGGCTATGCCGCCCTCTTCCGCTGTTCCTTACAGTAGTAGTCAGTATAACACCAAAATATTAATGGTATGTGATACTCGAGCAGTTAATGCCTATGCGGCATTCGTGGCAGACGCGGTCTGGAGCGTGTTGTTTGAACCAGCCTGTACAATTGATCATCGATACTCGAGGTGGTATCGTGCGTACTTCACAGTAAAAAACACACTAGAAATCACACGTTTATTTATGCAGCGAAGATCCATGATATCATATAATTTATGGCACCATATATCATACCAGGGTACGATTTTTGATAAGATCGATCTATGATACCATCTTTGATACGATATTTGATAGGTTTGATCTATGATACCATCTATGATACGATCTTTGATCATATCCACCAGGTATGACAATAGCGCCGCGACTGCATCAGTCAACTTTCAGTGTTCCGTTGGGTTTCAACGGCCAACCGCTCTTTCCGACAAAGGAGCGGTGCTCATGCCGCCTGTGCGGCCAACAAAAAAAAAGTCAAAACGAAATTCAACGCGTGCGATCTCGACCGAAAACGTTGTCGTATACACGGGCAGACGATCGGTCTATAGCTCGTACGAAGCTGTCTCCTGCGCCACGCACAGAAGAAATCGCCGAGCATCCCGCTGGGACCAAGAAAAAAAAAACAAAAAAAACAGAATTGACGAATAGCAGGGGTGACAACAACATGACTATTACTAATCACAAGACCCGAGAACGAACACAAGGACAAGAACAAGACCAAAAACAAGCACCCACACAAAAATAACAGCGTGACAGTCCATGCTGGCACTGTCTGGTGTGGTTGTGTCCTACAGTAGCCTCGAAGCTACCTGGGACTACGCCCCTGCGTTCAGAAGGGGTTCTCCAACTCGTCAACGAGCCCATCGAGATCGCTCCCAGCGCTGCTCCCATCACCGCTCACACTAACCCCGCTGCCGCCGCTGCTGCTGCTGCTGCTGCTGGACATCCCCCGACCCCTACCGCCATCCACGCCCCCAACTCCCTTACCCCCCGAACTCTCGCCCCATCCTTTCCAACCGCTAACCGACGAACTACTCGTACCGCTATCGTTGTCGCGTAGACCGCCGCCGCCACCGCCGCTGCCGCTGCCGCTACCACCGCTGCAGTCACCACTGCTGCTGGTGTTACCGCTGTTCCCGGTGTTATTGTTGCCCTCGCGTCCACGTTTTCGACGAAACTTCGCCGAGTCGAAAATTTCGCCCCTACCGTCACCGCCCCCACCACCCCTACCGCCACCGCCGCTATCGCTTGTGCTTGCTGTGTCGCGACCAGCCCCCCCCCCCCCGATTCCCCTGGAGTTGTTGGAGTTCCATTGAGATGGCGTTGCCTCTGGTCGGGGCAGAGGTGCCGGTAGTGGCGGCGGGGAGCCTTCGCAGATTTGCTGTTCGTGCGGGAACACACACGCGAAGCAGGTGGGGGAGGAACCGGCGGTCAGCGGGTGGAAAACCACGCACGACTCAAGGATACGTACGACAGCGAGCGAAACAAAAAATTCGAGGCAACCGCACGATTCGGCAGCCAAGAGGAAGATAGTCTCCCTCTCCCGCCCACAAATTCAAAACAGTGTTCAACTCCTGCCGGCTAAAAGGAACATCATCTCCCTCTCCCTCCGACAACGCCCAGTATCACCTTCCATTCAACTCACCCTGGCCAAAAGGAAGATCGTCTCTCTCTCTTCCTCCAACAATGCCAAACATCGAATACCGTTTAACCCACCCTGGCCAAAAGGAAGATCGTCTCTTGTCCCCCTCCAACAACGCCAAAATACCGAACACCGCTCAACTCACCCCGGCTAAAAGAAAGATCGTCTCCCTCTCCCTCCGACAATGCCAAATACTGTTCATGAGCCAGTCGAGATGCACCACGAACACACCCGGCATCCGGAGCCCCTTGTTCGTCTGCTCGCAACAACAAAAAGGCAATCATTAGAGATCGGGCGCCGAACCAGGAACAATCCGTGGTTTTCGTGAGAGACAACGAGGCGTGTTGGTTCATGTTCTGGGTGTGTGCCCCTTGTTGGTCTGCTCCGCGAAAAGCAAAACGAACGCAATGGCAGGCTTATTTTAGCAATACTTGGGCGGAGTGAGCAGGGTACCTAGTCAGCGCTGCCGCGGACATGAAACATATGTACACTCCTCGGACAGATCAGATAGATCATCTACAGATCATTCCCACAGTTCATCATCCAGATATTTCAAGGCAGATATATCATCTAGTCCCTACCTTGTATGATCTGTATGATCCAGCTCAGGTTGCCGGGTGGAAACCACATAATTCGCATGACCTACAAGACGTTTCCTGGGTTGGATCTGCCCTACGGTATAAGGCAAATCCTGTACAACCTCTCACAACTGCAGGTGAGGAACTATACGATCTGTCTGTAGACAGATAGATACCCTGGTAGATAGATCATGACCTGTCCGAGGTGTGCATGAGTGTCAGTCACGTCTGGCTCATCCTTTCTACACATGCACGAGCGAAAAACGATACACTTGGTACGTAACAAGTTTCAAGTTTTAGCTTGTTTTCATACTCGTACGTACGTCGTTTAGTTAATTTTTCCCAGTTTTTTTTTTGGGGGGGGGGGAAATTCTGAAATTTAGAAAATCCTCAAAAAATTGAAAATACGGTACAAATTCGATACCATTTTCACAATACGTGACATTATTCACACCTTGGCCGTGCCAAGTCGAACCGCTACAACGTGCGTCGTGTGCCGTCCGATCCCGCTCTCAACAGCAGCGCCATGGCTTTCCGCCAGCTTCCAGAGGCGGTGCGTGCGAGGGTCGACGGGGGCGCCCGAGACAGGGATAACGCCGCTGAACACCATACGAACACCCCTGAGAACGCGTGAGCGAACTTTCGCCAAGAAGCTCGCGACGTCTCTGTTGGAGGGCAGGAGGGGGGGGGGGGGGGGTGGACGGAGACATCAGAGGGTTTCCGCTAGTAATGAAGGCGTTACTTTGGGAAAGAAATTTGCGACAAGGGCGACCGTCGTGTGAACGGTGAACGGAGGAATCAGACGAGTTCCTATAGAATGGATGCGTTAAGGAGGCGGCAGGCAGGGGGATGCACGCCCCTGTCGTATGACCGTAGAGGGGGGGGGGGGGGGGGGGTCGTACTCATCTGTTGCTTGCCTTAGTCATTTGACCATTGACCACCCTTACCTTTCGAGACGGAGCACCGTTCCTACTCCAAATAGAGACACCTCCAACAATTGGGCACTCATTATGTTGTATCCATATAGAACTACATACTTGGATCACAACCCCTGAGCGTGCTCGGTTGGTACATCCCTGGCCTCTCAGAGCTCCCACTTCCAAACCGCCTCCTTTCATTACTTGCCGGACCTTTCCAGCCGTTCTTTGTTTTCTCCATTTCTCTTGGCACTCTCGGTCCTTTCTTCCTTTTTTCTTCTTTCGTTTCATGTGCGTGCGTGTACTCCGAGTACGGCACCGCGGGAGAGCCCGGCACCGTCGCGGGTGTCAGTGGGTGCTGGCGGGTACAAGGGGGGTTGCAAGGAGCGCGGTCGCCGCTTTCGTGCCTAGGCGTCGCGTGTGTCTCGAGACACGAGGGATGCATGAACGGGTTTTGCCTGGCTTCCGCTTGTGATTTTTTATAGAGTATGTACGAGTTATAAAGGTCGTTCGGGATGGCAAGATAATGTTCAAGCGGTGCTTATTTTTGCGACCACGCTGGAGTTGAAAGAAGGAGGTGTGCAGTTTGAACACCAACGTTATCGAGCTGGCGAACGGAGGCCACGGTGAGCACCGGACGTCACGCCAGGCGGGCGACGGGGCTGATTGTGGCTGAGAGTGAAAAAAGCTTTACCCGGACCGAACCGGTGGCGAGGTGGTCGCGAGAGGGGCGGGCGGCGTACGAGGCTGAGAGAGAAGCTCTTCTGAGCGATTTTTTTATTTTCTTCTATTCGACCGGGTGTGAGGTGTTCCAGTCAGGCAGAACATTATTGCACGAGAGGGGATTTTTTTTTCTTTCCGAATTTTCGGTTTCATTTTCATTGTTTTCGCTGCTGTGCCGTGCTGTGCTTTCGCTTTCTTCGTACATACGAGTACAGACATAGAGCATATCAAAATAAGAAAATAAGTACAGCAGTAGTACCCTACCTGGGGTATGTACGTACGTACGACATCAGCGACGCGAATCGTATGATGTGGCGTCCGAGATGACGTCGGAGCTGTTTTTTCCTGAAGCATGGCGGCGGGACTCTTGGCATTATCAAGTCGTCGGTTTGCAATTACGATCCTTTCAAAAACTAAATTCAATCGTGGACCTCTGTTCGCTTCGCTTAATTTGATGTACTTTTTTCCTTCCTGAGCGAGCGTAGCGGGCGGCGTAGTAGCGCCTTGTATTACATATTAATTTTAATAGAAACTTTTCGCTAATCTTATCCCCTTCCTGTTTCGCCGCCTGTGGCCACCATGTGTCTTCGAGGATAACGATCGTTTTCTTGCTGCTATCTAGTGTACCCCATGTCACATTCGTCTATTTCCCTCATCTCTTCTTCTGACATGCCGTTCCTCCTTGTACAATTCACATTCTCCTACTATTTGGGTTGTACTCTGTATTGCTTTGCCACACGGGCACATCTGTGCATCTATTTCCTCCTCCTCCTGGCTATTGGTATACCTGTTCTTTCTGGCAGGTCCAGGTCACCTACACGAAAGCGCAGTTTCAGCGTTTTCGCCAAGTCCATTGGATCGTGCAAATACGTTTTCATTCCTATTCCTTCCCTCAATCCCCCGTAGATCTCTAGATGTTTTCCCGATTCCACCTTGTTTCGTAGCGCTAGCCTTTCCCTTCTTTCTATCCTTTCTTCTACTTCTGCCTTGTACTTCCCAAACTTCCGGGTGGACATCACCTCTTCTTGGTTTCCCCCTATATCTTTCTCAACTACGCTATCCCACCATATTCCAGCTCGCGCTCTTGCTACTTTTTCTCCCATACAGCTCTATCAACTATGGCTGACAGCCTCTTTTTTGGCTGTTCCTTACTTTACATCGCCATTTCAACTTTTCATATATCTATTATTAATAGTGGGTGTATTCCCAGTTCTGCTCTTAATACTGTATTACTGGTCTTACTTGAGCATCTTTGGATTTTTTCAGCTGTTGTCATCTGTACTGTTTCCAACTGTTTTACGAGTTTAGAGTTCCCTTCTCATACTTCTCCTGCCTATCCTAGCTTTGGTACTATCACATTCATCAGGATACATCTCTTAATCCTGGTGTCAAGGTGCGAGTCTGTTAGGATCGCATCCATCTTGCCTACGTGTGCTTTACCCTTCCCTATTACTTTTGCTATATGTGTATCCCAAGACCAGTCTTTTGAGACCTCTACGCCAAGGTATATATACTGGTCTACGATCGGCAATTCATCTTTTCCCCCACTTCCAACTGATTTTTAACGGGTTCACCTTATCTTCGTTACAAACAACTACTGCGCATTTCATGACGTTCGCCGTCACCCTCCATTTCTTAGTGTATTCTAGCGCCTTCTCTATTTGTTTCTGCAATATTTCGCGTGTTTCTGATACCCCCACGAAGTCATCCGCAAACATCAATCCCGACACCTTATCTTCCCCTACCGTGACTCCCTGCCTTGCTGCTTCGACTGCTACTATTAGGGCGTTAACATATATCTTGAATAGGTTGGGTGACAACGTACAACCCTGTGCAAGTCCTTGTAAAATACCAACACACTTCGATATTTCCCCGTCCAGCATCACAGCACTTCTCGCACATTCCGTCATCTTCTTCATCATTCTCCACATCTTTCCTCTGATTACTATTTTCCATACTTTTTTCCACAATCCATTTCTCCATACTGTGTCGTAGGCCTTCTGTACATTTAGAAAATAAACAGTACCCTGGTACCTGGTACATGTTAGTCCCGCGTCTTTCCTACCTCGGATTATCTTACCCAAGGAGGGTGGGGGGAGGGGGGGGGGGTCAAGTGAACGGAGAAATGAATAAGAGTTTTCCCTAAAACAACGAATGCGCCAAAGAGGCGGAGGGGACATAGAGGTGGGTGCGATTCACGCGAGGCTTTCGACGGGGGGGCTACCGCTCGCCCCCGGCTGAAAAAAGCAAATTAAAAACAAAAGCAGCCCATTGATAATCTATGAATACTCTATTGCTGGTACGTATTATAGGTACACGTGAGAAAAATTGGCTTCACTATTACGGGGGACCAAAGTAAATAGGACCAAATATGGATAGTAAAAATAGCGAAATATATAGGTTTTTGTCTATATACCGCAGGTCCTATTTACTATGGCCCCCCGTAATAGAGCTAAAACACACGTTGGCTAGGGGCTTTACTCTTGGAAGGTACCAGGTATACGATATATAGTGATTTTTCGGGACAGGGGTGTAAGACAGATTTATCCAAGAAAAAATGGAATGCCGGAAAAGTCTGCTTATATATTTCCTCTACGCGCAGGGCTTGTTTTCGTGGGGTTCCGTTCCGTTGTATTATACCCTCATGTTTTATATGTGTATGCGGAGGCGTTTCGAGGGACGTGCGTAACTCGTCAGTTTTTACTGGCACCCGTGCTCTGTGCAGGCCCCTGAGCCAGAAGATAAATGCTGCCATGATCGCTCTACTCTTACTACCAGTAGATCTAGTACCGAGCCCTACAGTAATAAAATCACAAAAACACAAACACAACGAACACAAACACACACGAAACACAAAAAAAACCCGCTAAAACACGAGGAACACAAAAACACAAAACGCGAGAATACAACACCACAAAACGCAAAAGCACTCCTTGAGAAAAAAGCGACAAAACCTACATAACATCACAAGCACTCACCCCCCCTCGACACAACCCACAAAAACACACACCCACACAAAAAAAGAACACCCACCGTGGCTGGCCGTGGTTGTAGTCCGGCGTATAGAATGCCCCATGCACCGCCTCGAGGGTCTTGAGGGTGCAGTCCAGCTGCGGATCATTCTCCGCGCTGGCGACCACCTTCGGGGGCGACATCGGCGGCGCCAGCATCGACCTGCGCTGCTGCTGCTGCTGCTGCTGCTGCTGCTGCTGCTGCTGCTGCGGGCCTTTGCCATTACTAAACCCCTTGCCTCGAGGCTCAACACCTCTCGTTCCGCTTCCAGCCCCGCTTCCAGCCCTGCTTCTATTGGTCGGTCCGTCGTCCTGTTTGTTCACTTCTCGCGCGCCGCCTGAGGAGGAGGGGGAAACCTCTCCCTCCCCACCATCTAAGGCCGGCAGCCTGCTGGGCGCGGTCCTGCCCCCCCCAGTGCCCCTTCCAGCGCCGCTTCTAGTAAGTGCTTGCGGGGCAGTCCGTTCCGGTTCGGTGCGGGTTCCAGCTCCGCTTCTACTAGACACTTGCGGTGCAATAGGTGCCAGCTCGGTCATCTTACCCTCTGGATTTTTCAAACTGCTTGGCGACCGCGAGGCTATCCGAGGGGCATCCACGCCCTCATCCCCCGGGCCGCCCCCACCACCCCCACCACCCCCACCATCACCACCGTCGCCAGCAGCGAGAGGGCTGCGGGGAGCTACGGCGGTCATCTCAACATCTTCGACGAGAGCGCCGGGGACGTCTGTCTCTGCGTCCCCTGCCCCGTCTGTCACCGCCTGCACGCCGCGATCCGGTGCTGGCGCCCTTGCCGAGGAGTCTGCGAGGTCATCTCCGCTACTACTCTGGCGCTTCTGAGCCAGCAGCATCGCTAGCCCCTTGCCCAGATCCCCCATAGAGTCAGAGGAGGACCTGTCCCTCCCCTCCCCATCCCCACCGCTGCCTCCACCCCCCCCCCTACCACCACCGCCACCCTCATCTCCCTCTTCGCCGAGTCCGGCAGAAGTTCCGCTCGACGTGACTCCTTTGGGCGGCGGCAACTCTCGCCGCGACCCGTCTTCCCCCTCCACGCGAGCTTTGATGGCATTTCCATTGCGTCCATTACCCATACCCTTACCTCCAACCCCACCGAGGGACAAAGGGGAATCCTCGACCGCTTTCACTTTCGCGTTCGCGTCGTTGCCCGGCTCCGTTTCATTCGCATGCGCCGATCCGTCCGATTCTTCCGATTCGGTCAGCCGGGACCTCGATTCGGTCAGCGGCGATCCCGAATCGGTAAACAGAGACTCCGATTCGGTCAGCGGCGACCCCGACTCGGTAGTCAGTGACTCCGATTCGGCCGACCGCGACTCCGATTCGGTCAATCGTAGCTTCGACTCGGTCAACCGTAACTTCGACTCGGTCGACCGTGACTCCGATTCGGTCGACCGCGATTCCGATTCGGTCGACCGCGACCCCAATTCGGTCTGCACTCGGTCCGTCGAATCAGCTTCTTCTTCCGTGTCTTTGTCTCCGTCTCTGCTTTTGTCCCCATGCCCATCGGCGTCGCCTGTGTCACCATCAAGGCCACCGCCCCCACCGCTTCCTCTCGAGGGGAGGTTCTCTGCGGCCAGTCGCAGGGGTGCCTTTTGTTGGTTGGGAGGGAGCTGCTGCCCTCCGGTGTCGTGGGTTGCCCCAGAAGGCACGCTTCTTTGTCCCTGTTCGATCCGGGTGGGAGCGGAACAGAGCAGAGCGGAGGGTTAATTAATCCCTTTGATACCCCCGAGATATCGACAAAAAAAAACGATCCATTTGTTGGTGTCGACTTCCAACGCGCAGAGCGAGCGCGCTGCAGTACGGGTACACCAGGTATCATGCGGCGCCATACCGTACCGTTCGACTCCTTGCGTTGTACCTCTATTCACACTACAATAGGGCACCAACACCAATCATATCACCCTCCATTCCACGCAGTGGCCGCCTGGTGTAATCATCACTTTTGTGTCGTCAAATTTTACCTGACAAAAGTCCCGGGAGGGTGAGAACCAATTCCCTTTCGAGCTACCGTGATCGTACGAGTATACACGTATACACATACAACCACTTTTCCGGTACAAACTACTCCAAGCAAGTTTGCTGAGATCGTTTTGGCAGTTGCGAAACAAAAAATCTAGTACTATTAATATCATAAATCAAGCGGATCAAGTCTCGACGGGGTGTTACCACCGTGTATACGTGTATCACTGCTTGGTCTTCAAATTTCTGGCTCAAACGGTCCCTACAGTAGAGTGGTATCCCTCTGAACGCGAACGTAGGAGGCGTTTTGTCCTCACCAACGGTCCTTAGATTTCTGTCCAGAGCGGCAAGACTTCACATAACACACCCCCTGGTTAAGATAACACACCCCCTGGTTAAACCCTATAGGCCTGCAGTCCCGTTTTGGGGACAAACTACTTAGAATTTGACTGGTTTGTCCCCAAAACGTGACGGCAGTCCTAAAAGGGTTAAGATAACACACCCCCTGGGGCGAGCTTCCGAGCTGATTTTCCCCAAAACAAGGGGAATCACACACAAACGAAAACTGCGGCGCTGGAAGCATCTACCAGGTACATGTATACGTGCGTAGTCGAGATATTTTCCAAACTATATATCGCCCGATTTCTGCGCACTCCGTTGACAAGAGAAAGCAAACAAGCGGGTACGCGCAGCTCTCGAAAATGTTGGCTTCCGCTAGCTCTTCGTGGTCAAAATATTTTCAATAGACGCACCCCTCGGCGTTTCCGCCTCTCTCCCTTGTTGAGAAAATCGGTCTGGGGGATTCGTCCGAGGGTGTGTGCTAATCTTACCACCCTAGGGTGATAGTGTCATGCGTACGGTAGCCTAGCTCAACTCACGACGAAAAACTTGTAGGGGCGAACTAGAAGAAGGTTCTTCGCCTGCTCTCCTCTCCAGACGTCATCTCGATCGTCCACTATCAACGCCATGTCCAAGCCGCACGGGAATATACGCTCCAGAGACTGACGGTACGAAGAGATCAAAAACACGAAAAAAAGTCGAGACAAGACAAGATAAGATACCGTAAGGCGAGATCAATCAAGATGAGATGAGACGGTAAAATAGGCCGAAAACGTAAAAAGTCAAGACGGGACAAGGCAAGATGAGATAAACACGAAGGGATACAAGATAATACAATAGAATTGCAACGTCGGATAAGATACAGCAAAAATAAAAGATGGGACAAGATACAAAAACACAAGATAAGTGAAGAAAAGATAAGATGATGTAAGGGTAAAATAAGGTACGATAAGATAAGATAAAAATAAGACAACCTGAAAAAATGTAAGATCAAATAAGATTCGACACCACAAGATGAGATCAAATCAAATCAGATAATAAACCACAAGGTACGACATGCTCAGCAGGACAAAGTTACGACGACGGTCCGCCTAAAAACAATCTGAGCATGGCGACCATACTGTACGAACAGCCCTCATCGAGGGGGATCACGAGGCATGTGTCAACTCATGGTCGACAAAACGTCGGATGCCCTCCCGAGAGGCCTAATACACAGAAAAGGTCGGAAGCCTTTCTGAGGCTCGACCGCAAACCTGACGGTAGGTCATATTTGTACTATTATTAATATTAATATGAGCGATACCGATACATCCCACTGGCTAGGTAGGCGTAGCGTATCACAAATGAAATGATGATAGAACTGGAGTTGCAATGAGATTAGCCAGTTAGCCAGTTCCTCCGTTGAGGTGCCCCGTCAGTCACCAAAGCACCCCGTCCACCGTACTGCTGTAGTGTACCCCACTGTAGTGTACCGCGCTGTAGTGGACGCATACTACGGTAGGGGGGGGGAACCCGCAACTCTCTGAGGCTCCTCACATCAGAACCTCTGTACCATACCATTACTATTAATATGTCAATAGTAAGTCACACAAAAAATAAATAAATCAAGAAACCATAAAAAAAACCTTAACTAAGACCTATGCCAATGGTACAGCGAAGTTGCAATAAAAAGTTTGAATTTCAAAGATACCCGCGAAAAAAAATCAGAACACGCTTCCTATGGGCCACCTAAAAAAAAAAAAAGTTCCTAACTTTTGGAAAAGCCCGAAAAAAGCAAATCTGGGGCCGATGCTGGGCGATGTTGGGCCAACATCGGCTTGAGAAAAACTCAGGCCGATCTTTGGTTCGAAGCGGCGAGATTCCGAGTCCTCGACAGACATCGATCAACAAAACCAACGATTGCGTCAAGAATTCTGAACGGAGTGCGCTCGTTAGGGGCTCCGACCCACCCTAGGGTCACCGTTTTCACACCATGGCCGGTGTCATGTGGCGGGAGCTGACCAGGCGTGTGATAAAAAAACATTTGGCCGCTGGTTTGCACAAAACAGAAGACAAAACTGCTCCATCCGTCTCGAATGGCAAAAAAAAAAAGTCTTTTTTTCAGGTTTGGGAGGATACCGTAGGACGCCGCCGGCAAGCTCTCGCCCCCTAGACCATGGATCCGCCTGATATCTTCGAGGCCGTCATCTATACTCGTTGGGCTTGTCAGATACCGAGTGGGTTGGCCGTGGGCTGAGTCTATGTCGAGATCGAGGGTCGATCGTCGCACGAGCTGGTTTCGATCACCGTGTTGACAATTTGCGACCAGAAAAACACAAATTGCGCCGCCTGCAGCCGTTGGGGGAAAAAAAAGAAAAAATCAAACATTTTTCTCTTTTTTCCCCACAGCGGCGGTACGAGAAATTTTTCGGCTGTTTTTTTAAAGCCATATATTTGAAAAAAAACTTTTCAACTTCGCGTTTCCATTGGCATAGGTCTAACGCCGATGAGCAGCCCTATCAAGCATTTTTCTCTCGTATTTTTCCCCTATCCCATTCATTGCCTTTGTCCTTCTCTTCTCTTTCCTTCCCATTAATACTCGTAAGTAACTCAGATCCGGGGTGATAAAGCAGACTCTTCTCCCCCCTCCCTCCCCATTATAGCCCCTTTAGAACCGCAGTCCCGTTTTGGGGACAAACTACTTGAAATTTGAGTGGTTTGTCCCTAAAACGGAACTGTGGCTCTAAAAGGGTTAAGGTTCGTGCCTTCCATTTTTATCGCGAAAACACTTCGGCCCGCTTTCTTCCCTCGTGGACTCGCATCGAATAACGCCTACCCGCACTACAAAGCCGCTCTCCGCGTCGATCATAAAAACAATCAGAAAACAACCAGTGTTGGGTACCGCGCGACACTTGCAGTAAAATGACACCCGCACTTGGACGAATTTCAGAGCCGATTGTGTCCAAACCGAACCATTGCCTTAACCCCTTTAGAACCGCAGTCCCGTTTTGGGGACAAACCAGTCAAATTTCAAGTAGTTTGTCCCCAAAACGGGACTGCGGTTCTAAAGGTGTGTGAAGGCCCCGAGGGAGGCACAAAATAATGAAGATGGCGGCCTTGCGCAGAAGATCTCGTCGAGATGTTTCTCGTATATAGACGCATCGCAGGGCGTTTGTTTTACACCCTCTCCGTTGTCGAGAAAATCAGCCTCGAAATACGTCCGGGGGGGGGGGGGGGTTATCTTATCACCCTAGTGTGATAGTTTTATATTGAATATAGTGTAACAAGATAACACCCCCCCCCCTCAGTCATAAATATTTTGGGCAAAAAGTGCTATTATATGTGCCCCTATCGTAGGACACGTCAGTGGACCGACCGCACTGTAGAGGCATGCCTCAAGGGTTTCCTGCACCTTGGTATTTCTGCCGAGGTCGGGGGTGTAGCACGTTGAGAAGTGGCGGCCCTGGAAGAGGCTTCGGTCAGGGTCCAGCACGCCTGCCACCTAAGCAGGGCAGTAGGACGGCACCCAGCACGAGAAGAGTTGCGTGGTTGCTTTCCTTCGTCGCAATAGAACTATTTAGCTAGTGCAATACTTAGCCCTAACCTTTAGCAAACCTTGACTCCCCACCGTCAACACGCCTACCACAAATTCTCCCCCTCCCCCCCTTCCTCTTTCATTCCCCTCCCTCCCCCTTTTGTCCCTTCCCCTCCGTCCCTCTCCCTCCCCGCCCCCCGCGCTCTCCCTTGCCCCCCTCCCCCCCCGATGGTCACACGACTATTAATAGGGCCATGCATGATATCAGTACCCCCCCCCCCCCCGGGCGCGCGCCCTTTCTTCCCTCTCCTTGCTCCCCCCCTTCCTGCCTCTTCCTTTCGACGCTTCCAGCTTATCTCACCGCATCTGCGTACTGCGAAGTCCCGGCAGTGTAGATGGTCATCTCAAACATCGTCGCAGCCTGTGCTAGGAATTGTCTCAAGCCAGGTCTGTCACACCAAACACCAAGGCAGCCAGGCAGCCCGGCAGGCAGACAGGGAGGGTGGGAGGGAGGGAGGGAGGGAGGGAGGGAGGGAGCGAGCGAGCGAGGGGGGGGGTAAATAAAGCCCACGCTTTCTCAACATATATACCTGGTATATATTCTTCTCTTGAGGGAGAGGCAAGGGCGGGGGGGCGGGGGTGATAACGTCAAACCCCCTCAATAGCAAACCATGGGCGTCTCCCGGGAAAAAAAACGCCTGCAAAGTTAACAAAACTAGCACGAAGTATACTATACCTGGTATATAAAAAGGCGTGTTTGAGAAGAGGACGAGTCGAAAGCGTCAACTGCGGGAATCAGCACGCAAAATGAACGCGAATTAGATGTGGGGGTAGGGGGGAGGGAGGGTATAGTCATGCCCCTTCGACATCAAAGCATGCACACACCTCACAGATAATCCGTTCGAAAGTGATGGTCTAGATTTTTCAGCGCAGATAGATCTGTATGATCTGTATGATCTAGCTCATGTTGCCGGGTGGGAGCAGTGTAATCTGCATGATCTATACGGTAGCACAAGTTGCCCGGGTTGGATCTGCCCTATAAGGCAAATTCTGCACAACCTCCCACAAAGGCAGGTGAGGGACTAGATAATCTACTGTAGATAGATATATAGATAGACCATCATATGTCCGACGTGCACCATGAGCGTTTCCTTAAAAAAAGACACACACACATGAATAAATCTTGGGACGCAGCAAACGTTTTTCAGAAGGGGAGCAGTCGAGAGTGTGCACTGTGGGCATCAACACCCGTCTAAACGGAAAACATATGATGTAGAGAGGTAAGGAAGGGAGCAGGGGGGGGGGCGGGTGTACTCGATAGGAGAGATGTACTCGATCTCATGCATGGCCGTAGTCGTAAGACCATAGACCCTCGCATCCCTACAATGCCGGGACGGAGCACGTCGGGTTTTCACCGACAAGGCAGACATTGCTTGCACCAAGTGCGAAGCGCCATGAGGTGTCTGGCGAGTCGCATGAAGGGTGAGCTGCATCCTACTAAGAATCGCTTGTGGGGCGGACTTGCATATGGATGACAGCTTCAATGAGTTGATTTAATTTCTGGTGTAGGCCTTTCCAGAGACAGCAATGGGATTACTCTGTAACTGCCTCTTGGGTACCCTACCATAAACACTACGGGATACGATCATTCCCACTTGTGCGGAGGAAAGGTTGTTCACCTCGCACAAACGATCTAACTCGACAACCAGCTGTGACCGACCGCCAAGAAAAAGAAGACGAAAAAAAGCGGTACCCTGGTTGTCTAGCTCACGTAATGAGCGGCATGTTTCACCGTGTCGTTGCCAACCGACGCCAACGATAATAGGGGGGGGGAGGGGGGGTAGTCACGCCCCTTCAATATCAAACCATGGGCCGTTTCATTCCCCCCTAAAAACGCCTGAAAGGTCAGGAAAACTTGGACGCCATACACGCCGAGGCGTTTTCCAGATTGGGAGAAGTTCAGAGCACGAAAGGGAAAAACACGAGGACGGGAAAGGGAGGAAGGGGAAGGGTAAAGTTATAGTCACGCCTTCTCAACGCCAACCATGGGCGTTCTGTTTACAATGGCAGCACAGACACCAGCAGCAACAATGTCTGCAGTTGGTCATGGAGATCGAACGAAAATCGCGACAACAACAACGACTGCAGTTACGGAGTGATGAAGATCGGACGATAACCGCACCAACAGCAACAACGACGACGGCAGTTACATAGTCACGGAGACCAAACGATAATCGAGGTCGATACGATAACGACCACCCCAAAAAAACAAATGCACCCATACGCTTTCGATAGTCAAAAACGTCCATTTTTTTCGTTTACGCAGTAACATATACAGCATCAGAAAAAAAAAAAATGTGGGAGGCCAGGGGGAAAGGAGGGCCAAACGCGCTCGGCACTATACTGGTCATCGAAAACTCGATCGCCACTTTGGACACTACAGTATACCCAACACTACCAAGGGCGACCACACAGAGTAATACATACCTGGTACCAGGTACTGTAGTATTACATATTAAGAGTAACACATAGCTATCAGAAACCACGATGGATCAAAAAGCGGGTATCCTCTTATGTTTAAACATCACATTGGGTTCTAATTACTGTTGATACGATGCGTTCCTGCCCGCGATAGCGGCAGTTTACCTGAGCTTGATGTAGTAGTCTCGGGGCTGGTTGGGCAGCCTCAGGCTGTGTATTCCGTCCACTCCAGGCGCAGACACCCTGCGTCGCGTCATACAATCACGCAATCATAAATACAAGCGATCGACAACGGCCGTTCATGAGGAAATCGAAGGGTGGGTGTGGGGCACACTTCAGTACTCGAGCGAAAACGGAAAAATGGTCAAGTGGCCGTAATCGACCGATTGGTTACAAAACGAAAAAAATGGGCGCGTCGGTAGAGCGTTGGCTTACTACAGTACGGCTTACTACAGTACGTACTACCGGTACTACAGTGGGGCTCTGAGTTGGCTGACAATAGGTCGCCGACAACCGTAGGTATTGATGTTTGTTGCGCGCGACTGTTCAGCGGAGTTAGTTCTGCGTCTTTTGCATGTTAGTGGTTCCAATACATATTAAATGGCTTACTTCGCCACTCAACTAACAACTAGCCTTCGACGTCATTAATTACAGGGGACCATAGTAATGAGAACCACATATGGTGTGAAAATATAAGCGGGATACATGGTTTTTAGGACCATCGTGGCTGATGACTACTACCTGGTATGCGTTGCTATGTACTACCATGCATTTCCATGTACCAGGTAATAGATCCCTGATGATCTGAGTGATGTAGCTCATCTTGCCGCGCGGGAGTTGTATGGTCTGCATGATTTAGGACGTGTTTCTGGATTGGATCTGTACTATACTGATCGTGCACCACATATCATAACGGCACGTCAAGTGTCTGGATGATCTATAAGATCTATCTGTAGATGATATATCCGACGTGTGAAAAGATTACAATTAATAAGTTTACCTTCCGGCGTCTGGGTGATCGGAGCAGTGAAGCAACGTGTTGTCGAGGTCAAGCACTAACGACAGCTTCTTGCTGTTCAGCAACCGCCCGGACTTGTCCATGTGCATTCGACGCGCAGCTGCGGGAAATAAAACAACCAGGAACGACAAGGAACAAGAACAAAGTCGCGAACGGCAAAAAGAAGATTAAGAAGAAGCATAAGACCAAGAAGGACCAGGGACAGCAACAAACACAAGAGAAAAAACAAAAACAAGAGCAAGGACAGCACCAGGAGCAAGGACGATAGCAAGAACAAGGGCAATCATAAAAGTAAGGGCAACCAAGAACAAGAACATCCTGAAAACAAAAAACAAAAAACAAAAAAGGACAAGAGCGAGGAAAATACCAGAAAACAACCGACGGCAAGCAGAAGAACAATCTCAATATCAAAATCAAGAAGGACACGGACGATAAAGAGAACAAGCACAAGAACAAGCACAAGAACAAGCACAAGAGCAAGCGCACTGACAACACTAGAGCAATGACACGGGGGGTTACCGAACAAAAAAAAACACTACCACTGGAGTAACAGCATCAAGAAACGACACCGACAGCAGCAACAGCATCAAAAACGAACACGGCAATGACAGCGCACCTGTCGAAGACACGGTCAACGTACCCCCACCCCTCATCGTGACCTTAGACATCATCGCGACTTCTCCCTCTCCCAGCCCCTCCGCCGAGTCCCAACTCGGCTTGCCCCCTGCCCCCCTCCCCTCGCCGCCATCGACACCACTGCCCCCCCTGCCCCTCGTGCCACCTCCGCCTGCACCGCCAGTCCTGCCCCTCCTGCCACCTCCGCCTGCACCGCCAGTAGCACCTTCCTCTTTTCCCGCGGGGGGCACAACATTGCGACCGCAGCTGGTGCAGAGCGTTCCGTGCAGCTCAGGGTGGCTGCAGAAACTCAGCCGCCCGACGACAACGCTTTCCGGTGTGCCCGTTCCAGTCACCACCACTGCCCCTCCAGCCGCCGAACCTGCCCCTGCCTCAGCCGGTGCCAGCGCCCCTGTCCCTCCAGCCACTGCCGCTGCCGTTGCTGTAGCAGCAGCAGACACTGGGCCCTCGGCCGTGTTGCCTCCGCGTGCGGACGGTGGCTGTGAATTTGCGGCGGCCTTAGCGTCGGTGTTTGCGGGAGAGGTGTCCTGAGAGGGTGGGGCTTGCGCGGGGAATACGTGTCCTCCTGTGGCCACTACCAGCTCCGTTAGGATGCCTTCGCGGGGCGCTGGAAAAGGGGGCAAGGGAGGGTGGGGGGGCGTCCTCATTTGGTGCTTGCCTTAGTCATTCGACCATTGACCACGCATTGCTCTTGAGATTGAGCAACGTTTCTACTCCTACTAGCGGCACCTCCAACATTTGGGCGCTCACTACGTTACCCTCCATGTATTACATGATGGGGACAGAGGGAAGGCAATGAGAGCCCAGCGGACGTGGTGGGATAGGATGCCCTCGCGTTGCGCTGGTGGTGAGATGTACCGTGTTACACGTGTGATAATATAGCACACTAAGGTGATACGATATCACACCCCCTCGGACGAATTTCCGCGCTCGTTTTTCTCGGCAACGGGCAGGGTGCAAACGCCTCCATACATACGTCTATGAAAAACATCTCGAGGAAATTCGGAGTTTTCGGAACGACGCCATTCTCGTTGTGTGTACCCCCCTACTTTCGGAGGAGCCCATATGAAGTGTTCTAGGGGGGTGTGTTATCTCATCACCCGTGTGATAGTGTTGAATAGGTGACGGATACGCGATGAGCGGAAGGCGGAAAAAGGTAGCGGTACGTGGCAGGTTAGGACGACCTCAAGTGGCGCTGGTCATGGGACAAGAGATAGCGGCAAGTGGAAAATACGTATCGCAGCGGTGTGATAGTGGGTGGGGATGCCTTCACGTGGCTTTTTGTTATGACAATGCCTGGTACGGCAGTGTACGACGGTGTCTGATGTGAAGCAAGCAAACAAACCGGTGGGGCGAGTTCGGATCATACGAGGTCTACTGTAGTCCAACTCCAGTGAATAATAGTCGCGCAGGTTTCGATTAGGTAAGGAGGCGGAACCAGTTCGACAATGGTTGAGAGACAAGTGTTACGATAGGGGTACGTAGCGCATTTTTGGTGGACACATGTTCGACTGACTGGGCTCCATAAGGGCACTGAGGAAAAACCAACAAGGCCTGCCATATCGTTGGAATACAGGCAGTAGACTATCAACATCATTATTCGCCATGGGGGTAAGCAGACCAACGGTTTGTTGATCGGGTGACGTTTTAGCTTTCGGTTTACCTCAGAATCACTTTTTGGGTGAGTGGTATAACGCAAAGCGAGGAGCCTCATAAACAAACGAACAAACGAACATATGAGGCACAACCCTACCTACGTGCACGCTTTCTTGCACAACAGGTATCATAAAACGATAAAACAAAAAATCGAGGAGAGATGTCTCGCCAGCCGTCTAGGGTGGGCGATCTGCGGTAGGAGTACCGGCACAGCACCGTCGCGGGCGTCTTGCGACGACTCCTTGTGTTCTTTGCTGTAATTCCAGTACCAAATGTATTGACATCACTTCCTAGCTACACCAGGCAAGGAGTGATGCTGTGCTCCGTGTGGGCGATACCGCAATCGTCAATGTTGCCGTTATGTTTCGCCTCTCAAGCGTCAAAAATGCTGAATGTTCACGGGACAAGATAGTGCTCTTGAGACCTTGTCTAGATGACAGGCTCTACCTCGCACATCCCGTGTTCCTCAGCAAACATACCGCATAACACTATCACACTAGGGTGATAACATAGCACACCCCCTCCGACGAATTCCAAGCTAATTCTCCTCGACTACGGGAGGGGTGGCACTGAATACGCCCAGCGACGCATCCATGGACAGACGAGATCTTTCCGAGACCACCTATGGAAAGGTGTATGTATAGCCGAGCTATTTCCCAAAACACCATATAGTCGTGCATAGACTTACTTATCTTAATTCTATTTTCCTGAGCGGGCTCGGTTGGCACTTGCCTGGCCTCTCAGAGCTCCCACTTGAATATCACCTCCTCCTGTTACTTGCCGGCGAGAGCCATTTTTTCTTTTTTCGTTCAGTATGCGTGCGTGTACCCAGAGCACGGCAACGCGGGCGAGCGCGCCGCTATCGCAGGTGTCAGCGGGCGCTGGCGGGTAGACGGGGAGCGCGGTGGTCGTTTTTGTGGCTAGGCGTCGCGTGTCCCCGAGACACGGGGAAAACATGAGTGGGCTCTGTCGGGCCCCCTGACGTTGAAATTAATATTGTACCAGGTACCAGGTATGTACGAGTCTACGAGGGTTGTTTTGGTGTCCAAAAAAACATCCAGCGGAGCTTATTTTTGCGAACAAGCTGAAATTCAGAGAGAGAGCTCGTCAGATTGAGGGTCATTCTTATCGGGGAGTTTGTTTTCCCCCATAATTTCCATATTTTTTTCGCGCAATTTTTTATCTTCCAGACTTTTCTGATATTTTTTTTCCCCAACTACGGGAAATCTAAATTTCCTCATTATTTTGACTCTTGAAGAAAATCACAAACTGTGACAGAACGCCTCCGTCTCTTGATCCATATTTCCAAACGTGTATATTCTGGAAAAATACCTCTCCCGATAGGAATGGGCCTGAGCACCAACAACGTCGAGCTGTCGAACAAGGGCCATGGCGAGCACCGGGCTTCACGCGAGGCGGGCGACGGCTCACTGGGGCAGAGAAAGAGGAACGCTATACCCGGACCGATCGGTAACAAGGTGGTCGCGAGAGGGCGGGCAGCGTACACCGCTGAGAGAAGCTCTGCTGTTTGGTTTACTTTGTTATTTTTTTCCACCGGCGCAAAGTGTTCCAATCAGGCGGGAAACTATTACATTAGGGGGGACGGGGATTGTTTTTCATCTTTTGAGTTTTCAATTTTTCGTATCAATTTTCATTGCTTTTGCGGTGCTGTGTCGTGTCGTGCTGTGCCTCCTCCTTCGTGCATACTTGGTACCATATGTTTCAAAGTAATGCAGGTAGGTACATATGCACCCGTAGTCCTTGTTGGTTTCCTGGGTGGAGGATGGAGCTCTAAGCATTTACAAGTCGCGTGTTTCGACCTAATTTTGTTGGACCATCTGTTCCGTTACACTCTCCCTCGTGAGCAAGCGTATCAAAAGCAGGCGGAACCGCCCGCTGCGCTAAGGGCCTTGTACGTCCAAACCGTATACTATAACCAAGACAGCACACCCCCTGGGGCGAATTTCAGACCCGGTTTCCTCCAACACATGCCCTACGGGACACACACAACGAAAATTGTGGCTTTGGAAAGATTTCGTGGAGAAAGTTGCATAAACGCATCGCTCGACGTATTCAGTACGTCCTCCCAGTCGTCGAGAAACCCACATTTCAAAATCGTTCGAGGGGGGGGCGTGCGTTATCTTGTGTGTGATGTGGTACGTGCGGCTACCCGTGTCGCCCCTTACAGGGTATACGTAGCTTTGGAACAAAAAAAACATCCCAGGGGGCCCTGCCGGCTGTAACCAGGGTCAGTTTGGAGGGCTCAGGTCAGGGTGGGACCAGGTCGGCGTAGGATCAGAGTGCCCAGCGGAAGCAGGGCCGGAAGCAGCGACCTGTGAAATTCTTCGACAGGTGTCTGCAAATACCGGTCCTCTTGTGACATGCACTCGTACTCGTACGAGTTTAGAAGTACCAGGGTACCAGGTACTTGATACACGAACCAATCATCTGTCCGGAAATTGAAGCAACGTTTGATTATTTTTAAAAATGAAAGCGGTTCTTATCTATCCGGACAGTTTGGTACATACCTGGTATACGTAGTATACCTGGTACTTGGTAGGCACGAGGGGATGCAGCATACCTGGTACTCGTACTCGTAGGTCGTATCAGAGTATATTGGGTACTCGGTATACAGTGTCAGTATACTCGGGCAGTGCCCGTATACTATCACAAGTCGTGTACCTGGTAGTGCAGTATGTTCGTAGCAACTACTGCTGTATTACGGCGTCCGAAGTGCAAGTACTTGAGTATATGCCCCAGTACTCACACAGCACGCGTACTCATTGACGTACAGGAGCATGAATATCCGTTCGCTCGGCGACTTGTTCCTGTTTACTGGGAAGAGAGAGGACCCAAGGACGTAATTTCTCACCAATTATGAACTGCTCTGCTGCAACTCCCGCTCCCTTGTCTGCACCCGTACCAGCGCACTTCAGCCTCGCCAGCCTTAGTCCACGGTCTACCGAGGCTCCTGCACCGACTTCCCATGAAATCACCCAAGGCGTAGGAGCTTTGATGTCGTGCCCAGCATCACCTCGAAGCCCGCGCTCCCAGCCCCCCTCAGGTAAAAACCTCAGTTCAACCGTCTCCATCCCAGGACCAAGCCTACTAGCCGACGACGAGGCACCGGTTGGACGGGCCATCTTCTTCGGGCGTCTCATAGTCATCGTGCCCCTTCTCTGCTGGCTGTACACACACTTGTTCCAGTGGATGTTCACGCTTGCTGTCTTTGGGTTTTTGGTTTTTGAAGCATATTTTCGGGCTTTTTGGGATATTTTTTCCTTTCTAAACACGGCATTCATGACATTGAAACCCCTTGTTTGAGCGTTTTCAAAGCGCGCGAGGCAACTCGACGTTGCTTTGCCTTTACTTCCAGGTGGACTCAAGCTGCTGTATACCATGGTGCGACGGCGTAACCATACTTCCGCACTAGCAGCAGCCGCTCTGGTAGTATGCCTGTGCTGTGGAAAGGTAAGAACACGAATCTTAACGCGAGAAACATGAGTTGCAGCAGCAAGCAGTGGAGTGTCGCCTCATCCGGCAGACGGTACGTGCAAGGCACACCTGGCAGCCTGTTGTGCACGCAGCAGTCGGATAGGAGGTCCCTAGAGTTTACCTCGCTGTGCCTCCGGGAGAGCCCCCCCGGGTCCTACCACTCCTCACAGTAGTCTCACTCGCGGTTCCCGTCCCATGCTCAACCACAGGCTGCTGCAGCGGCAGGGTCGCTAGGGTCATTCGACGCTGCAACATTGGGAGGCAGTCAGCGACCCACCGCGATGTCTCCAGCCGATAACGCCCAGCTTATCAAGGAACAGGCGACGGCGCTGCACAGGGCCGGGGAGTACTCCGAGGCCGCGAAGGAGTTTGCGCGGGCGGCGGATCTGCTGGAGGTTGTCGGGGGCGGGCTGGCCCCACCGCCGGCGCTGAGCGCGATACGTTTGTCGCTGGCAGCTGCTCAGCTCAAGGTGCGTACAAAGAGAACTGATGTGCACAGCTCTTTTAGGTAGCTTCACATCGGGAGACCCATCTGCTGTACAGTGTAGGCTGCTCGCTTGGTGCATCACCACAGGTACGTTGTTAGATACCAGGTACCTGGTACCAGTATTAGACCACGGCTACGTACGGCTAGTGCTTGTGGTTCTTGTCGTCAATACCCGGCCGTTCTCATGTATGTGATCAGATACTCAGTACGTACCAGGTACGTGCTCCTATACTGCAGTGTAGGCCCACCAATAAGAAGTACTACTCCTTTATTAATACTCGTAGTAATTGGTGGTAATGAGGCGCGACCTCAGTACCTACAGTGTTAATATTAAGAGTCATATCTGCGATGCATCATGCTGGGCGAATACGGATTACCGTATCATGTTACAATGCAGTATGCTGAACCAACAAAAACGAGCATCTACGTACGTACGCGGTCACATGTATCCGTGATGTTTGAGCTCGATTGTTTAAGAAAGTAAAAGTCGTCAGCAGCAGCAGCAGACGTGGCGGCAGCAACAACAACAACAACAACAACAACAACAACAATAGCAGCAGCAGTATGCAGTAGGGCACGCGAGGCCAGGGTCAGCGTCGCTATATGCTCGGCTTGTCGGTCTAACCTTTACGAGTACACCCTTTGTACTTGCACAGTCGTACTCGACTTATGTCCTATGTTTCCTGCTTCCCACCTCGAAATTCGGCATACTAATTTGGAGACGAAAACTCTACAACGTGAGATGTCCAACAGAGAGAGCTTCTCGAAGCAGGTGCCACCACTACTATTAATACTTACGTACGACATCAACAGCAGAGCTTCTCCAGCAGCAACACAGCAGCAGCAGCAGTAGCAGTAGGACACGCGAGGCCAGGGTCAGCGTCGCTGTACGCTCGGCTTGTCGGTCTAACCCTTGCAACCTTTGTACACGTACATGAACGTACTCGTTTTTTCGTTGTACGAGTACCAGGTATACATGTTTCCTCCTTCCCACATCGAAAGTCGGCATAATTTCGAGACGAAAAATCTACCACCTGGCATGTCCAACAAGAAGAGCTCCTCGTAGCGGCAAGTGCACTACTACTGCTATGCGACATCTTCTCAAGCAGGGCTTCTCCTGCTTATCCGTCCCATCATCGGTGGGTGGGTGGGGCTGGCGATACCACCTGCAGCATGTCTTAGAACACGGCCCGAACGTTGCTGTGGGCAGTAACATTTTGCCCACGAGTACACACACGTACGGTTGACTCGTGGGTTTCGTTAATTTTAGGTGAAAGCTGAAAAACAAAAACCGTTATGACAGGTGCAACCACACTACTATATACCTGGTACTGCTGTACCACATGTACAGCAGAACTTCTCCTGCTTCTCCGTCCCTTTATCAGTAGTAGTAGGGACGGTGGGCCTGGCAACACCACCTGCAGCATGTCTTGGGACACAGGCCGAACGTTTGCTGTGGACAGGCACAGTCTGCCCACGAGTACTCGCAGAGTTGGGTTTCGCTTGGTAGAACCCCAGAAAACAGAAACCGTTTGATATTTTACGGTTGAGAGTTTTTAAACCATGGCCCGGCCATCTCGATTCACACGTTGCCGCACCTCGTAGCTCGACCAACTGTGAACGACTTGACAACGAACCAGCACGAGAAAGTTTATTTTGTGTGTGTGCGTGCACAGAGCCCGCCGGAACTGGAATTGGTGCCGTGTGCGTCGAGCGCGGTGGTCAAATGTGGCCCCAAAAAATGTTGAATCACACACATATACAGAAAAACTCAAAACAAGGCACCCTACCCTCGTGTCCGAGCCGTTATGAAGAGGCTTTTTTTCCTTGGAAAACCAAGAAAAAAAAAGGCTCGCGCTTCGCGCTCGCGCGCCTCATTACTACTCGTAAGCTGTACCAGCTTTTGCGTGCTTGTACTCATCATATTTCTTTATTGTGAAATCGTACGTACGTCATCGTAGGGATCATCGGGAAACGCTACACCAATACCTACGGGTACATACTGCTGTAGGTACAGCTATTAATACGGCTTGGCACTGGCTGACTAACTCGGTATATTTTGTCCTCAAAATCAATCAGTACGCTGGATTGCTGCAGTTTATTGGCCGAGCTCTCGCCAATTCACCCTTCCCCGTCTGGTGAGGCGTCCCCGCTGGTGGTGCCGCTGGAGGCCAACAAAACACGCGTGTTCGCTTCATTTCCCGTCACAAACGGCTTTCGCCGGGTGTGGTTAAGGTCATGGACACACAAAAACAGGAAAATACGTGATCAAGAAAAATGCATGTATATATGCAAAGTGTAGCGATGATGTGGCGATCTCCGTGTTATCGGTTTTGACGTGTACCTGATATTGAATGTTTAGAGGTTACTCCATCGCTGCTAACCGTGAGGCAGACAGGGTAGGCTCTCACCATGAAAAAAAAACTAAACGCAAGAAAGCACAGACAGACACAAGTACAACAAGGAAAGGAAACGGAACCCCAACAAACGAAGGAACGCTACGTATAGTAAATGTAACCGGTATCAGAGTACTCAGAGCAAAGAAAAAGACAAGACGTGAAAAACACGGAAGGGAGGAACGCGGTAAATAGGCCCGGCAGACGAGGGGTGGCGGAGAGCTCCTCTCTCTTCCTAAAACCTGAAACCTCTTTGGTGGTTTTCCGCTCTATTTTATGGCTTGTTTCTTGGACGTATGTATTCTAAATCTGCTGGCGAATATACTGGCCGGGTAAATCAGTATATTACTACTGGCAGTAGATCACTACTGCCAGTACATGCTTGTGCCAGTTCCCAGACCTAGGTTAGTCGCATGGTCTAAGATACTTAGATCATCTACTGTGTTGTGCATCCTAACCTAACGCGATGAAATGCTATGCATGATATGTATAGTATACGTACATGTGCAGATCCAACTCGGGAAATTGCACTAAAGCATGACGATTATTTGGCTCCCACCTGCCAATATGTGCTAGACCGTACAGATTATACAGAGCAGGGATGCATCTGCTCTGAAGTATTTTAGGTCATCACGTGGGGATCTGTGATCCGTCCGATGATCTGTGAAACCCTCCACGTGACGTTTGACGTGAAGGGACCCCTTTTTTACGGTCACGCACGACATGAGTACACCATGAGCCATCAGTACACGACCCCCAGATAGATGGTGCCCACAGGCGGCGAGACAGGAAGGGGATGAGACAAGTAAAGAGTTTCTGCTGCCGCATGTAATATATTTAAAAAATCGTAATGAGCGCCCAAATGTTGGATCAACAAATGAGTACCCCCCCCCCCCCCGCCCCCCTCCCTTCCCTTCCCTTCCCCACATGATCCCGATATATTATGCGGGCGCCCAACAATATCGATGGTGACTACGGCAACAACACCATTCAATGAACGTGCTGTGGCAACCAGTCTGGAGACCTGCGCGGGGCCGAGGCGACCTGCTCGCAGCTGCTGAGGACGCCCGGCCTGGCGCGTCCCCTTCGCCAAAAAGCTTCCTACAGGAGGGCCATGGCACGACAGCGTCAAGTGGAGGAGGCGGGGATCGGGGTCGCGGGTTCTCGACTGGCGCAGAAGGCGTACCGTGACGCCTATCTCTCCGTGAAACTGTCACAGGTTGGTGGAATGTGGGGTGTGGTTGTTGTTTGAGGAACGTACCATCCGCCGCCGACGTATTTCTCCTTTCTATGGTGGTTTTTGTGTTGACTAGAAGTCGCCGACTGCTGTGTACCTGGTAGTTATTTAGTTGGCTATAGCTAACAATCTATGGATAGGTGTTTTTTTTTGTTGCGCGCTAATGTTTTGCGGAATTCTGCGTCTTTTATATACGATCACCGCGTGTGTGGCTAGACATCTGTTTTTTATCGATAGATACTATTTTAAGCCCGTATTTTGCTAACTTCGCCACCCAACTATTACCTATCTAGTAGTGTACAGAAGCCATCAAGCCCTTTAGTAGTAGACCAACTCAGAGCCGTAGTGTCGGCGTTAGTGCTCAGCGGCCAGTACTGTTCTGGGCGGCCACGACAGAAAGCTACTCCCAAGGGGCATGGTCTTTGCTTGCCCTCTCTTCTGACCTCCAACTGTTGGAGATGGAGATGGACGCCGCTTCTAACCTTGACCTTTGTGCCCGTGTTGACACGTAATACTATTAATATTACTATTAATAAGCAGGGCGCTGGAGCGGCGGGTCCTGCGGAGGGAGACCCCAAGGCAGTCGGGCTCGTGTCGTTGATGGAGGCTGGAGAGTGGGCCGAAGGGCGCCTGACGGCACTCGATCGAGAAGGTGCGCAGTAGTAGATTGCGTGTAATGGTCTACACAATTATAGTAGATCAAGTATAACCGTCGACACAAGCGGTAAGTGTAACCGCCGAAACAGTAGATAGAGTGTAATGCAACCATCAACACAATAGCTAAGTGTAACCGTCCAACTAGTGGATGTAGTGTAATTGTCGATGTAGCAGATAGGGTGTAACCATCAACATTTTTTTTGTAGATCGAGTATAACCAATTCTACAATAGGTGCGTTTAACCGTCGACATAGTCTGGTCGTTATATTCAGGTACACAGGGGGAGTAGTCCTCTGCCGTACCAGTCTGATCGTTGTTATTATTTACTTTTATGTTCCGTACAACTTCCAACTCTTCCATATACAAGGGACGTTTGCTTTAATTTTGGATGGAACCTATTGGGTTGGATTTCTTGTGGTCTGTTTCCTATTTTTAAAGGAACCCAACCCATGCATCCTAAGAGTTAACTTGACCCAACAATGATTGGGTTAGAAATGGCATTGTACATTGAGCACGTTGGATGGCCAGAGTAAATCGCGAGTACTGTCTAGTGACGGGCGGGCGTATTCGTCGATTAAGGAGATTAATTGAAACCGTCGACGTAGCAGATAAAAGTGTAACCGTCGACAATAGATTAGTATAACAGTCGACGTGGTAGAGGTGTAATGAGCGGCGTTGTAGATATACTGTAAGTGTAACCGTGGACGTAGTAGATAGCTTGTAACCGCCAACAAGCTTACAGTAGATCAAGTATGGCATATAACCGCCGGCACTATAGATAAGTGCAACAGTCGAACTAGTAGATACAGCGTAACGATTGACGTAGCAGATCAAGTGTAACCGTCGATACACGAGGTAAATGTAACCGTGGACGTAACGAATGGTGTAACCGTCGATGCAGTAAATATGGTTTAACGGTCAACACAGTAGGTATGTGTACCCGGCAACATATTTATAGTAGATCAAGCATGGCCGTCGACACACAACATTCGAGATACACGTGTAACCGTCGAAATACTAGATACAGCAGTGTGACCATCGACGTAATAGACACAATATAACCGTCTCCACAAAAGATTACTGTAACCGTAGACGTGATGAAAAAGTCAATACAAATATGTGTATCCGACAATCTAGTAGATAAAGTGTCAACGTTGAAATATTATATCAGGGTACCTGGTATAGTGTAACCATCCTTATGGGAGCTGGTGCTACCAACGGGTAGACCGTGTAGCCGTCCCAAAGTGTCTGGTGCCGAACGTTGCTTTCGTTGCCGACACCGCTTTTGTCCTTAGATTCGTACACTCGATCACCCTTTTCCCGACGACCGTACATCCACCGTACCCCCTCCCCCCACTCCGCGTAACCCTGGGTTAGGTGACGGCAACACGCTAATGTGAGTTCAACAACAACATCAAGCTGTCGGCAAGCAGTAGCCACCACTCCCTTCGACCCCCCCCCCCCCCCCCCCCCCTCTGTTCCCGCCTTCTCCCCTATTCAGCCGCCCAATCGAAGGCAGACGAACACCTGGCGGCCCTCGCCAGTGCAGCCGCTTCACCAGCTGCCACCCCAGGCGGGGGTGGGATGTTTGATTTTCTTGGGACTGCGGGTGCTGGCGGAGGCATTGGCGGGGGCGGGGCGGCTACCGGCGGCGTCCCAGGCCTGGGCGGCGGGGGCGGAGACATGGGCGGCATGCCAGGCCTTATGGACATGATGGGGGCGGGCGGGGGCGGGGCGGAGGGTATGGGAGGTCTGATGAAGATGATCATGGGTGGGGCGGGGGGGGCGGGCGAAGGTGGCGCTGCCTCGGGAGGGGACGGCCCTGACAAGAAGCAGATGCTGAAGATGGCCAAGAAGATGAGCAAGGTGCGTTGCTGTTGCGGCGGCAGTTGGAGTTGGTATACGCCCACGATTGAGAGATAGGCTAATAAGAACGTAATGCCCACTGTTGGAGGGACGCTAAGAATTTTTTCATCAAGAAATCGTGCTCAGCGGCAAGCACTAGACTACGGTAAGTCTTACCAGATACTGACATATTATAGCCTCAGCTCAAGGTAAGATTGGTCGAGGTTTGGGCCACGACAAGGTCTCAGGCCTTGCTCGCAACAGTAGCTGTTTTTTGTCGGCGGACCCATACTACAGGTATGTATAACGTGGGCCTGTAGCGAGAGGTACTGTAGTAGTAGAAGAACGCTGGTGGGTATGCCTGGTGTCGAGGCGGGTGACTGCGTTTCCTGCGAACGGTGATTCTGACGATCGCCTTCAACGTTCCGTACAGTAACGTTCACGACTTTTTTTTCTTTCTTGTTTTTGTGCATTCTATTTTTCGACCCGACCCACAAACAGTGTTATTAATAGTACGTACAAGGCACTGCGCTCCTTTGAGCGTTGAGGCTGAATCGAACACCTTGTCTTGACACCTGTGGGGCGGATTTATGTTTGTTATAGTATATCGAACTGAAACAGCCCAGGGGTGTGACTTTATCGAGAGTTTACTGTAGCACTAATATTACGGGGGAACAGAGTAATCAGAACCAAGCACGGCGTGTAAACATACGGGGATGACCTCATTTTTGGGTCCATAATGGGTTCTGATTACAGTAGTAATTATTGCTATTGCTACCACTACTCTCCCTACTGTAAATACAAAGACATTTTGTATTGAATTTTAATATACAAAATGTCCTTGGATTTTGGGACAGACTGGCACGTACTACTACTATGTATACCTATGCCCGACCCTAGTGGGAAGAGCGTGCTGCAGTGTGGTACAAATATCAAATATCTCCATGCTGTGCGTGTGTCGTACCAGGTTGGTATGGTACAGCTCCTGACATTGCAGTCCCGACACGAACCCTTACCCCCCAGGTGTGGTCGACGCTGTAAACCGTCAACTACTATTGATGGTTGTTTTCGACATGCTTTTTTCCATACACCCTGGTATTATTAATAGTATAAGCTGTAATCGAGTGAAGCCCCCAAACGGTTAGTCGTCGTGTGACCGCACGGCAGTAGTAGAAGGTGCGAGTAGTATATACCATGCTGAGATGCGTGTCGCGCACGTCCTTGCGTTGTGGCTCGGACCCTGTTTTTGGCTGTTGGATAGTGCTCGCAGCTCAAGGGTTACCCTGCTTTTTGGGACAAGCTACGTATATAGGTTGTGGGATACTGCTTGAAATAGTATTCGGGCTTTGATACGTCTTTTTGGAACCCAGAGAGAGCGGCTCAAAAAAATGTCAAGTTTGGGATGAGCCACCATCCACGAGTTAGGTTACGTCAGCGCGGCAGCAGTTCCTCTTATATCCGCAGGAGGAAAAAAGTGTAGGTACGAGCAGGATAATCCTGCACCCGTGTCGTGCGACTCGTTTGGCTCGTGGAGCAGTATTTCGGACACCCAATTTTAGCATGGCCCAACCAATCAGTGGCCGATGTTGCGGTCGCCGTCTTATGTCGTGGCTTTTTCGCTCTGTACTATACTCAAGTTAATCGAATTCCAAATGGGTGAATTGATCATCCCTTATCCCACAGGACATGGCTGCTTCGTGTTGCCATTGCCCTATACTCGCAGCACGGGGGACCATAGTAAATAGGACCTGCGGTACACACAAAAACCTATATATTTACCTATTTTTACTCACAATATTTGGTTCTATTTACTATGGCCCCCCGTAATAATATTGGTTCATACTCATCGTTTGCGGGTTTACTAATAATTCTGGTCGGTGACTTTTTTTTTATCATGTCCCCAAAGAGTTGGGGCGTGAATTGGTGCGTATGATAGGTTCGATTGATTTTAAATCGATTTCGGCGAGAAGGCCGCTTCGTCGTTTACTTTCTTTCGATAAGTCGACTCGCTTCGACTTTGAGTGAAATTGGCCGAGCGAAGCGAGCCTCAATCATCCCCCTCCCCCCCCCTCCCCCCGGCGGGTGGGACGGCTAACATGACCTGTAAAATATGTTACTATTTGTAGTGGAGAGGTACACGAGGCAAGGCTGCCTGATACATGCCGTAGATGGGCCGTGTGCGTTCGAAGTAGAAATAACGAAAAACAACGAAATCCCGCGAAAACAAAGCACCAAAACACAGGAGGACTATCATACGGGAACGCCTCCAACTTGAGACGACTTACGACGAGCCACCCTCCTCTGTAGACGCCGTGTTATTGGAAATCGGTGGCGTAACTAACTAGCTTTCGCAACCAATGATGCGAAAATAAGATTCTTACAATACAGAGTACCTGGTACACAGCAGACAGACGGATACACCGACAGACTAATTCATTACAACGATGTAAGCCTGATCGCACCCAACTATGAAGAGCCTGATAAGGGTCCCCTGCTCCCGGTATTATATACTGGTAGTATTCTGTCGTTCTAAAATTATAACACCCTGCACTTTTTATATTCTTACAAATGCTTGTTGTCTACGTACGCGTCCGCTGTGAGTGGGACCGATCGAGTGGTTGATATTCGACTTGCACTCTTTCATTTTAATTTTCTACTCCGGCAGGTGGTTAAAAAGCAGCTCCGCAATCCTGGCACTCAGCAGTTTGTGTGTTCGTTCCTCAAGCAGGCGGAGGTAAGTGGGAAGTGCGATCGCAATGCTGCCACTGCCAACAGGTGGTGTGGTTCCATGCATTTCGTCATGTCTGTCGGCACCATTTTCACCATGCGTGACGGAGGCCTGGAAACACATTGATAATTCATATTTCCGGGGGTTTTGTTTTGCGAACCTAAAGCCGACCCTCCGGCCCGAACCCGAACCCTATGCCTGTCAAACATGTCGGGAGATATGTCAAGCACGACGAAACGTGCGCTGTCAAGGGTGTATAGCCGAGTGTTTTACACTAAAACCTACTGTAGTAGTTTTGGTGTCAGTCGGGACATGTCAAGGCAAAGTTGCTGTCTGTCGATGGATGAAAGTGCTGTCTCGTCAAGTTGTTGTTGTTGTTGTTGTTGTTCTCACATTAACTCACAATTCAATGCAGTCCGTGGTCGCAGGACAGGCTCCAATAACTCTGGAGTGGAAGAAATACCTCAAGTAAAAACAGAGGCAAAAAAAGTATCTGAGGCCAGTGATCAATGCGACGAGTATTAGGATATTATTAGTAGGACGATGTTGCTTGATACTGGTACCTGGTAAGACTCTACTGCTCTATTAATATCATAGGTTGATTCGCCCGGTTTGGATGCAGGGTTAGGAAACACTCTACTCGCAGGGTGATTCGGCCGGCTCGAGATGCTATGTGTGCATATGACATAATACATATGACGTTGACAACGCTCTATTGTAAATAATAGACTGATAGACTGATTGCGCCGCTTTTAATGGAGCCGCTCTTAATATTACCACTCTGTCCCGAAACTTAAGGATCAATTGTATTTCATATTAATATCCAAATGCTCCTTATATTTAGGTACAGAGTAGTATCCCTAGGCCAACAAATACGGAAATTACGAAGCTACCCTATGTATGCACCCAGTATGCACCCAGTAGTGTCCTGGTTCTTTATCTTGCTTGGTGAGGTACGGAGTCTGTGGTCACAGACTTTTGGACTGAGAAACCCAAATATACAAATATATCATACCAGGTATGCAAGTATTCCTACAACAGCAGTATACTGTAGTATAAGTCTTACCGGTTGCTTTGTTTCCGATTTCATACTGGTGTGTGTGACTGATGAGACATGACGTCATGATGCATAGCAGTACCTGGCACTCCAACTCTGATATTATATACCAGGTATATATATATATATATATATATTTTCTCATCCCATTCATTATCTTCGCCCATCTTCTTCTCTCTCTCCTTCCAACTCGTAACTCAGATCCGGGGTCACATAGCATGCTCTTCTACCCCCTTCCCGCTACGGTACGTGCCTTCATTTTTATCGCGAGAAGATTTCAGCCTTTTCTTCCCTCGTCGACTCGCATCGAATTTATCTCTGATATTTTATGTACCGGGCTCCAGGGTATTTTTTTCAAAGGTATACCCCAACCCTTAGGGTATCGTACGGGGCCACAGAATCTTACAGAAGTCACGGAAGTTCCGGATACGGGTATGCAGGTCATACAGAACATACGGAAGCGCCGGGCACGTGTATGAAAATGTTGCCGGACTCACAGAAGTTCCGGGTATTGTGGCGCGGGCGTACAGATCTCACAAAAGTACCGGACAGGTTTTAAAAAAGTTGTACCCGTATTCCGGGTATTGTGGGACCGGCGTGCAGAACTTGCAGTAGTTCCGGGTACGGGTTTGAATGTACACATCAGTAGCACAGCAGTTTTAGTTTCTTTTGTAGAATGTCTATGTCGTGCCTGTCGTATCCAGTACGATGGCTTGGCATTGCATTGCTGCCTACTGCTGTGCTTACTGCATACCCTGGTAACAAGTAGTGTCTCTGTGTCTTAGTTTTGTGACCAGAGAGCTTTTACCTCTCTATTATTGAAACTAATAGGATTACAGAATTGGCACGGACACTGGTGTTGTGCTGGATGTCGACGGGCAGAAAGAACGGCTTAATATGAAGGAACACACGCACACACAGAACTCACAGAAATTCCGGGTACTGGCATTAATGCCGTACAGAATTTAGAGAAGTTCTTTGTAGGGTAATACCCGGGTGACTACCGCGGGTATGGTTCTGTATGCACTACAGAGCGCAACCTTGGAATAATCGCTAATATCAACTCCGATAGGTGGTTAACCCTTTTAGAACCGCAGTCCCGTTTTGGGGACAAACCACACAAATTTCAAGTAGTTTGTCCCCATAACGGGACTGCGGTTCTGAAGGGGTCAAAAAGCAGCTCCTCAACCTGGCACCCAGCACTTCTGCGTGACCCGTTCACATTTTCTAGCATATACCGTGATCTTGACCACCAAAGAAACGTACCAGATACAGTATATCGCATATCGCGATTAATCGCAATATTGGGGCACAAAGCTGTGCATTTCAAGAGGAACCCAACTTAAATAGAGCAGCAGTCGCGGGAGTGCTAAGCACCCGGAGCGGCGGCGCAGTTCAAAGTTGAACCAGTAAGCAGTGCTTGCGTCAAATGGATGTTCTGGATACAGGTGCACGCTACTGCTGTTGGTAAGAAACGAAACCGGAGATGATTTGGGTGTCTGTGATCCACGTGCAGTCACGATCCCACTACCAGACTCGTGTTGAATCTATGCAAGGGGCAAGGTGCATCCATCCATGAGTCCATGATCCAAGTCATGTTGGCCGCTTGGGTTGGTTGTTGCTACTCCACATTATTGCACCGCTTACTATCACGGGCACCGTTTCACTCTTCACAGCAACCCTAGCACCTGACACAATTTGCACACAAGTGCGCGAAGGAGACGACACAATCGATGACTCACGTGGTGCATGCACGAACTGAGACAGTCACCACTACTTGTAGGAACAGGTTACGTCGTTTCATCGTACCAGGAACCTGACAGCATCCTTTCCCTCTACTTGCCCATCTCCCACCGACGATGATGCTTGTAGACCGTGAATCCTGCTGCAGACGGCGGACCGTGTGGGCTAGCAGGTTGCAGCCAGCATTCTTGACGGGTGTCTGTTCTGTCGAGATGTATCGGAAGTTTTGTTGAATAATCGTGATCGTAAATCGCGATTAACACATATTTTATCGTCATCGAGTCATTTTTTTGCGATCACGATCACCAGAACTCCCGATTAAATCGTGATCGCAAAACGCGATTTACAACACTGCTGTTGTGTATGGGTACGCGTAGGAACTTGGGGGTGTCGTCGGATAGCCGCTATGAGCAACCATAGCGAGAATGGGCCGGTACAATCAAGCCAGCAACACGGCCAAGTATGGATACAGCACGAAATAACCGCAGCGATTAATGTTGCAAGTGAGACGGTGCCGGTAGGTACAGCATAGGGAGCTGCTGTACGAAGAGGTTTCGCGGTGCATTAAGTGTGTGACTATCACTGCCGACAGCTGCATTCAGAGGAAATCCAAAACGTGTACCAAGTACGAAGTACGTACGTAAGCAGATGTGAAGAAAGGAAGCGGGGGAACAGTATATATGCCCAGGTACGAAGTACGTACGTAAGCATATGTGCAGAAAGGAAGCGGGGGAACAGCAGTATATATGCCCAGGTACGAAGTACGTACGTAAGCAGATGTGCAGAAAGGAAGCGGGGGAACAGTATATATGCACCTGATATATCATATCGCACTTATGTTGACGGTGCGACGGTGCGATACGCGACAGCGCTCAAGGCATTGTAGTTTTCAAGAACATTTTTGATAGCGACACCACTCAATTGGTACTCGGTATTTCTCAAGAACTTTTGGCTCGGCTTTCGTAAGAAACTTGAGAACATTTTATATGCTGAAATTTGTGTAGGACCCACCCTGCCTCACAGAATTACCTCGCACAATGAGAATTAAACACTTGTCCAAAATATGTTTTCATTAAGTGGTGTTGCGTGCTGTACGTACGTACTATTATACTGTAGTACTAACTGTAGCTGAATACGAGTACTTTGAAGATGTACCGGTACTACGTTATGCGGCATGATTCTACGAACAGACCGTTGTGTAACACGGCGTAAGGCGGCACGATGGCTTATACTCCTATGAATAGACCGCCGTGCTTGTCGGGAATATCCATGTCATCCCCTATACGTAGCCCTTCTCCCCCCGTCCGCGTACCAAGCCTATCTTCCCCTCCTTGCTCCCTCCGCTGGTCAGCCGGAAGCTCTCAAGTCGCTCGCCGGGGCGGCGGGAGTTCCGATCAACGAGGCGGTCGTTACTAAGGTCAGCTCGTACCTCAAGGAAGCCGACGGGAAAACCCTCGAGAGCTGGATCGATTTTGGCGAGATTGCCTCGGGGATATACAGACGGGGATCGCAGCTGGCTGTGCTGTGGTCCAGGGGGATCGCTCTCGCGGGCGTTTGGTTAGCCTGGGTCTGGCTCCGGGCGTGTTTCGCTCCTATCGTGCTGACAGGGGCTAAAGCGTAGTAAAAATAGTTGTGTGGGGTCGGCGGTGGCGCAGCTGTTCACGGCTGGTGGCGGCGCGGTGCATGTGTTGTTGTTGTTGTTGTTGTTGTTGTTGTTGTGTCTCTCGTGATTTTGCGGCGCCAAGATAGGGTGGCGTTTTTTTTCGTCGCCCAGGGGCTGTAGGACCGGACCAAGCAAGTTTGTCGGTATCCTTGTGGGTCGTTTTCTGTCCAGGCAAGAAGAAGCGCAAGGCAGCGATGGGTGGGGGGATGCTGTCTTTATTACTATGGAAGCGCTGATGATGCTCGCGAGCCAAAGTTGGGCGTCATTCTTCACGTTGATATTTCGAGGGGCGAGATATCCACCAACAACACAACAGCACGGCATTACTAATATATTAACACGCGATTTGATGTTGTCTGATTTTCACCGGGAGAGCCTGCCATAGATATTGTGTACCTGGTATTCAATACTCATACCTGGTGCTCGTATTCTGTATGTTGCTGTTTTTCTCGCATTGACTCTACGCCGCGATGTAGTCGGTGGTCACAGGACACGGGACGCAGGACAGGCTCCAAAAACCAATTGCCAATACTCTATTGAGTAGGGTGGAAGAATAACTCAGACAACATGCCTGTGAGGGTGAAGAACTTGACTCCAAGTTCGTTCCCGAGCCCGCTTGCACCTCGCACTACAGTACGAGTAATGGTGATTTAAGTGTACTCATAGAAATAATCGATGAAGCCGTCATCCACAGGCAGTTAATATATACCAGGTACCAGGTATGTTGATATGCTATTGATAAGTTGTTTGTACGTCTGTTAATAAAATAACTGTATGAATACTATTACGGGGGACCCTATGGTATACATAAAAACCTATAGTTAACCATTTTTACAGACAGTATTTGGTCCTATTAACTATGGTCCCCCGTAATATGCAGTTTGGCCGCTTTTTTCGCGACTTAATTGTTCTGTTGCGCCTGCCGGGCACACACTCACCAGTCGCCAACACACATGGTGCACAGCTGCTGTACAACGCCAAATACGGGTGCTAGTAGCTGGTAGGTGGGGGGGTCATTAATATGGTACCTCATACTACCGTCCAATTAGCTAGGCTTTACGAAGTCTTTAAGCTCGCCTTGAGAAGCGCCTTAACCCCTTTAGAACTCCAGTCCCGTTTTGGGGACAAGGCTCTCAAATTCCAAGTCATTTGTCCCCAATTGTCCCCAAAACGAGACTGGAGTTCTAAAAGGGTTAACGCTCGACTCCAAAGAGTTGGCTGTGTTGCGAGCCTTAATGGCGTTGATCGTGTCCAAAAATGGCGCCATTAGACCAGAAATCTTCCAACAAGCAGGGGGCAGGGTTGATATTCTAAATTTTGCGAAGAGGTGCCTTGTTGCAAACGAATATATCTCCCTTCCTGTGGGCCAAAAATGCTTTTCAAATACTTGGCTCTCTTTCTGCCTCCTTTTGGGAGTGCCAGTCTACTAAAAGTGTAGAATAATTATTATGCTTGCAATCCGACAATGTGTAGTTTTGTTCTAAAATAGAGTAAGGAACAGAAAGTTAAGAACTCTCCAGAACAAAAGCGCGGCAGTATCATACGACAAACCCAAACCCGATGTGACGCACATGAAGACTACCACAACCAACATCCGTCCATCCCATCCACCAAAAAACAACCACTCCCCTCTGTCCATCAAAATGGTTGGTTTATAACTGCTACGCGCATGTTTGGACGCGAAGAAGTCAGGTAGTATTGGGTGTAAATGGGTATATATCTGACTACGTACCGGATAACAAAAGGGGCAGTATGGGGCAGGCCCGACTACTGTAATGCAGGTCGGCCTAGACGTGTGTACTTACTCACAGAGATTGATGTCTTATCTTGATGATTCCTACTTTCCTGGCTCTCAGAGAGTTCTGAGAACAGGAGGGGGGTTTTATATATATTTTTTTGCGTGGCGCGTTTCATCAGAAAACCACTCCTCGACAATAGAGGGAAACGGGATCATGAACACCATGACACAAGCCCACCTTGAAGGGCTGTATATGCAGATGCATCGAAATCAGGAGGGGACAAAATCCATCCAGAAAATTCTGAGAAATGGATCGAAGATACGGCGCTTCACAACCCACTCCCACACCTCTATAACTCGCAAGGTGAAAGCCGATTAAATCAACAAAAATCTGCATCCTACCGTGTGAAGCAAGTTTGTCCCTAGAGAGACGCGAGGAATCTAAAGATACGCGGTGTGCGACGTGGCAAGAAAAAAAATCGCGAAAAAAACAAACAGTGAAAAAAAAACAGAACGGCTCGAATTTGTGAAGGTCTTAGTCCGTTGGGCTAAAGGTAAAAGGTTAACCAATCGCCTACCCAATCTAAGCCTCATAACACTCTCCCCCCCTGGAACGGACCGGATTTAACGGGTCGACGCGCCACCACACGCGGTTCCAATTTCTGGGGATCCAGAAGTGTTTTTCAGATTCTTGACATGAGGAAACTCACTTTGCTCTTAAAAAGCGATTTCATGGTGGACGTGAGATTCGAACTCACGACCAACGACCCGTGTTCTGCCGTCGTCGCCATTGTCTGGTAGTAGGTGTAAATGGGTATATATCTGACTACGTACCGGATAATAAAAGGGGCATTATTATGGGGCAGGCCCGACTACTGTAATGCAGGTCGACCTAGACGTGTGTACCTACTCACAGAGATTGATGTCTTATCTGATTCCCACTTTCCTGGCTCTCAGAGAGTTCTGAGAACAGGAGGGGGGGTTTATATAAATTATTTGCGTGGCGCGTTTCATCAGAAACCCGCCTCCTCGACAATAGAGGGAAACGGGATCATGAATACCGTGACAGAAGGCCGCGCGGTGTTGCTGGTGTTGCTGGTGTACACTGCTATCGGTAGTATCTAGAGCGAGTCGCTGCGGTCTCCCTCTCTCTGTAGCTCTTCTACCTCCTCCAACCCCTCCCTCCACATACCACTATACTGCTACTGTTAGATCCCGTACCCCTGACCTTACCAACTCCAACCGCAAGGGCCCAGTCCTCCTTCCCAAGTACTCCCGAAGAAGCATCTATTAATACCAAAAACCCGCCGTCCTAAAAAATGGTTGGTTTACAACTGCTACGCGCATGTTTCAACGCGCAGAAGGTCGTGCGGTGTTGCTGGTCTACACTGCTAACGGTAGTACCTAGGAGAGAGGCCCTGCCGTCTCGCTCTCTCTGTAGCTTTTCTACCTCCTCCAACCCTTCCCCCCACAGTTACTTCCCGTACCCCAGACCCTGCCACCTCCGACTGTAAGGCGGGGGGCCCAGTCCTCCTTCCCAGAGCACTTCCGCATAATAACAAGCATCTACGAAAAACCCGCTGGATCAACATGGTTGGTTGATAACTGCTATGCGCATGTTTCAACGCGCAGAAAGTCGTGCGGTTTTGCTGGTCTACTCTTCTATCTGTCGGTAGTGTCCACTTAGTACGTAGGAGCGAGTCCCTGCCGTCTCGCTCTTCTTTCTGTAGCTCTCTTCCACCTTCTCAAGCAATTGTTGGACACGATGCTCGCCATCAAGGCAAATATAACACTCGGTTCTGCAGCAAATATTCTCCAGTCTAATTCCTAGTATTTTTTCCCCAGAACATATGTGTACGACCCTGAAAACGTGTTTGTTTGTCTCCGATTATACGTGTATGCCTTAATACCGCGCTGAGGCGAGCCTTACGAAGGCGAGGCTTCTTCTGTGTACGTACTGCGTAGTATAGTATGTACCGGAACGCAGACAGGGGTTGATGGCTGAACGCTTGTATAGTAAGGAGTATTGTTGTTATGATACTACCTTGTCGTTGACGATTTCTTCCTGCCGTCCTTTCATTTTTTTTAACATCGTACTTTGCCGGCTTTGTTGTCTTGCCGTGCAGAGGTGTGGGAGTGTGGGTTTCGAGGAGCCGCTTATTCGACTCATCATGTTCTAGTTCGTGGAATCGGGATTTCCATGAATTTCCCATAATAATTATGCGTATAAGGCTCATCAGAGTGGGCTAGTGTTATGGTCCTGCCTTGAATGAGGTTGAAAGCCTGGTAATTACCTGGGTTCAGGCACTGGGATCGTATTTGTAGTAATTAATTATTGGAAGGCGTATCTTAGGGGGAAGGGTTTTCCCGAGAGTCAATGATCTCAGTCTCTCTCCCCGTCCACGAAAGGAATAAAGCTGCTCTTCTTCTTTCTATCTCCACGCAAACAACACACGCACGCTGAATACCAACGAGTACCGACTTAACAGGCAAACCTGCTCAGGGATACAAAGTGTCCCGCCCGCTTTATCTTAACAGTAGTACCGATGGACTATTTTCCTGACGTGCATAAGTCTTACTTTAAATAATACCTTGTACCTGGTAGCTGTTATCAGAGTTCTGTTAACAGCCGGTAACAGTAGTTAGTTGTTGTGGCCTTCTTCTGCTTCTGCTGCAATGCTGCGCACATGCATGCCTAGATGGAGCCCAGAGAACCCCCCCCCCCCCCCCCGCCTCCTCCTCCTCGTTGTTGTTGTTGTTGTTGTTGTTGTTGTTGTTGTTGTTGTTGATGATGTTGTCGTTGTAATAAACTCGACCTCGGAAGACGACGATGCATTCAACATGGTGTTCACATACCAGACCACACTACTATATACATACTCGTCGTGGCACCTGCACTTGCTTGCTGTCGTCGATATTATTGTACTCTCTCTCGTGTTCAATAGTAGCAGTAGAAGTACTGCTGCAGCAGCTGGAACTTTCACAGGGTACGAGTGCAAGTTTAAGCTGGTTGGTATTGCCTGCATGTGTATTTTCAGTTTAAATTCGTACCAGGTACGAAGTAGGCAATGAGTGACAAGCAAGCATGCAACGTTGACACGTTGAACAACCAACAACGACAACACAAAATCAATCACAATAATATACAGCAGCAGTACAGTATAACATCACCATCGCAACTATAACGGTAACACGCGATGAATTATGACGATGGTTGGTATTATAGTGTGAATGCCCGCTCGCACGTACAACAAACAGGTCGCCGCACGTACAACGCACAACTGCAGCCGCAGCAGCAGTACACGGCAACGGCAACACAGCAGTAACACTGCTCTTTCCATACGAAGCACACCTCATTTCAACCGGTTCGGTTGAACTCTCATTTCTGGTCCTACCAGCACAGCAGCAGTATACTCGTACTCGTAATAAAATAATAATGTTTTTTTGATGTACGAGTACCACGTACGTACGGGTATCATTTCATATATACCGGTAGTTCCGAAGCATTCTGGATCATGAATCAGGAAAAAATGTATTTCACGAGGTCAAGTCGACACACTACCACGCTATTAATAGTGGCAGCTACGTACTGACGCTTGCTGCATGTTGTACACATGGCGGGAGTTCGCAGTGGGCCACCCTTTTCACGATTTTCCTCTTCGAGATACGTATCTCTCTTGGATATTCTTTGGATCCTCATTTTGCGTGATCATCTGATCATCAGCGATTTCAAAAATTGTGATTTTTTTTCGTTTTTTTCCGAGATTTTTTTTTGGAATTTTGGCACGATCCTTTTTTCATCTTTCTTCCCATCTCCCATCTCCCATCCTCCAGTTTCTCTGGTACCAGGCACAGGTACCAGGTTTACTGGAACTTAAAAACATGGAACCACAACTCACAAATCAAACCGCATCATCCCAGGTTCACGACCACGACGCGAAGGCTGCAGCCAACTCACAACACCTCTCCCACTGCTACTCGAAAGGGTCCACATGGGACTCTCACCTATCGTACATCGGGAGCATAGGGGGCAAGGCCAGCGTGAGCAACCTCTACCCACACCAGCCGGGACAGTCAGGCACTGACGAACCCTTCGCAGCTCTGACACACTACTACTCCTGCTGCCGCTGCTTCTTCTGCTCGTCGTCAGGGTGCTGTGTAAAGGACAGGGAACAGGCAGCGAGCGTGGCAAGCCGACGACGGCAGGCAGCAGTGCGTTGGCGAGGTGGGCGTTGACTGTGACCGACACCATCGCAATCAAGTAGCCATGTTGAGCCTCAGGAACCTAGGGTGCAGCAGAGCTGCTTGTCGAAACAGCTACCGCGGTGTGTTGCGCCCGGGGACGCGGCTAGCGAGCCGCAGCCGTTTGCCAGCGTCTTGCTGCGGCGGCTTGCGAGCGGAGGCAGCTGCAGGTCGACCAGCATCAGCAGGCCACCTGTTCTCCCTGGCTAAGCCGCCAGAAGCTTCGCCGAGGATACTCTCTCAGGAGGTGTCTTTCAGCGCGATGGCGATGGGTCAGAGCCAGAAGACGCACCAGGTAACGGCCGCTCGGCTACCCCTTGGGGGAGAGTGGTTTATCTCGGACTACCTGGTCGGGGCCGTTCGAAGTTTTCGAGAGGCCATGGTGAAGGACAGGCGGCCATTCGCTTTCCTGGGCTGGCGCTTCAGGACCAACGTGAGCAACATGTGCGGCCACGCTAGCTTCGGGGTGCTGGCGCTCGCGTATTTGGAGACGGACGTCTTGGCGCTACGGTGAGTCGGTTGTGCGTGATCATCCACACGATACATTTAGGGATACAGCTGCTCCAGATAGATCGTGGGCGAAGTTGGAACCATACCGCCACTGTGTCCGGATATATAAGGACGGTTTTGATATTGTTATGACTAGTGAGACGGCCCTTACATTTCCGTACATACGGGTATGATACATACGATTGATGGCACCTAAAATTATGAAACCGGGTAGACTCGTCTATTTTAGACTGCTGAGTGTACGTTAAATTTCAAGTTGCGGTACGCCAACCAACCGCAGCTGTCTCAAACCACGACGATGCAGCCGCTGTTCGATTACTGGCCACATTTCGACAAACAGCAGTAGCTAGAGCTGCGAGCTCTGTGTAGAGCTGCAGAGCGAGAGGATGCCACGAGTCGCTCTAGTGTTTCCCGCGTTATGTTTGAACCGGCTCTATCTTACAGTACATAGCCGTCGTTCACATGGTTTCGTAGGGTCCCTATCTCCCTATCAGATGTACTGTTCTGTAATGGCACTACTACTGTGTGAGCATTCATCCACGTGCTGCGTATGGCGCTGGGACCAACGATGTCGGGAATCTGGGCTGGGCGGCTACAACTCCTTTACCACTTACGAGTATAAACTCGTACCATGTACTGCTGTAAATGCTCTGGTTTCACCACGTACACCTATTTATAGGTATGATATGGTCCAATAGGTTGTATTTATAGCAAGTAGACCTAATCAAGCTGTCGTTGTACAACCGCTGCACGGTATTTCGCCCGCAATACTGCGCGGTTACAGTTTATGACGTGATGTCTGTTTATACTATTAATACCTGTATTATAGCAGTATATTGTAGTACCAGGTACGTCGTAGCGGTAGTCGATACCTACTGATACCTGGTAAGTTGGTAGAACAGTATAACTGCAGTAGTAGTGTCTGTGTTACAGAGTAGAATTATTCATAGCATTTGGAATTGTAGTACGCAGAGGTAGTCCACGGTGTATTGATGCTTCGTCAGAAGCCATTGCATTACGAGCACGTACCCGGTGGACGAACAGCAGCTACTGGCTGTTGCATCATATCCCACCAGGATATCTACACAGATATTTAAACCCCAGAGTAGTTGTATGTTAAAGACAACACAAGACACGTCTCCTGGACGAATTTCCCGAGACAATTTTCTCCAAAATTAGAAAGTTACTATTACTATTAATAGGGGGGCACACACGACGAAAACGGTGGCGTCGGAAACCTCTCGTGTGCTCGTGTGAGTCACACCATTTTTTCAGTTTTTTCCAAAAATAAACTCCTGATTTTTTCTAGACAAAGCTCGTACGAGTACGTACGAATGAGTATTTCATACCTGGTAGGGGGCAGGGCTGCGTTCAGGGTTATTAATACTCGTGTATAGGCTGCAGCAGTTTTGTCTACTGCAAGTATTAACATTAATGGTGGCATGGTGTTTTGAGGGTTTTCGAAATATCCCTTCTCATCATACTGCTCAAGAAGCATACACGGGCCACACCAAATCCCCCGATTTCTATACCTAATCCTAGATAATAATTCATGGGTGTGGTGCAGGTTACTTCGTTCCACACGAAATTTCCCCGATTTGCATACTTTATCCTAGATAATAATTCATGGGTGTGGTGCAGGCTCGACGGCCCGTCCGTGATTGTGGTGTTGGATATTATACTGTACCAGGTACCAGGTATGGACAACAAGGAATAATAAACGACACCAGGTACCTGTTATAGTCGTGCTGCTGCTGTGTACCAGGTACTTCTGAGTATCAATAGTTACACATGATTATGATGTCCAAGTTTTGGCGGTAACTTACAGCAGGAGTATGATACTGCTATATTGAAGATACCAGCCCTGACACCTACAGTAGGCCAGCTCCAACACCTACAGGTTGAACCGCGGAATGGTGTATTTTACGATAATTCAATTACAGCAGCGGTATAATGGTAACGTTGTACTTGTTTAAATTTTCAGGTAAATCTGTAACATTATTATATAGGTCTTATAGAACCTGTATTATACTTTGTACTTAACAGAGATTACGGGGGGTCTTAACTTTTCCCCGACCCCTGCTTTTTTTCGGCTCTAGACCAAATGTTGTTTCGGTTGCGAAAACCATGTTTCATGCCGCCAGAGGCCGGGACCAATCACTTCGAAGTACATGGAAGTGTGTGTGTTGACGTGTTAAACTTCGTTCACACTGATCCGCTGCAAGATACCTGATAACAAATATTGGCACTTGGTTTACATCAGATATTTACCAGGTATACTCGTATAACAATCAGGATATCAGAGGCCGTTTTATTACGATGCTTGCTGAAATTCAGGTCAATATCGGACGTGTTGCAACCAGATCCGATCTCACACGTCTTCTCCCGCGCTTATATCATAGCGTGCACCTCGTCCTAAATCATGCCGTGTTATCCTCTACCTTCTACCCCCTACCGCTCTTTTTTCCTTTTTCCCAATGTCCTCTCATCCTCTTGTGTCCCATCCCCTTTCTCTACTCTCTCTTCCTTGCTGTCTGCTCTGTCTGCTCTGCGGTTTGTTCTCTGTGCTCTGCTGCTGCTGTGTTGTGTGTTGTCTGCTGTACACTCCCTGCTCTGTGTTATGTTTCCGTTTTTATGGCTGCGCTCTTTCTCTGTCTCTCCCTCTTTCCGCAATTTGGTTTTCGGCCGCGCGCCGCGCGACGGATGGTACGGCATCTGAACCGACATTTGGACCGACACAACTTTTGAACCGACGGCTGTTGTGCCGCTAACTTCCTCCTTACACCGGTATCACGAATTGATTATATCACCTGGCATTCAATATGCCGGTACGTTTGACTCTTGATATGATATGCCGGTTATGGCTGCAGTGGGTATGCGGCGAGCGGTATCGGACTGTCCATCCTTTTCCAGTTCTACCGCGCACAGCCTCTGTGGATTCCGATTGGCTGGAACGGCATTTTCTTGTTGATCAACGCAACCATGATCGGGCTGCTGCTCAAGGAGAGGAACGATGCGGATAAACTCGAGGAGGACCCTGAACAGGTGTGTGGTGTGGGGTGTAGGGTTGGACACCGTATCGGAAATTCCGATACATCGGAAATCGTACCGGTTCGCCAATCGGGCAATAAAGTTTCCCGATATCCGATAATAAACGTATTTCTTGTAACAGGGAGGGGATGCCAATCTACTGTCCCCCTACTGTTGAAAGCGTCCACGGTGAATTATTTGACGCGGGATGCCAGAAGAAAAAAACAGGAGCGTGCTACTCGGCAGTACGAGTACCATGACCTGAAATTCCGTCTTTCCGCCTCGAATATCGTTTATCGTAACTGCATCGGAGTTTTTGGTCATCCGACCGGATCCGATAAATATCACAACGCCCCACCGATTTGCTCGTTTACAGCGCCCCGCCAACTTGCTCGTGGGCTTTACAGGTGTACAACTTCCCGGCAGGTTTCTCGTTTCCAACTCCCCGCCAACTTACTCATGCACAACTCCCGCCAACTTACTTGTGTACAAACTCACCGCCAGCTTAATCGTGCACAGCCCCCAGCCAACTTACAGTAGGCGCCTACTATTTAATAAATGCAGGGCAGGCCTGCTAAAAATGTCTGCAGGCCGTTAAAACATACGCTGTATTTAGTGTTTTTTGCCTTTAGCCGTTGTCGTTTGATGGAAGCCCTCGATTTGGGGGATGAGGCCATCAGGTCTGGTGGAATCAAGGCCCTGCCGGTTGCCAAGTGGGAACAAGTCCTAAAGCTGCAGAGTGGTGTTTTCAAGCCGCCCGTCCTTCCTGCATTTTGTTTTCATGGTGTTCGTCCGCCAACTTGCCGGTGTGCAATGCCCCGCAAGCTTGCTCGTATGCAACTGACTATCCGCTAGCTGCCTGTCGTGCACAACTCCCCGCCGACTTACCCGTGTATAACTTTCTCCCTGCATTCGCACTGTGTGCAGGCTGGAACTTTCCGAGAAGTTTTTCAGCCGGTGGAGCTCACGCCGGTGGACTTTGTTCGCCTGCTAGACTTGGCGGACCGTCGGTTCGTTTCTGAGGGGGAGCGTCTTTCCGAGGCCGGAAGGGTGCAGGATGAGGTCTTCCTCATCGTCGAGGGCACGGCCGAGGTACGATATGACTATACTGGTATACTTGGAAATATCAAATACCTGGTGCAAGTTTTTTCACCCGCGTTCTCCGCTGTCTTTTACCTGGTACATTAGAATACTTCGTACACTCCTCGGACGGACAGATCATCGATTCCCACTTTATGAGCTAGACATTTCAGGGCAGATCGATACATTCCTGATCTGTATGATATGCATGATCTGTATGATCTGGATTATGTTGGCGATTGGGAGTCGCATAAAATGTCTGATGTACGACAGAAAGCCATGTTTCCTGGGTTGGATCTGTACTGTACAGATAGATCCTGCACATCTCATAACGGCAGGTGATGATCTACAGTAGGTGATCTATATGATCTATCTGATATATCTGTACCTGTACGACGTTTGGAACGCTACACACGGGGTATTTATATACTGGTATGAACAACGCCATACCTCGCGGTGGATAGCTCTGCTAGAGATATGCCTGGTACGGGAGTACCGGTACCAGGTATATGACAACATATGGCTGTGGACTTCGATACAAAGCATTTGCACCTGTCGTACGATTTATCTGCTGAAAAAGAACCGGTGCACGATTGGTGAGTCCTCCTGCCCCCTTCTACCCTATGAAATCACTAATACTATACCTCGTACACTATACTAGACTAGACTCGAAAAGTTGAGCTGGCTGTAATACGCTTCAATACTTTTAATAAAAACACCTCGCACCAGGTGTAACACGCCTGGTACAGAAACACGCCTGGTACAGAAACTGTCGGTTCACCGTGTTGCATGCAAGGTAACACAGACCCCGGGATGATTTTCAGAGTGGACTTTCTCCAAAGCAAAGACGCGATGTATGTACCTAGTATAGGCCCAGCGAAACCAGCGACAACCCAACCATGAAGAACAAAAACAAATTTTCTCATCGCGGCTTGATGGCAGTGTGAACAATGGTTGTATAAATGATGGCAGTGATGACTACGGTGTGTGGTTTAAAACATACCATCGTAGAATATGTCAACAATGGGACGATGGTTGTGTCAACAATGGTTGCATAAATAACGGTAGTTCGATCTATGGTTGCATAAATAGTTGTGGTGTTAACGATGGTTGTGTGAACGATGGTTACGCGAACAGGTGGAGTCGGAGGGCGTGGCGGTGTGCCACTTAGGGCCGAAGCAATTCGTCGGGTCCATGGCGTTCAACCGCTTCATCCAGTCGCCAGCGCCCGCGCACCTACGGAACGAGTCAACATCGACTGGTATTGACGGCCTCAGAACCACCGACCCTTCCAACGATTCTACTGCCTACGATACTGCTACCGGCCGGGATCGGGATGACGACGAGCTAGAATACATCGACGACAGTTACATCGAGGACAACTACGTGCCGGGCGGGGGGGGCGTTTTTGAGGAGGCGAAGGAAGTGGCTCTTGACCTACTTCGCCGAGAATCGATCGTCGGGGAGGTGGCGAAGTCGTTTGTTGTGGAACCGGAGGCCGGACGGGAGAGGGAGCCAGGGGCGGGGATGGAGCGTTCTGCGACGACTGTCACCACCACCAGCAATGTGAGTTGCGTATTCGGTCGAGGGGTAGGAGGGGGGGTAGGAGGCAACAGCGAACCGAATCTGCATGCGCATGTATTGATATATGCTGTATCTAAGCGCGCTGATGACAGCTGAGGCTAATTCTTATCGAACTAAAGTCAAAACGATTACGCTGCTCGAAACGTTGCAAAGGGTCGACTAACTACATCAGCGGTAGCTGTCGTTGAGAGAGCAAGAAACCAGAAGTTGAAATCTCCTGCCAACAACCAACAACACTCTCGTTTGGTTATGTAGCCGCCCAATAGATCTGTTTCAAGTCAGGCATACCAGGGTATACTGCTGTCTTTCATTGTTGTGAAAGCTTAAGCCTTTCTGCGGCGGTGTCTGTCTACGCACATGACGCAACCAACCTAGCTCAGCCCAACCCATCAAAACCGAGCCCGACCCTATCCGACCCAACCCAATCCAACCCAACCCAATCCATCCCAACCCTACCCATTGTCATGGTCTGAGGCGCTCAGGTGGTAGTGTATGCGTGGGACATGCATCTCCTGCGGGCGTTCATCAAGCGACGCCCCCTGGCTGGCGCGTCTCTCCAGAAGGCGATCTCGGCAGACCTCACCCGGAAGGTGGATCAGTCCCGGGGACACGATGAACGGTACCGGCTCTTGCTTGCGGAAGCCTTGGATGGTGGCGTGGTAACTCCAATCGAGAAGAAAAAGCTGCACAGGTGAGCAAATATGGTACCTGACATTTCTATGGGAGATGGTGTAAAAACACGTGCACGAAGGATGAATAAATATATAACGCGAAATCCTATCCCGAGACTTTGACTAGAAAAACATGGAGGATACGGTACACAAAAAAGGCAGAAGTCCTGGATGGTGACGTGGTCAGTCCGATCGACAAGAATAAAAGGTGTTGTTGTACGAGGAGACAGCGGTTTGACCTCTTGACTGACCATGCTAATACGGGGGGCATAGTAAATAGGACCAAATATTGTTGATAAAAATAGGTAAATATCTAGTTTTTTGTGTGTGACGTAGGTCCTATTAACTATGGCCCCCCGCAATAGTACATCATGCCCAACAGAAGACTTGGACGGCGGAGTAACTCCGGTCACGAATAAAACAATTATGCACAGATGAGAGACGTGTCGTGGATAATCAAAGTATTGCACGAGGTACATCGGTACTCGGTACGCATGCGGCTGTTGGTGCTTCCTGTGCACTCCCGAAATTATATATTTTTTAAACAAAAGAAAACAAAAACCACATTCTCTCCCTGGGTACATATTTTACGTACCTGGCAGATCCCCCCCTCTCTGCTGGCTTGGACGACCCTGTTTTATTTCTGTTTTTAGTTTACTCTTCCCAAAGTGCCGTCAATTATATTGAATATTTTACAAATTTATTGGCTTTTATTTCTTACTTCCAACCGTTCAATACCTTGCCGTTTTTGTTTTTTACTCCCCGCAAAGTTGATCAAGAGGGGGTTTTCAGCCACAGCTTGTTCTTGCCAGATACTTTTGATCGATTGAAGCGTGGGTTGTGACGCTGTCTGCACCAATTCCCAGCGCGCTCATGATGTTCGGAACTTCCAACGATGCTTAGATTGTCCGAAATTCGAACGGGGCTTACAGTAATATTGTCGGAATTTCAAAGCCACTGCTGTAGATTATCGGAAATTCGAACGGGGCTTGTATTGACATTGTCGGACTTCGAACGCCACTGCTTTTTGTATCAGAAATCCGAACTGAGCTTTATACGAATGAACACCATCGAGATTTCAAAGCCGCTGCTTATAAAGTCCCCAGTTGCAGTGCCATTAGCGAGCATAAATATGAACCGCCTCCCTCCCCCCCCTCCCTCCCAGGCCGGTATTTTGTCGTGTTTACTACGACCGCCATCCATGATTTCGAGTACACCGTTTTTATTTTATTTTATTTTGGTAGTCGGCCACAGCTGGCGATCGAGTTATAGATCATTTGTGCGGGGTGCAGCACCTTGACTCCGCACATGGAGGAAACGTCGCATCACGTAGTGTTTATGGTGAGGCACCCACGAGGCAGTTACATAGTACCCCCACTGCTGTTCTGGAAGTGATCATACCCGAAATTAAAAGAACTCGTTGAAGCTGCCATACACTTGCAAGTCGGCCTCATAAGTGGTTCTTACCAGCATGCAGCTCACCCTTCATGCCACTCGCCGAATACCTCATGGCGCTTCGCGCTTGGTGCAAGCAATGTCTGCCTGGTCGGTGAAAACCCGGCATGCTCCGTCCCGGCATTGTAGGGATGCGCGGGTCTTAGGTCATACGACTACGGCCATGCATGAGATCGAGTACATCTCTCCTATCGAGTACACCCCCCCCCACACCTCGTGTAATCGTGTAGGGGACCTGGACCTGCCAGCGAGAACAAGGAGGTATACCAGCAGCCGGGAGGAAGTAGATGCATATATGTGCCCGTGTGGCAAAGCAGTAGAGAGTAGAAATAACATGGTAGGAGAATGTGAGATGTACAAGGAGGAACGGGATGTATTGGAGGAGATGAGGGAGATAAGACGAATGTGACATGGAAGAGTTTGGTACACTATTAATAGATAGCAGCGAGAAAACGATCGCTATCCTAGGAGATAGATGGTGGCCACAGGCGGCCAAACAGGAAGGGGATAAGAAAATCAAAACATTTTTGTGTAATATATCGAAACAACGTAATGAGTGCCCAAAGGTTGGAGGTATCTCTAACACGAGTAAGAACGGTGCACCGTCTCGAGAGGGATGCGTTGTCAATGGTCAAATGATTAAGGCAAGCACCGAATGAGTACGCCCCCCCCCCCCCCCCCCCCCCTTTACGGTATTTGCCATGCTTTTTTTTACCAAGGTACCGCGATGTACATCACATTGCTTCGGCCGAGCACGAGCAAATTCTGCGGCAACACCACTGGAGCGAGGAAGACTTCGAAGCGGGTTTCCAAGAAGGCGTTGTTCCCAGAGACGGGTCCAAGGATTTCCTCAAGTACGAGGCCTTGGTGCAGCGGGAGCTCGCTAAGGGGGAGGTAAGGACAATCACAAAGTTTTTTTTCGGAGAGTTTTCTCTTCGTGTATTTGTGTTCAATTTCATGCATACCTCGCTCCGCTGGCTGAAGAACGTGAAGACCTTACCCGTGCAAAGATGCTTCGAGTTTTCATACGTACATCTTGTGTTTTGTGTAGACATATACGTAACACGTGTTTTTTTTCGTAGGTTGTGCGATTTTTTCGCACATGGATTTTTTGAATCCCCCAGACGGCGACTTGCGATGGGTGTTTCAGGGGTCGGCCCGCTGATTATGGACGCTTCTCGGGCTAGGAAGCGTTGGATTTTTTTCTTGGAAATTTCATAGAATACTCGATCGTGTGGTAGATGCTCCAAACCACAGGCTGCTTCCTGATTCCCGGTTTTGGGCAGGTTTCGATCTGTGGACCCATTCATTTATATCTGCTCGGGGCCATTTTAGGTTCCCTTGTCGCCGCGTGTTGCGATAGCTCTGATACAATTCTGGGTGGAAATGTGGGGACCGCGGGGGTATCGGTATCTACCGTAGGTATGTAGGAGCCCTGGTATGGCCTTCCTTCTCCCCACTCTGCTGTCCCTGTGTACGATCAACATCCTGCTACTACTGTAGTAGTGTCGGTTACATACCGCTCCGGACGGAAATTAAGGACCGCTTGGTATTCATATTAATGTATACCTGGTACACGATTATTATATTTTGGATGAGAGCGGTATCAGGTATATACTACCTACTTCCTCTGTATCGTGAGTGAATTCATCTACGTTCGCCGCACCACCGTACTCGCACGATGGGCATCCTATTGGAGTGCGTGTTATATATATATATATATTATAACTATGCTTCAGTACGTAATACTATATCACCTTTTTTTTTGTACGTGGAGTTCATCCTCGTGGTCGAGATCCTGTGGTCAGCGTACTACCATTCTGGCACCCTTTTCCCCCACACTTTATTCTACAGTTGTTAATAGCACCCCAATAGGGTGCCTGTTATCCCTATATATAGACTATCAATAGTATGTATCCTACCGGGTTTTTTTTATGCGTATCAAGTTTATCTCGTGGACGATATTTTTTTAGCGTATGCCACTCGGCCCGTCTATATAGTCTGTATTATAGTCCCCGTTGCACTTACAATATATTCCCCGTCAGGACTCTGATATATTTTAAACGCGGAGGGGTCATGTGCTGTTTTCCCGCCACGATGTTTCCCCCCCCCGAAATATTCCGGGAACGTCCCCATGGTCAGGGTTTAAGCGTTATGAGGGATCCTTTTTCGAGTACTATTTCGGAGGGCCATAGTAAATACCTGGTAGGACCTACGGTGCATACAAAAACCTATATATTTACGTATTTTTGTCAACACTACTGGGTCCTATTTACTATGCCCCCCGTAATAGAATCACACGGGGGGGGAGGGCAACCCCCACCTCCCGGTAGTTTCCCCCCAGACCACTACTCTATGGTAATGTATACATACTACATACTATGCTAGTTTGAGTTTGTCTTGAAGAAAGAACGCGACACGCCCCGCTTTCTATACGTTGTCGAAGTGTTTACTGGTATGGCTGTTCGGGGTTATCGTCAAGGCACCTGGGGGTTCGTGCCGCTGTTTTACCCTCTTAAGACCGCAGTCCCGTTTTGGGGGCAAACTACTTATAATTAGAGTGCTTTGACCCGTTCTACGATAGAAGTAGCACATTTCCGCTATTTTGTATCCGAAAGACGGGGTTCCTCGACCCCAAATCGTTGGAATTTCAATCTTGATTCCGAAAAAAAACGTTTTGTAAGACTCGGGCCATGGGAGTATTCGCCGCGATGCAATTTGATTTTTGCTGAGGTCAGTTTTCGGGTGAGGTATGGATCTCCTTGAGTGAGGCGCCTCAGAAAAATCAGGGGGAACCTCTATCGTAGAATGCCTTCTTTGTCCCCACGTATGTAAGTGCGGTGCTAAAGGGGTTGTATCCGCTAAGAAAAACCTGTACCTGGTATGTCGTGTAACAATATGTTTCAATGTGTTTACTCGGCTCGGTGACACGCGCTTGCTTTCCTCATGCTCTTGCCACGCTGTTACGCTGTACGTGTTCTCGGGTTTGTGTCATTTGCGTTAGTGACAATTGTTTCGATGTCTGCTTTCTTACTCCCTCCATGGCACGCGCTTGGTTTCCTCATGCTGCTCTTGCCATGGTCCTGTCGTGAAGGTGGAGGACGAGGGTCGGCAGCAGCTTAGGAAGTTTCGCGCGAAGGCCGGCATTGACGCTGAAGAGCACCTCCTCGCCCTCAAAAAGCAGGTGATTCTTGACCCTTTTCATACTGTACCTGATTATTACGGGGGACCGTAGTTGATAGGATCTATGGTATACATGAAAAACTATATATTTAACCATTTTTGCTAACATTATTTGGTCCTATTAACTATGGTCCCCCGTAATAGTAGCACAGGAACATACTTAATCTAACTACAATTCCCGAGCAATATAATACGCCCCCGAAAGGGGGTATGCCACTGTTGTATGAAACCCTTTTCGGTGGAGCGCTGTGGGCTGTAAGTCGGCTGGACTTGACTTGACGGCTACTAATAGTTAGTAATTGTGCGGCGAAGTAAAAACCAACACACGTATCCGACTTGATGTTTTGTATTTCAAAATAAATAAAACCTTTCTACAGCCGTAGCCACAGCCATCCGACCAGATACAGAGACATAGGAGCTCCGTAATCTTCCGCATGCATCCAACCGTGGTAAGACCTAGAGTTTCTATCGCAGCAAGCCTCCCAGGGAAACATGCCCTAGAGCAGTTGGTACGGCTTCCAGCCGGCAACATGGGCTATCCACACCAGTACAGGTCATGATTGCACTACAGGTACAGGTGCCCACGAAGATCTAGACCATGAAGTCGGAGTCGACGGTCCAGATGATCTGTCGGATGTGTGCTATATTTTCCCATCCGATTTCGCTCCGATTCACGACTCGTACTGTATGTAACGATTCTTTGCCTAATACCGGTCATATCTGTGCAGGGCTGGACGGCAGACGACTACGAGGTTGGGGGGAAAGGCAAGGCTGCAGATTTCGACCTTGGCTCTACTGCAGCAGCAGCAGCAGCAGCAGCAGCAGAGTCCACCGCGCCGAAAACGGGCAAGGGCAAGGGCAAGGGCAAGGCTCTCTCTGCAACTAGCAATAGCAACAGCATTGTGAACGGGACAGTTCTCGCCAGCAGCAGTAACAGCACCAGTCCCGCCGTAGCCAGCGTTAGGAGCCCTAGCGCTCAGGAGAAGGACTCCGGGAAGGGAAGGGGGGGGGGTGTCGGTGCTACTACCCCTACTTCCACCCCTGACAAGGTTTCTGTTGCGCCGTCCAAGGTTGATTCTGCGGGCAAGGGAGCTCGTACTCAAGAACAGCAGCAGCAGCAGCAGCAGCACCTGAGGTTCCAAAGCAGGGTTTGATTTTGTATGTGTTTTTTCAATTCGGTATTTATGTGGGGGTTTGAAGGCTCACGCTTTATTAGAGGGCAGAACGGGTCCGATTTATATTGGCCCTGAGTGGGTTTGTATCGGTGAATGTGGAGCGTTTTATTTTCGGGTGTCGGGGGGGGGGGGGGGGGGGGGGCAGAATGGCCGGGTTTTTATATTGTTCACGGCCGGTAGAAGGCGGGGACTGGCTGGGTTATTATGTTATCCACGGCCACGTGTGTTTGCGTTCATGGTGGTAGGGTGTGCTTCCTTGCGAGGTGTTCGATTGTGCTGTTTTTTTCGCTGCGACGCAGAGGGGAGGGGGGGCTGTACTCGATCTCTTGCATGGCCGTACGTAGTCGTATGACCATAGACCCTCGCATCCCTACAATGCCGGGACGGGGGGGGAGGGGGCAGGAGCTTTTGCCAAAAGGTCTGGCTGGCCTGATCGATGGGCTACAAAAATAACGTCGAGGATGATTTTCTCGGAGACTTTTTTTTTGCCGCGGTAAGGCCACTTTGGGCCTTAGTATACTAGTTTTAGTGCAGGAGCGGTCTTCTATAATGTTCGATACATGTCAAGGGACATTTTTTTATACGAGCATCATATTGGTATACTTGATATCAGTATACTGCTGTCAAGCGGTTAAGCCACGGTCTCCTCGCCTATTTGATGCCACTTTGGACGGAAATATAAGCAACATTTAGGTATCGTTCTGAAGCCCAAACGGTCCTTACTCTTCCGTCCGGCCTGGTAATATGCCAAGGGGGGCCAAACCGCAGTGTCCTAAATAGCATGGTTGATGGTCTTGTTAAGTCTTGCGGCGCGCACCAAGCGGTGTTTGTGAGAAACTCGACCGTGTGTTGCTTCAGCAGGCTTTGTTTAATCGTGGTGCAGAGGTAGGTTCCGCGATTGCAAAAGCCAAGGAAAGAAGCTATGCTGCACATACCGTACGCGCTCGAGACTTGTCTTTTGGGCGGCGTCTAAAAATTCTGTTGGGCGTGTCCAGGCCTCTTTCGGCCGGTCAAAACCATTTTTGACTCGCACGGACTATTTTGGCCTTGATGCCATTGTTTCGGTACGTATAAGGGGGAGGTCGGCCAAGGGGCCAAACCGCGGTCTCCAAACGTAGCATACTTGATGGCGTATAATAGTAATAGTAGTAGTAGGGAGGGGGTAACTGCGGTGGAGTTACGGTATGCGAGGTAGTAATACCGGTCGCATCTCGCCCACGGAACAAATTTTGGGGAAGAGGAAAAACACTGCTACAAAGAATGCCAATGGTATAGGGGACGCGCGTTGCGGCTCCCCGGGGTTGCTGCGGAACTTGTACAGTAGTGGATTGGGGAAGCAGCAGCTGCTGGAGCCGCAATAGTTTAGTAGCAGTTTGTGCGGAGGGGAGGGGGGAGGTTTTTTCTTCAAGGGATATGGTGGTGCACTTGAGCGCGGGCGGGGCAAGGCCACACAGGCGCGCGCGCGTGTTAAAAGTTGTTTGGTAGGCGTTATTAGATTTTTGTTGTGGGAGTCTCTGTGTGGTTGAAGGGCAACGCGCTTATATAATATCAACAAGCCTAGCTAGGCAGACTTGTTCACCAAGGTAGCACGCTGTTTTTTTCTTCCAGTACCATCTATTATATGTAATCTAGTACACCGTACGTATCTGTCTATTGTATGATTTTTGTTTATTCCTTCTCCACGCCCTATTTATGGGCATACCAAATTTGAGAAAAATTAGGTAGGCATAGCATCTGATGGCGAGGACTAAACGATACCTAGCCAAACCAACACCCGGGGGATTTCTGCTCGAACGGCGTTTTCCTTTTAGGAAGGCAAATAGTACAGGAGGATTGATGGATGCTTTAGATCGACCCGATCGAGAGGTCTAAATATCAAAACATCTTACCTCGCACGAGGTTCGAACGTCTTGTGGTCCAATATCCCGGGGTTCGAATGTCTTGAGATCCGTATATCTCGAGATTCGAACGTTTTGAGATCCAAACCGAATGCCTTGAGATTAAAACATCTCAAGAATCGAATATCTTAAGATCCAACGGTCCGCAACGGTGGCGGAAGGGTTGTGCTGAATGTTGAGGTTGATGTTTTTACTCTCGAGCAGAGCTATTTTTGTGCCGTTGATACTCGTAGCTTAATTGAGGGCATTCATTTGATTCGATTTGATTGGCTTGGCTTGGCTTGGCTTGGCTTGGCTTGGCTTGGCTTGGCTTGACATGCCTCGGCATGGAGGGGCGAGGCTTGATCGTTGCTCGTGCCCACTGCTTTACTTGATTTACTTAGCAAGGCGTGAGTGCGCGCGTACATGCGGAGTTTTTTTTTTTTTTTTTGGTCTAGGTCGCGGGCGAGTTGTACGTTATACTTCAGTACATTCACAGTATGTACCTTGTACCTGGTATATGTTTGTAGCTTTTCCAATGTGAACTCGTATTGCTGTGATTGAGGCTAGTCATCATGCGGCCAAGCTAACGAAATCAAGGAGATACACCGCAATGTACAGAGAAGACATGAACGAGGTACCATATGCGTGTCTGTCGTGCGCGCTTGTGTCCCCCCGACAAGTGGGCGAGATGTTTCATGCAGCGGTTGCATAGAGAATGTTGGTGCAGTTGCATCAAAAGTTGGTGCAGTTGCATCAAATGTTGGTGCAATTGCATCAAATGTTGGTGCAGTTGCATCAACACAAGGACACGAAGAAGTGAGCTTGAACGTTTTTTCTTCCTCCCTCCCTCCCGCCCCTATCTCTCTCTCTCTCTCTCTCGTCTTGCCGTCATTCATATACATACATACTTGGTACTTTTTTTTTCACGTCACGTTCTGTATTGGGTGCAATGACGCGAGGCCTACCGATTGAATGTCAACATGGTACATGGTTGACACGTGGTTTTTTTCCGTGTGTAGTCCAGAGGGGCTACTGTACCCGGTAGCCCGCGAACGTGGGAGCATGAGGCCTCGGGGGGAACAAGAGGAGAACGGTGGTAGTGCTGTTGGAGGCGCCGCCGTATGCTCCCCCCGGAAACTAAGTTGTTATGTGGGTTATTTGTTTCATGTTACTACTGTAGCAGTACAAAGGATTATACGTAGGAGGGAGGGAGGGAGGGAGGGAGGAGTGTGGAGACAAAGCTGCTGGGTGAACACACGGCGTTGAGCTTCGGGTGTCTATTGATTGTGCTTGGTGAGGTAGAGAGCGGTGCAGGGGGGGGGGGGGGGCACGGAGTAGCAGGGATGGAGGCGTTTTATTTGGCGTGTTTTGCAGGTTATACTCTAGTCCTGGCAAGCCGTGCTGTGCTTATTGTGACGTGGCTGCCTGTGTACATCACGTCAGGGAGTTGATGCTTTCGCCATGCAGCTTCGTTTGCTTGTTGATTTTGCTTTGCGAAGCAGGTGGTGCGGACTGTGGGGGGGGGGGGGGGGGGGGGGGGCGTTTTATTCAGGGCGGACAGGTTTTGTGTTTGTCGTGGCTAGCTGTGTACACAGCCCGGCAAGTAGATTATTTCCTCTAGTGTTGGATGGTGATAGCACATGTACTGTGTGGCGAATATGCTAAACGATAGTTCGTTCCGGACGGATTTCTGTGCAGTGCAAATACAGTGAGAGTACTCTTGTCCGTTCTCGTATTCGGCGGCGACGTCCTCCCTGCTACTGGTACTGGTACTGGTACAGTGGTATACTACAAGTGTAGGTGCATAAGGCGCGCTATGCTCAAAGGGAGGGGGTGGGGCGTACTCATCATGTTATGTCATACATGGCCGGTCGTCGTCTTAGATGATCATCGACCCTCGCATCCCTACAACGCCCGGACGGAGCACGTCGGGTTTCCACTGACGAGACAAGCGCTATCTTCAACGGGTGCGGGGGGTGGAGGGGGCGCGATATCTGTTTTCGGCATCATCCAGCGTTTTGTGTTCTGTTAGGTCAGGTGTTGAAGCGCTGTCCAATGTATTTTGGTCTCTCGTCCTTGTGGTATATTTTGTGGAGGGCCGAGACCTGGTGGGTTTTATTGGGATGTGTTGGGTTGGGTTAGGTTTTCAGAAGGTCATCAGGCCGAGAGGTCGCGAGTTGGGTTGGGACACATCGGGTTAGGTTGAGTTGGGTTGGGTAGTCAGAAGATGATGCACGTAGGGCCAAGGGATGGTGGGTTGGCTTCAGATGTTTCGGCTCTAGCAGGGTTGGGTTGGGCTAGGTGGGATTGGGTTAATAAATATAGGTTTTCAGACGGTTATAATACAACGCGTGGAATATGAAATGGATGCCACTGGATGGAGTTCGGCGCGTCTCCCATGCTCTGAGCCAGCTGCACCTCACAACTGTTTTGTGTGGCTTGTCTGGCTCCAACGAGGTAAGGAGTTGGCGTTATTTCCACTCCCTCAATAATTTACGCGCTATTTTTATTTTGCTGTTTTTGGCGGTGTGCTGCTCGCGGCCCTTTTAGAGCCGCAGTCTCGTTTTGGGGACAAACCACTCAAATTTCAAGTAGTTTGTCCCCAAAACGAGACTGCGGTTCTAAAGGGGTTAAAAACACATATTTCGCCTTCTTGCTTGTATTGCTTCCTTGTAAGATTAAATAGTACCGGTATCATTTATTATATACCAGGTATGTATTCATATATATATACCAGGTATGTGTGTTTCTCTGTCGGATTTGGTGCGATATCGTATGTATGGTAAATCGAACGATCACCCTCAACTCAGGGCCAGCATCGCTGAAGCACCTGACCGAGTGAGATGACCACCCTCGCCGATATAGGTAACGAGACGTAAGTAATTTTCTGAAGAAGTGGCCGTGCGTATTCACAGCAGAAGAACCAGCAGTTCCATATTACATGCTTCATAATCCACAGGCAGTACGCGCAATCGAAGTACCACATAGCTTGCAAAATGTGAGTATCGACGAAATCCTTGATCCTACAGCTGTTGTTTTATAATTTTATTACTACTCCACATGCACCAATCTATGAAACCCGGGGATGTAGTCAAGATGCCGCCTGTAGACCACATCCGTTTGATCAGTATCTGCATACATAACCGGCATCCACCTATCTATGACACCCAGGGATGTATCCAAGATGCCCCCTGCAGAGGACATCCATCCTTTGTGTCATCCGCATGATCACAAGTCGATCAATCTTGTTGTGCCAATGTTATCGCGCCAATCATAAACTGCCACTATTAATACTACTGCTGGTACACCGTTGTTGGGTGCGCGACCAATGAATGTGGCGAAGGACAAGTAATCGCACGGCAAAGGCAGTGAGCTATGGTCTAGGGTGGATGACCACGCCCGCCTCTTGGTACAGCATCGCTGAAGCACCCGACCGAGTGAGATGATCACCCAGCCAGGTGTCACACTCAGGTACAGCCAGGTGTCACACTCAGCATAATTACTGTTTCAGATCAAGTTGTTAGATGCACTGCTTACAGCAACGGATACCAAGACACTTATGGAGTGATTGCTTTGTGCGATGTCATGCACGCAAGCAGGAGAGCAATATCCGTTATACCCGTCGCAAGATCTATATATTATCCACCCTGAAAACAACCCGGGGATTTAGCCAGGATGCCCCCCGACGACCACAGAGCGAACGTCAGTTTATTGAGTCGATCACGGCCTTCTTCGTTGATGCTACCGATAGTCGCATGGCCCCGCCGCAACACCACTAGCCACGTCTGACAGCAGTCACTTCAGTATATATAAGCTGTTCCTCCTCTCGGTGCCACAGGCCTTCCCCAGCTTCCAGGCGCTTTTCATCACGGAAAGTTAAATCTGAACAAATCTGTCCGGATGACGGGCCATGATACAGAAAACGGTATTCTATTGTAGGCATGTTTCGCGCCGCGCCAGTTGACGGTACAGGGGAAACCCGCCACCTAAGCTCCATATATCGCCAGGTCAAGACACAGCACACCTTGCGGTACACGACATCCTATCTACTCAGACACGTTGGTTTTCACGGTTTTTAAGAGGTGCCTTGGTCACTGAGCGCTGCCGATGCAAGCTGCTCTATGTGACGGATTTCCCCTACAGATACGGCCGACTGGCGCGGAACAACACCGGGGAAACCGGTTTAGGGCTAATGACTCTGTCCTGACCACTATCCACTTGAATATAAAACGCAGGGCCTTGAATTAGATGAAACAAGACGTCAATAAACTCCTGAGAAAGAATACACGTGGTAACAGAACGAAATTGGACACGTACTGCAACAGCAGAATGGAAACACATCACCAACAAACAGTAAAAACATCAACCAACAACCACCAGTAGTAGTAGGACGCAGCAACGCTCCGAAGGAGGATTCTGGTCGAGCCAAGGTTGCGGGTCGGGGCGGGGGGGTTGGGACGGTAGCACATACAATACACCAAGGAAAATTTTCAGCCTCCGAAAATTACGTCAAACAGACGCGTTGAGTCCACGAGGTGTACACGATGGTCATGTCTAACGGTCTGGGAGCACGTAGAAACAACAGGCATACTTCTCCCGGGCGTACCTGATACGTTTCAGGGATGCGCCGGGATTCTACTCTATGTTCGGTATACTCTAATCCTTGTCTACTTGTGCTCTCCCTGTCCTGTCACCAGGAGTGTCTACCCATAAACCCATCCCGGCCCATCACATCACTGGGTACATTTGCACGCTAGCGAGTCGTCCAGGGAGGCTGTTGGGTGTACGAGGTGAGTGAGATGGTTGTATGTAACGGTCTGGGAATACTCTGCATATTCCCATACAATTATACATCAACCATATCGTACACCTCGTACACTCAACAACCAACAGCCCCCGCTGCTCGGTTAGCCAAGTACTTGGTATTTTAACAAGACGGTCTTCGAGGCATTGTCTTGGGCCTCAACGTGCGTCGACATAACGGAAAGGGCATTGTCACCGCAGGTTTTTTAAGGGCGCACGCGGGGATGAACCGCTTTTCGCGCGCACGGGCAGCATGGTGGTACGTATGTACGTACTCGTACAGATGCGCGCTAATCCTAGACGCTTGGTAACATGACATTCGTCCTTTTTTCGTCGCTCTCTATACATGGGATCCCAACAGAAAAAATAAAACGTCGTACCTACGCACACCGCCTGACACAACTCCCACCCGCGCGTAGGACAAACGCCTCGGTTCTAGTTTCAAGGCCCTCTCAAACTCGTCTCGGTCATCTCCTGCAGCCATCTCCCCACCTGCTTCTTCACGTCCTTTATGACACTATTTGCCACCCTCGACTCAACAGAACTGAAAAATTTAGGGAGGCCGATGTCTCCGACGGCAACGCCCACGCAAACGCGAACGGACCCCGGGTCTCCCCCTTCCGCAGGCGTTACCGTATATATAGTTTTGACGTTCAGTTCCCCGGGCACCATAGGAAACCCCGTGATGCAGTCGGCCTCCGAGTACCAAATCGCTCCTCCATCTTTTACCTCCAGCGTGTGCTTCTGTACCACCCTCGCGTTGGACGAGCCAAGCGGAGAAGAAATTGCGTATGCGAGCCGAGCTTCTCGTTGCAGCAGCTGCTGATCCTGCTGCTGGTGCTGGTAGCGAAAACGCGTCCCCGGCGTCGGCCGAGGACGGGACGGTAGTGTGAGCCCCCCCCCGCTCCCGGAAGGCCATTCTTCCTCTATTGTTGTGGTGGACTCTTCCAGGGGCGTCCAGTCGCTGAGCTCCAGTACCTGAAAAGGGGGCGGAATAATGGCAGTACCTGTTCGAATGAGACTATTCAACATTGACGGTTACGTATCGTTTCGAGTGATGAAGATATTCTTAGGTATTTGAATCTTGGCTTCTATACTTGGACGTGTCTTGTGAGAGTGCTACGCAAGAGGTCAGTCCGTGCTATTAATGTTTTCTACTGTTGAAAGACCAACAATTAATGACCTGATACAATCATCATCGCTATCTTGATTCATCGCCCTGAGCTACGAACAGGAACAGCTTCAGAACCAATGTTGAACACCTCGTACAGATCAGACAGATCATGATCTAAATCATCTAGATCCTATAGTTCCTCACCTACAGTTGTGAGAGGTTGTTCAGGATCGGCATAGTACAGATTCAACTCAGGACACATGTGCTAGATCATGCAGAATGCACGGCTCCCACCCGGCCGTACGATCTACTGTAGATCATATGTCCCTGCCGGCAACATGATCCGTCGTAGATCATACAAGATCGGGAATAGATCTGTCTTGAAAAAATTAGATCATGAAGGGGGAATCGATCATCTGTCTGTGGTGTGAAAGGTTGAAAGTCGACACCAAGCCTTCATTTACATCTTCATCCCGATGGATATCCTGAGCGACTGCGACTGGGCCCAGCCTCGTCACGATGGTTGATGGTCCACAACAACTAAAGGTTGGTACCGTACTTCTCCCTTCGTTCATCTTCATTCCGACGAATTTCTCAAGCAGTTACGCTTGGCCCGAGCTTCGACGCAATGGTTGGGTAGTCCAAGAAGTTTCCCAGCGGTCGGGGTTCGCGTTAGAGTTAGGGTTCAATCCTTCCAGGACTCCAAAAACCAAACTTCACACTAAGGTGTTTGCTGTTGGGTTTCTTGTAGTGTGTTTCCTATAGTAGCAATCCCAACCTACGAAGAAATAATTGATTCCGGAAAAAGTGACCCAATTGACGTTTTTGAGTCAACGTATTCTTGGGTTGGGTAACTCTGCGGGTTGGTTAGCGAACGGAGCAACTTATATTTCACATGTTTAACCAATCAGCTCCTCAGGTTTGGTCGGTTTCAAATACGTGTGATAACTCAACCATATTGGATAATCGCAAACACTCTAATTGCGAGCACTTGTTTTTCCCCAAAAGCGTACGTGCGGTTCTTAAGGGGTTGAAGCCAAGTGTATTTCAACAATTGTGTCGAAGCTGGGCCCAAGGTGGATCCAGCCCTACAGGATAAGGGGAGCGAGGAGTAGAGCGGGGTTGGCTTTCGGGAGGCGACTCGGCGGAGCGGCTTGGTGATCACACGCTACTATACCCTGTCGCACCTCGGCGAGGTCGACAAGGACTACACAAACTAGATAGCACATCTTCGAGCACGGAATAACGAAAAATATTATCGAGATACGAGAAAATATGGGCTTTGTAGGTACGGAATAAGAAGGCCAAGCAGATCGACGGAGGGTACAAGGGTAGCAGTATAGCGTGGAGCACCTTGGGTACCAGAATAGCCTGGAGCACGTTGGATAAGTTCGAAGTAGATATCCTGTGAGCGTAGCAGAGGACAAAGCCGGCGCTACAGGTCCAAGACGGGATACAGACTTGTTTGAAATAGCGCACGGAAGAACCTTACGACGGCTGCGGTAAATGCCCCACCACCTTGTAGACCTGGTAATACCACGGCGGTACAATAGAAGTCATTTCGCGTGCAGGCTAACTGGCTGACGGGTTAGCGCATTCAATTCGCTGTAGTAGCGCTGTTTACGGGAGCGTCAGTGGCATTGTTTCTTCCGCACGGCAGTCGTTCAACGCGGTCAGAACATTCAACAAAGGCACGAAAAATCAGACTAAAAGCGTTCCTTTTGCAGGGCCCAGTTTTGGTGGGGAGGGGTGCGAGCGGAAGAGCGACTAACCTTCTCAGTTGAGAAGTCTATTCATGGTCAGTTGAAACATTTGGGCCCAAAAGTATACCCCTCCTACCGCACTTTAGAGGCACCGCACAGTGGGGGCATAGGTTTGAAAAACGTTCAAGACACAGACAATCAGCCGTGAGGTGTACTACTCATAGATTCCTGCTGTGCTGCCGAAGTACTGGTCCTCTAACAAGAAACCGGTATTGAACCGACATTCTAACCCAGGCTAAATTCTCTCATCGAAGAAATGGGGTGTTCTACGCTAACTCCTGTGTAACCGGACGGCTCCCGACCATCATATTTCGTCGGAAATCTCAGGCTGAGTTTTCTTGCGCTCACGAAAGTGTCGGCGCGGCTGCGGTTACACGCAGTGTATCCACAGTATCGATGCCATATTTCGGGGGATGTTTGATATCATATTGATGATGAACGTTGAAGCTTATGCTGCCTGCACTTTGTCGGATACCAAATGCAATAGTAGAAATAGTAATAAACAGTCGTATTATACGCAGCTTGCGAAGAAAAAATCGACGAATCCTCCATCACACGCCTGGGGTGTTCTACTAAATTAATCGAATGATACCAGGTGCTACTCGTATTTACTACCAGGTACTACTCGTATGAATGCCGTACTGCACCTCTTGGCGTACGTGCTTGCTCTGCTGCCTAGTCCTGCGATAAAATTCTTTGGAGCATGCCAATTGCCAGAATCTCTCGGCACTGAGAGCAAAAACCGCGTCCAGGTCGGTCCCAGCGACACCCGACCTAGATCAGAAGAGGCAACACACAGACAGGGCGGGGCGGGAGATGGAAATTTACACAGACAGACGTCTGTTGAAAATTAAATCAAACCGTCTAAAACCAAGCATTTAAACACGGCATTTTAAATTCAACATTTATATATATATATATTATACCTGGTATATATATATGCGAAGCCGGTCGCCCCGGTGGTTCAAGTGGTTAACCTCGAATTCTACTTGTTTGAGTCCTGGGTTCGAGCCCCAGGTGGGTCGGACTTTGACTTTATTTGCAAAAATAAAAAAAAAGGATTCAATTGTTGAGAGCGCCTTGCAGCGTGGGTAGGCACAATTCGATGCGAGTCGACGAGGGAAGAAAAGGCTGAAATCTTCTCGCGATAAAAATGAAGGCACGTACCGTAGCGGGAAGGGGGGGAGAAGAGCCTGCTATGTGACCCCGGATCTGAGTTACGAGTTGGAAGGAGAGAGAGACGAAGATGTGCGAAGAAAATGAATGGGATGAGAAAAAAATAAATATATATATATATATATATATCATTTGTGTAGGCTACGCCTGTTACAGGCGTAGTGCATGGTGCATGCGGGTTGCCTGACCACAACACCACTACTGGTATGGTGTATGCGGGATGTATCCCCACAACAACACCACGGGCCATGGACAACGGGCCCTGCAACAATCCCGAAAACCGGGGAGGATAACAGCTTTATTTTTCACTCGGTGTTTAATCCACTGCATTCAGTATTGCATTCGAGGTGCATCCTGCTGTTTACTTGGCAAAATATACCAGGTACGCGTTAGACATGGGCTACAAGGGCATCGAGTAGGGCTCCGGCGTCTGCTGCGCACAGCGCAACACGAGCAGCAGGCGCGTTGCGCATAGCACGCGCCGCAGGCGTGTTCGCCCACAGGGGGGCCCAGAGGCCGCGCCTCGCGTAGGGGGTACTGGAGGCAAAGAAAATGCGGCATATGCGTGTATGTAAGGGCCGTTCCTGACGGAAAAAAAAAACGACTCGCGGGGTTTTGTCTTGAATCGTGTTTTTTTTTTTCAAAACAAATCACCATTCATGACGCCATTTTTTTAGCGTTTCCTCCAAAACGACAAAATATGGTCTCGTGACTTTGGTCGTGGCTCGAAACACGCCTGATCAAGCCAATAGGCACCCACGCGCACCAACGGGATCCGACGGTCGGTACAAGGGCTTGGCATACTCTGCTTCGTACGCCGCTTGGACCACGGGGGGCTGCCCAAAGACACCGCTGGGCGCGGGCTAACGAGCACGTTGTGCCCTCGAAATTTCGAGGAGGAGAAGCCACAGATCGAAGAAAAACCAAAAATGATCTTAGAATCCCACAAGCCAGACCGGGCAGACAGCCTATGAGATTGGAATCTCGCGGGCCGGGCTTGGCCGACGGTGGGTAAGATTGGAATCTTGCAGGCTGGGTCAGGCTTCGGCCCGTGATTTGAATATACAACGGGCCGGGCCAGGCGCGGTCGGCCCGGCCCAGGCTTGTAGTGCCCCACTCGCGATAGTTGGCTTCACCCGCAAAAAACGTTGGATTTGAAATACCGGAATTTTAACAAATCGAAAATATCACGAAACATTAGACGGTTTTCAGTTTTTTTTTCGTTAGAACTGAGATGTCATGGATCGTGATATGTTGTCACGCCAAAAAGTCACGAACCGGGATTTTTTTTTTTTGTTCGTTAGGGCCGGTCCAAACGAGGGGGGAAAAAACGAAACAAAGGAGGAAATAAACGAACAGACTTTCGCGTTTTTGGTGAAAAACAGCAGGTTGAGTTCTAACGAGAAAAAAGAAACGAAAAAGAAAAAACGAAGAACAAATAAGAAGCCGAGTCGAATGTGTACGCGGTGCATTTTTTCAGGATCACTCAACCACCACAGCACGTGATTCCCGGCAATAGCGCTCGACAACGACGGGGGATAGACACAACTCGAACACGCGATGCACACTCCACAGCAGACGGTTCTCGTGGTCCAACCCGCTCCCTCCGGAGTGCTCTATTAATAGAAGTTGTGTGTGTCAGCTATCGCTGTTTGATGGCAGACGTTTGAATGTTGAGTGGCACTCATGTCGAAAAGGATACCGCCACAGCCACTTGCTGATCCCCCCGTTTCTTGCGAAGGCACCCCTTGGTCATAACCTACCCAAATATTCTCGCGCCGTTAGCAGACATGCCGCGTGGCAGCCACATGCACTACCTCGGCCATCGTGCGCCTGCCAACCGGTCGTAAAACGTTTATCGGAACTTTATCCCAACGTTCCGAGCTCCTCCTACGCCCCTGTTCGCCCCTGGGTAACCCATATTTCGTTTGTTTGGCACCCTTTTGTAAAAATGAAGTGCTCTGGGACTTGGAAACGAAATGTCAAAACGGAGGTATCGGGATCTCTACTTCTATTTTTTTAATTGGACCACTCAAATTCACGTGTTCTTTAGTTCTACTTTCCGTTTTTTATTTCGTTTTTTCCTCGTTAGGACCGGCCCTGAGGAACGGCTCTAAGCCTAAACCCACTTGGCAAAGTTCGTCTAGACGCCTAAAAACACTTTTCCTGGGTCCCCACAGATTGTTATCAACTTCGGACTACTGTATGAACGTACGGCCTCATACAAAGACCATGAACCCCGTTGTTTAGAAGGGGAGGAGAGTGTTGCAAGGCTTAGATTGGGTAGGTAATTGGTTAACCTTTTCTTAGTAGACCAACGGACCAAGGCACCCAAGAGTACCAGACAGAAGACGCAAAGAGCGCAGATACAAATATACCAGACAGGGAATACCGTTTTACTGCATCGGTATTTGTGCCAGATACGTTTGAGTTGTTGACCGTTATGGTTCGCGCTATTAGGCCATAGGTGTTGTCATACGCCGTGCGGAGGCTTTCGTACAGGTCGGACTGCAAATACTGGAATACCGTATTACGGTATATCAGTATTTCGTGTTGTTGTTTTTTTTTTTTTTTTTTTTCATCCTCCGACGGATTGGTAAAAATAAAGCTTAAGCTCACCACACTTCCACGTTCGTGTCGTGTGTCAATTTAGCCCAGTTGGGAGAGAGAGAGAAGAAGATGTGCGAAGATAATGAATGGGATGGAAAAAAAAAAAAAAAAAAAAAAAAAAAAAAGTTGGGCACGTTGACTATTATTCCGAATAATACCGACGCCGTCTTTTTTTTTGTAGGTTCGGCGTGCCTATACCGACACCGTTTACCGGTATTTCCGGTGCGTTACGGGCAGTGATGGGCATTGGCTAGGACCTAGGAACTGGAGGTTTTCGCTTTTTTTCGACTAATTGACGTTTCGTTGATAATTTTTATTGGCCCGCAATTAGCCCGCAAAAACGAAATTACAAGGAATTAAGAAAAAAACGAAAAAAAAAGTTATCCATGCACCACATCGGAATTGCCAAGCCATTTATCATCCCGAGTAGGCCGAATCAACCCTGAGTCTTTCCAAGCACAGGATTCACGCCGGCCGAACCAATCTAGAGCCTTGTCAAGCACAGCATCCACGCACTGATCACTGGCATACAGTTGTTCGGGTCAGGCATGCCGTGGGCGCTGCCGCGACACTGCCACAAAAAAGCGAAATCCCCTCCAAGCGAACAGCGACACGATGCATCAACGAGCTCGTTTCAAAACGGACTCGTAAAGCAATAGGACGTTAACCCCTTTAGAACCGCAGTCCCGTTTTGGGGACAAACTACTTGAATTTTGAGTGGTTTGTCCCCAAATCGAGACTGCGGTTCTAAAAGGGTTAATACAACTACCGCCGTGTACGGTATAGCCTTGGTATGCCGTACTGGCAATTGGACCCTATATTAGAGATGATACTTGTCAGTAACCATCATATTCGTTACTCGACTACACTTACGTCATCTGGTATACATTTGAATTTACGCATTCTATGTACAACAGACAGTTTTCCAGTATGAGTTATAGTAAGATAGCAGCAGCTGTCTTTTTACGCATATACTGCTGTGCACCGCCCTCCCCTTTGAGCTCACTCTACTTTTGCTCACCATCATCAGCTTCCAGCTGAGCAATCAATCAACAATGTGGCTTGGGGTCACCACACCATCTTCTTCTTCTCTTCTATGTTGAAGCTCCACGTACAAGTCACCTGACAGTGACTACGTGTTTGCCTCGAACATTTTGACTGTGTATTGCCGGCCATCGGCAATCGAGTCTAGGCGTACACACCAGCTACGAGCTGGTACACACGCCAATCGCCATACCTAGTAGGTTATGCGCCATGAGCCTTAATACCCTACCAGGTACTTTACGGAGGTATTGATTATTAATCGTACTGCTGCTGCTGTCCAGCAACGCTGCAATGCTGCACGTAGTCGAACGTGGGACACATACACTTTAGTCTAGAGCTCTGCTCTCTGCTCGCTCCTCCACGTGTGGTCTAGACTACGCAGTCCCATAGAATACAAAGACAGCAGGTTTGAAGTGTGCTTTCACCTCGAATTATGCGCGATACTGCTGTATGCTGTTCTGCTCACTACTGCCGTACGGCATACTGGCACACAGCAGTAGTAGCAGTAGTGCTGTGCAGTAGCGCGGCAGTATTATTCGCGTACTCAGGGACTCGGCAGCACAGCAGCATATACTCAGCCAAAGTAAGTACAGAGTGTAAGTGTCCATAACCGATTTTTTTTTTTTTCTGCCCCGGAGAGCGAGAGGAAACCCCTGTCCACACTTATTTCTCAAGTTTTCGTGTACCGGTTCGAACCCGGTTCGTTTCTTCCACCTTGGTCGGGCCTGCCTGCGGCCGTCATTAAAGTGTGGTTTACTCCGAGGATGTAGGCACCTGAGTCTAGATATTATCTCTTGTGAGTCAGTCAGGTGGTGTGGGATTTGAACCCGCTAAAACCCCTCATAGTCTCCCCAGCTTGGCTCAGTACACGAGTCACCCTACCCGTCTGGGCGTTGGTCCGCGATTCAGCAGCCACTTCTTCGCTTTGTCGCCCATCTTTTAGAGCGAAACCGCCAAGACCTTCAATCGCAAATTACAAGCCTGGTGCGCTTGTACTCGTACGTGACATGATTGATACGCTGCTCTGCTATTAATACTACTGCTGTACACAATAAACGCCAGCAATACTCGCAGTACTCATGTACTCGAGGACTCGCGAGACGTATATAGTATACACCAGGTACCAGCCAGGTACGTAGCAGCGGTACTTGTGCATACGATAACGGCGGTACTTGTGTCTCGTACCTGATACAGTAGTAGTTGACAGCACAGAGCAGCCCAGCAATACTCGTAGCACAAATGCTTCATCACGTCTCCTGGGTCCTGGGTCACCCACCTTACGAGAGGGCAACAAAACTCGTCGAGGTTTACAATCGCATACTTGCAAGTCTAACGCGCTTGTACCCGCACTATGCGCTGCTCTGCCACTGCTGCTGCACTGCCGTACGACTTACACAACACCGGCACTCGTGCACTTCAAGGACTCGCGAGTCGTACGTGCAACACCGAGCACCGAGCGGCACAGCGGCAGTACGACGTATCACGAATATTGAGTGTCACTTTGTCATTTTGTCACCCACCTCGTGAGAGCAAAAGCGTGGAGGCTTTCAACCAACAAGAACGAAAACGTCCCGCCCAGAAGAACACACGAGCGTGCGAAACCCATCACCTCAACCAAGGCCAGAACTGCGTGGACCTGGCAAGGACCCAGCGCACAGCTAGAGCACGGCAGCCTGGGAGCAAAGCGCACACTGCAGGCCGGCTGTCGTCGCTCACACCCTCACCCGGATCTCCCAAATCTACGGAACAATACCAACTATCGCAGACATCTCCGTTTTTGTCGGAGTTCACATCATCTTGTCTGATGCCTGCTGTATCTTTGCTGTATATCGTACGAGCTGAATATTCAGAGCTCGAGTAGAATCTAGATACTCACACCTCGGATAATTTAACACTCGGATATCACTTACAAAACAGTACCTGGTATTATTTACGTTATGGAGCCTAATGTCGGGGCGTGGCCACGTGACATAGTGTTAGCACTGGAGGAGCAATCACGTACCTGGTACCAGGTACGTGGTAACGCAGTGTTAACTGGAAACCACGAACGTGCACTCGATCTCGTCCAACTCTGGCAATATGCTACGCCGTGTGATCCGTGCTTGCACTACACCGTAACACGATGTTAGGACTTGACCATACACGTACGTTTTCACTCTCAACATGCCCAGATCTACAAGTACGCGCAAATTTACGAACGAACATGGTAACATAATGTTACGGCTGTCTACGCAGGGTTAGATACAATTCGATGCGAGTCGACGAGGGAAGAAAAGGCTGAAATCTTCTCGCGATAAAAATGAAGGCACGTACCGTAGCGGGAAGGGGGGAGAAGAGCCTGCTATGTGACCCCGGATCTGAGTTACGAGTTGGAAGGAGAGAGAGAAGAAGATGTGCGAAGATAATGAATGGGATGAGAAAGAAAGAAAAGGTTAGATACACTAGCATCATTGTGATACCCTTGAGAGGAGTGTTGTACGTAACACCCTGCTAACATTACGTTACCATGTTGGCCAGCACTATAATCGTAACACCTAACACTATGCTAGAAATAATAAGACGACCCTATTAACAACCAGATGACGTATAGTGGCCAGCGCTATTAATACTATTAATCACAACCAAGGCTTGCCATGAACCGGCGGTGCTGATGGGCCGGGCCGGGCCGGCCAACCATTTTTCAGGCGATGGGCCGGCCCCGGCCGGTCCATTCATTTTTTGTTTTTGGTGGGCCGCGACACGGCCCGGCCCAACAAACCATTATCTCATGGGCCGCGGCCCGGCCCGACCAGGCATTTTTTTCAAAATTCCACGGCCCGGCCCGGCCCAGCCCATGAATTTGTCGACCCGGCCCGGCCTGGCCCATGACATTTTCGAATTTGTCGACCCAGCCCGGCCCGGCCCATGAAATGGCAGTGAGACCCATGAAACATGGGCTCTACAAGGACCGGCCCAACATTTTTGGTGTGTCGGCCCGTATGTTTGACGGGCCCCGGTCCGCGGGCCGGTCCATGTGTTGTCCCGTACTAAAAAGTACAGGCTGGCCTTTTTTTCCATCTTCCAGTTTCCACTTCTTTCTAGATTCCGTGGACCAGCTTCTTCTGGCCCATACGAGCCCACTACTGTTAAGATCACCGACAGCGGGGCACTTTACATCCCTGGGCAAGTCTGCATATTAAGCCGGTACTTATTGGTACTCACATGTGTTGCTTGCTTAGAGATAGAAGAGCAGCTTTATTTTTCCTTTCGGGCACGGCGGAGACTGAGACCACGCTCGTGCCTCTCTGGAAAACTCCTGGTTTTCCACAGAAGATACGCCTTCCAAGTACTACAAATACGATCCCAGTGCCAAAACCCAGGTGATCACCGGGCTTTCAACCTCATACAAAGCAGTATCATAACACTAGCCCACTCTGATGAACCGTATAAACAGAATTCTGGAAAATTCATGGAAACCCCGATTCCACAAACTAGAACATGAGTCGAAGATGCGGCTCCTCAAAACCCACTCCCACACCTCTGAATGGCAAGCCAACGAAGCCGGCAAAGCACGCAAAAAAAATGAAAGGAAGATGTAGCCTAAAGGGGCCGGAAGAAATCGTCAACGAAAAATCATCGCCATGTCACCCGCGACGGGGGGGGCGAGGAAGATGCTGGGAAAAGTAGAAAGTGAATATGGAACAAAACGAGAAGACAAAATAGCACGGAAGATGTCAAGAACCACATTGAAAACCCAGCCTATAACTCGGGAAACGTGTCCTGTGTCACACATGAGTGGCTCGATTACCCAGACCGGCCCCGACACTGAGCGCGGGGGGTAGGCGGGATAGAATACGCGAAAATCATCCCCGACCAAACCCAAAAAACAAACAAACAAACAAACAAATAATCCAGGAACACACCTGCCAGAAAAAAACCCCGACCCGAGAACTCGGACAAACGTCAAGAAGTTGAAAAAACCACCCCCCGGGGTCCAGGAAAACGTCAAGCAACAAATATCGAAAACAGCCGAGAAGCGAAAGTCAGCTATCCATGGCGGCGCCTCATTCGTCTACGTTACGTTGGACCCCCCGTGCAAATGCGCTAGCCAAGTGAATTTGTAGACACCAAGAGCCTCGCACAGCTCTCGTCGAAGTCGTGTAGCGCGCCGAAGAAAGAGGAAGCTTGATCGGTCCCGGGTCGTCCAAAAATCGAACCAAATGTACTCCATCCGTGGGCGTAGTCACGCTGATTTTCCCGAGAGCCACCACAGACCGTCGTCGTTCTTGTACCAAAAACGGGCCCCGTTGGGAAGCACGGTGTTGCAGCATTGGCGGAGCCAGTCGGCGTGCGAGACGCAGCCATAGCCGGGTGCCAGAAACCGCTCGCCGTTACTCCGAGAGAGCTCCCGTTGTGCCGCGCTGATTCTCATTCGGCGGTACAGGCGGCTGGTTTGGCGGTGCTGGTTCGGGGTGCCGGCCCAGTAGCGCAAAATTGCGTGGCGAGAAAGCTGAAGGTCCATTTTCCGTTCCCAGGATGGACGGGAGTGTCCTGTCCAGTGCGCCTCGTACATCACTGCTATGACGCCACCTCGACCTCGAACCGATTGGTGTCCGGTAATATTTTCCACTTCGAGACGGTGAAGAGGTGTCGAGACGTCGTCCTGGGTGACGTGGTACGGGGGAGATTTCTTGGAGGAGTTGTTGACCACGTACTGCGTCGACCCCGCTGGCAAATACTTCGGCATGTCACCACGGTCGTGGGGGTTGGCACAGGGCTTGCAACGTTAAACTGAAACGCGCCGACGAGCATCCGCGCCGGGCATATCGGAAGGAAGATCCAAATACAGGAGTTTTGCCCGGAGAGGAGATCCGTCTGGGTTGTCCGCTGAGGAGCAGGGGCCAACTGCGAGAACTTTGTAGGGGCCTGTCCAGTTGAGTGGGAGTTTGTACTTGAGGACCTTGGGGTCCGTGTCGGGCTTTGCGCCCTCGCGGATGGTGGCCGTCGTATTGTGCACCCACGCCCAGCCGCCAACGCCAAATTTGGGGACCGGACGCAGAGCGTCGGAGAGGGCGGAGTTGCGGCGGTTGACGCGGGCAACAGTGAGAGCGTGGTATTCGCGAACGATATCGTACGCGCGCTGCTGGCGGTCCGTCGCCAAGTCGCAGTAGGCGAGGTGGTCGAGGGCCAAGGTTTGGTGGCCGGCGACTCCAGCACGCTCGAAAATTGTGAAGGGGAGGCGTGACAACCGACCCACATGTACCTCGTTGGGAGCCAAGCCCGTGGCGGCGCTGACCGAATTGTTGTACCCAAATTCGACGTGAGGGAGCTGTTCATCCCAGTTGTTTTGGGGCTCGTTGACGACCATTGCCAGCATCTGGGCCATCGTGTGGTTTACACGTTCCACCCCACCGTTCCCGTTTGGATGGGAGGAGCTGGTGGCAATTTTTCGAGCCTGGAGGCCGTTGTCCGAGAGGATGCTGCGCGGGCACCCCCAGAGAGGGATATACCGGTTGATGAGAACGTTAGCCGTGCCCTCAGCGGTGAACTCTGCCGCAGTGACGGCGTACATGTCGGCTCGGCGGCTGAAATGATCAGTGAAAAGCAAGATGTAGGTATTTCCTCGGGGCGTCACCGGGAGGGGGCCGAAATAGTCGATTCTGACGGCGATGCCGGGCCCTTCTGGCAAGGGCAATGTGATGATAGGCCACCGGACCGTCTGCCGCAACGGTTTCCGTGCTTGGCACTTCAAGCAGTTGCGTAACCACCACCGGGTGCAGGTGCTCATACCGATCCACCAGTAGAAACGTTCGAGCATACGTAGGGTGCGCGTGGTTCCTAGGTGGCAGGAAGCCGTGGAATGGCAAGCCTGCATGACCCAGGGGCGCATGAGTAGCGGCACGTAATTGCGAATAGGCTTGTTGTTCAATAAACAGGCCGTACGACCCACCGGGCGTTGCGTGTCTGACGCAAGAGGGGGGCGGACGGCTGCCGGACCAACGATGCCCGCGTCGGTGGTGTACGGCTGCCGGACCAACGATGCCCGCGTCGGTGGTGTGCTAACGGCCTTTGGTCGCCAGCTCCTGAACCTCCGATAAAGGAGGGCGATGGTGGGAAGGGAAACACGACAAAAAATCGGTTTGCAAAAATTCCGGCCGGCCAAGGGCCATGTAGCGCATGGCGACGTTGTACGCGGGCTCTGCCTGTTATTCCCGAGCCTGATCGGTGTGCGAATAGCGCGATGCAGAATCACCGAACTGAAATTCGGCAGCTGCGCCGAGGGCATCCAAGTCATTCGTGGGGACGGGCGGTGCGTCAGTTGGCAGCGGAAGCCGTAAAAGAGGGGTTCCCTCGGCCTCGGCGCGGCCGCGTTCGGACGTGATGGGTACCGTCGGGACCAACGAAGCGGCAGGAGCCGGGGCCCGTATCACTACCACGCAATCGGCTCCACCAATGGCCCGGTCCAATGGCTTACGTCCCAACTGGAGGGCCGCCACCTCTCCTGCTGCCTCTGATGCTGCTGCTACGAATCGACTGTATTTCTCCTGTCCATATACTGTTGTTCCTCAGCGCAACAACAGTAAACCGCTCTTCTACTGCTCACTTTGGTATAAGCTGTACACACGCTGGCCCGCGTCTCGGCCCGTGAAAGCCCGTGGGTCGCCTCATGAGCAGGGCGGACATCGTCATAGAAGAAGTAACAGCAAGTATCAGTATACACCTCATCTCATAGACCGCGGCCTGGGCGGGCCCGCGAAAACCCGTGGTTCTCCTCATGGGCAGGATGTACGTCGCAATATTGGTAGCAGTAATACATCACATCATGGGCTGCGGCCCGGGCCGGCCCATGAAAGCACGTGGGCCACCTCATGGGCCGGATGGTGCGGACCATGAAGAACCCACGTATTATGGGCCGCGGCCCGGCCCGGCCCATCAAATATTTAGCCGCTGCCCGGGCCAGCCCGTCAAATTTTCGGAGTACGGGGCGCGGCCCGGCCCGGCCCATCACTTCTTCAATTTTTTACGACCCGGCCCGGGCTGGTCTATCTCATGAAAAAAAACCTTGGCCCGGCCCGGCCCGGCCCATAATTTTTTCTTGTCGTCCCGGCCAGGCCCGGCCCGGACCAGCGGCCAATGATAAGCCCTCCTAACAACACTACGTGTTCCGCCCCCCCGTCTGATTGCCGTAGGGCCGGAGAACGTAGCATTAACTTACGTTATCAGCAACGTTACAGTCTTAGCCGTCCCTTACGTACAGTGTTAAGTGTAAGGCAGTATGGACCTAGGGACCGACTACTGCCTCGTAGCAGGTTGATGCCTGTGGCTTTGCTCTGGTCACTCACACGAGGTGCTCTGGTCGAGATCTATTTTTTTTCGGCAACAAATTTGGCTACTCACTCTTGTAGCCTGGTTTTTCGTCCTCTTGCTATTTATTCGATTTCTTCTCTTCTTGTTAGTAATTGGAATCAAGAGTTCTTCTGATATCTGCCGCTTCGCCAGCGCGTCGCGTGGTGAGACTAGTGCAACAGCCACTATAGGCCCATGCGATGTTGGCCCGTGGGACGTAGGGGATTTTTTGCATTCTTTTGGTCCGCCTGGTTATCCGCTTGTTGGTACCACGAGCATCTGTGCCACTGTGCTGCTGTTTTTGGTAGTGCCACAGCCCCTCTGTCGCTACTCGCAGCTGGTAGACACTTGTTCCTTTCACCCATCCAACCGATAGCACTCACGGGAAGCACATTTGACCCAGTCACCGACCACCGTCTCCCCTGCGAAGGCGTTGCCCCTTCACCGCCGACACCAAGTATGCGTACCTCCCCTGGTCCCCGCGAAGACGGTCGGCTGGTTGAGACCGTAGGTTCAACATGTTCTTATTCGCCGGTACCAAGTATGCGTACCGCCCCTCGTACTCCCCGCGAAGACGGGTCCCTGGCTGAGACCGTAGGTTCTACATGTTCCTCATCGCCGGCACCAGAGATGCGTATCACCCCTGGTCTCCGCGTAGACGGCCGTTTTTCTGCCGCCGTAGGCTCTTTCCCGCCGGCACCAGGTATGCTTGCCGCTCCTGGTCCTCGCGAAGACGGCCGCATGATTGTAGCCGTAGCCTCTACGCCGCAAGCGCCAGGAACGCAAAGCACTCCTGGTCCCCGCGTAAACGACACTAGTCTACACTTTCCGCGTGCGTCTTCCCCGACTTCATCGTTTGAGGCACCCACCATGTCCAGGAGGGTGTGAGGGTCGCCGTGAGGTGCGGGTGCGGGAAAATAGGCCCCTCGAGAACTACACGGGCGCTCCGCTCGAGGTCCTCACTCAAGACAGGTCAGAATCTCTCACTGCGAACTACCAGGTGTTAACAAAGACGGTCGGGGTGTCGTCATCTCCGAGCTTCACACTGACCAGAGCGTAGCGGGGGGTTCTTCTTTAGCTCACGGCGTTTCGCCGGAGGCCACCGAGCTGGTGCAGAACAAGTGTCCCCCACAGAGCTTATCCGCCGCTACGCTCTTGACCCCAAAATGCGTCCCTCCTTACCCACAGACGAGCCACGACCAGGTGATCTGAGGCAACAGACCCCGCGTACCGCCCGGGCCGTGCTGACAACACCATTTTCTGTGGGCCCACTTCAAATGCCTCTCGCCTACGTGGCGGATGTCTCGCCCACCCAGTCAAGGTGGACCGGTCGGGAGCCCCCTGCCCCTCCCCGAAATGCCTTGGGGACCGCAGACACGGTCGGTTCAGGCGAATGCACCTCCCACCCCGGCCCCGATGACAAGGTCCTGGCAGGGCAAGAGGCAGGCTGGGAGCCGTCTCCCCGAGAGAGAGAGAGACCCCCAACTGCTCTTCTGGGAATGTGTATGACACCCCCCCCACTTCTTCTCGCGCGACGATGGATACCGCCGCGTTTGATTCTACCCAAGAGCACTGCATTCGTGCACGACATCGTGTTCTTCAGCCCCCCTCTTGCTTTTCGCAATGGACGCCTTCCCGTTTCACGGTTGAAGGCATCTCTTATTCCGGCCACGAACAGTTCTTTCCTGCCAAAAAGAGCCGCCTCTTCAAAGACCATCAGACCCTACAACACATCATGCGCGCGTCTGACCCTCGCCTGCACAAGCAATATGGGCGAGAAATCCGGAACTTCGATCTCGCCGCGAGAACGCGAGCGAGAAAATATCGTACTCATCGGCTCTTGCGCCAAGTTCGCTCAAAACCCAGCCATGCGAACCCATCTCTTGGACACAGGCGACGAACTTCTTGCGGAAGCTAGCCCTTACGACTTCGTATGGGGCATCGGATACAGCGCCGATGTTATACCTGCAAGCCAGCCGTCCCTGTGGCGTGGAATAAATTTTCTGGGCAAGGCTCTGCAAAACGTGCGACGTCTCTTCCGCGACCGCGCGCCGCCACCGATGCGCCACCAACCGTGGTTTCCTCAGGGCACCTTGCCCTCTAGTAGAGATCGCATCTTCGAAAATGACCCTTCGACGTGGCAGTGACTTTGCCCAAGTGACACGTCAGCAACCGCCTTCCTGTCGGGATATCCTGACTCTACCTCAAACGCGCCATCAGACCTCGGCGGCGATGTTCTCGCAGTAATGTCCGCCGTCCGCTCAGGTCAGCACCCCTCCTTGCTCGCCGAGCAAGGGCCTTGTCTTGTTGCTGGTGCAGTAACCATAGACGATTCCTTCATCACCGAAATCAAGATTCACAGTGGCCTAGTTGCTATGCCCCTCGGATGTGTCGCCCTCTTGGATACGGGCTCGCCACAGACCTTCATTAACACCCATGCATTCGACAGCATGAAACGCGCGGGTGCTTCCTCTGCAATCTGCGAACGGCACACCCCACCCAAGTCGTGGGGCGTCTTTGGTAAGTCCCCGCCTCTTGAGACCTCCGCTACAGTACGCTTTAACGTGCGTTTCTTCCACGACGATAAACCACCTGCATCACTCACCGTATGGGCATACGTCGTCCCATCTGAAGCTATGAAACACGACGTACTACTCGGACGCGCCAGCTGGATGCGGTTCCAGGACCGCTTCTACCGTACGATGCCCCCCTGCCCGAGGACTACTCGGGTTTCTCGGCGAGCTCACGCTGCCGCTCCCAGGAGTACAGGGCACAACAGCGTTTGTTCCCGACTCTTCGGCTCACCCTGAAAGCTTGCACCTACTCTATGCGGGTGGCACCGGCACCACCTTGTCCCGCGACCATCGACCTGTCCATGTCGATTTAATTCACAGTAACGGTACTCCTGCCCTCGCCCGTTGCTACTTGGTCAGCATACTGCACGCGGCCACTGCGTGTTCTGCGGAAGAACGCATTGTAGAAAATGGCCACCAGCTCATCCCATTAGCTAGCGTCGTGGATCTAGACCCAGGTGTCTTGCTGGGCGCCTCTCCTCGCCCGCTGTTACGGGTACCTCTGGAAGCTTTCCTGTCTGACGCTCCAGCTCATTCTTTACGTCGTCACGACTCTGACGCCCATCACCTCTCAGTCCCAGGTTCAGCCTCCACTTATTCCATGAGCGCGGGCATCCCTCACCACCACAGTGCCAGTATCCCTTCGTCCACCGTCTGAGCGACGTGACAGCCCCGACATACGGAGAATCCGCGGCCTCTTCGGCTCCGCCTGCCGACCGCTCCCCTTCGCCTGCCCTGTTCGAACGATTGAGCACCGACCAACGCACGAGCCTTCTACAAGTATGGAACCGCTTGCCGTCGTACATGCGCCAAATCGCTTTTGAATAGCGCGATCTCGGCTGGACGCCAACCGTCATCACCCAGTTGGGCGATTTCCTGGCAGAGTTCTCCGACGTGTTCTTGAAGTCCCCTTTGGCTCCTGCTCCCTGCCCCCCTGCAAGATGACTGTTCCCTGAACAGCTCCTGCTACGTCTCGGCCCTACCGTATTATCCTCACGACCGCAAAACAAGTGGACACGGTTTCGGACGTATTCCTCGCTGCCGGCCTCATCTAACACCCCGCATCTCCATGGACGATCCCAGTGGTTGTCATCCCGTAGAAATTCGGTGACATTGGCATCACGCATCTTTGGCCAGCTCCCCATCCCTCGCGTATATGCGGTTCTCGACAAACTTGGCACCGGTCGAACACTTTCACTCTTGACCTCGTCTCTTCCTTCCACCAGGTAACAGTGCACAAGGACATGATACCTCTCAGTGTTTTCTGTACACCCACGCGTGGGCGCCTTTTCGAGTGGCTGGTTATGCCTCAAGGAAGCAGCGACTGTTCCAGAGAGGTTCGTGAAAGTCACCAACGAGGTCATCAACGACCCCGACCACGTCGCTGCCTACCTCGACGACGTCATCGTCTTCGACCCTGATTCCTCCTTTCACGTCATCAATAAGAAGGAACTGTTCTTGAGATTTCGAAAGCACACTATTATTTTTTCCCCTTTAAAGGCTACCATCTGCGCCACGGATGCGGATTTCCTTGGTCCCACCATCTCTCCGGTCGGTGGCATGCCGATCGCGCAAAAAGTGGAAGCACTGACGGAAAGGCCCATGCCGAAAGACCTGAAACAGCTACGCTCCCTTTTGGGCGCGCTTGCCTACTGCAGGGAACCCCTGTGCAATATAGCAAAGCGCATACGGCTCATCACTTCCTTTCTGAGACAAGGTGTCATGTTCTTAGTTGCTCCAGCAACGGAGCCATCGTGCGGAAACTCCAGGCCGAGTGGACCACGCTTCCGGCCCTCGCCTACCCCAACTGGGACGCCGTCAACCGACGACTCCCGCTCTTTCCTCCTGTACTGCGATGCCAGTGTGGACGGTGTCGGTGCCACCCTCGAACAAGAATAGGACGACCACACCATTCGCCCCGTCGTGTTTATCAGCCGCGCTACCATCGAACCTGAATGCCAATGGACTGCGCTCGATCTGGAAGGGGGCAGCATCGTCTGGAGCATCAAGCGCCTTCGCGGCTGCCTTTGGGCAACAAAATTCCGTTTTTTCGGACCACAAAGCGTTCGAAAGCCTCGACGAGATCGCAGAACACAACCCTCGGGTACAGCGATGACTGGAATCCCTCACTGCGTACAACTGCACTCTGGAATATTGCAAAGGCAGTGTCAACGGGGCCACCGACTTCCTGTCCCGCCTGCCCTTGCCTGAGGCGGAGCGCGACCGCGACGGTCCCAGCAGTTTCATTCTGCCCGACGAAGAACGCTTTCTCATCCGCTCTCACGGCCTACTCCTGGGTAGAACCTACGCCGTGCGTGTCGGTTCGGGTGGGCTGGCGCCCTCCGGCCCAAGCTCGGGCTTGGGTGAGCTCCCGCTCTCCCCCCAATATTTCTGCGATTTTCGCCAACACGGCCCCCGAGTAAAGGTTGACGACCTCGATGCTCCATCTGGAGAATTCGTTACCCGTGCTCCCCTTTACGTCACTTCGCGAGGTCTCAACTGGGCCCTTCCTGCCAACACATGTGCCAGCGATTCTCTCGCCGCTTCCGTGTTCGCAGTCCCTGTTGCACCTCTGCCAGCTTCAACCGAAGTCGCGGACCTCGACCGACGTGCCACTTTCTCCGAGCCTTGCCCATCACCCACCAACGGCAACGCACCGAACTCTAGCTCGGTAGTGGTTCCCGATGCATCCACGGTCGCCCTTGACAAAACAGCGTCTCCCTCCTGTTCTCCCTGTCCATCACGATTCAGCCGAGCACCCGACGGATTCAGGCCCTCAGGGGCTCTCTGCTGTATCTCATTCATCTCCTGGACCAACTGTGATCAAACTCCGGTTGTGCCTGCGGCTCTGCCTCTGCTCCCTTCATCTTCGCAGACGGCTCTGCCGTTCCTTCCTCCGTCGGGGTTAATTTCGTCTCGAACCCGCCGTCGCCAAGCTGCCGCTGCTGACAAGCCAACGGCCGCTGTGGACTATGGTTTCGCTCGTTCGTATCCTACTCCACCCACCGTCCCACGACCAGCCCCCATGGCGCGCAAGCCGCGCCCGCCTCGGACGACCTCGCCGTCAGTGTTTTTCTCCCTGCCCTCCATCGACCCTGTTCCGACTGTGCCGATGCGGCCCACCACCGTTGCGGTCACGTCTACTCCTCCCTTGCTTGACACACTCCCTCCAGATGCTCCTTGGCGTGCCAGTATTCCAGCCGCTATTCCCTAGATACCGTCACCGGTAGAAACCGAGTTAATCGAATCTGTCGAGCGATATACGCACTCCGATTAGGCGCGTAAGCAACGCGCTGAGTCGGTCTGTGACGCCACCATTCGATATCTTCTTCTTGGCAGTCTCTCGGTCCTCTCCAACGATTTCCTCCTTCACGTGGTGCCTCACAAATGGCCCCCGTTATCCGAAGTACGCTCTTTAGCCGATAAAGGACGCCTTTACACAGACGACGACGCATCCTCCAGTTCGTGCGGAAGTTACCACTCCAAGCCTGGCGGGCATGCCGCTCGCTTCTTGAAAGACGAACCTACGCGAATCTACGCCCCGCAGCTTATGCGCCCGTGGATAATGCAAGCGTGCCATGAAACTGAGAATTACACTACAAGGGGGCCTTCGCTGCGGCGGGCTGACGCGCCTGCGACTCGGCGCATGCCCGTAATGACTGAGGGCATACAGGTATGCCACGCGAGGCTGTTAGTACGACAGTACGGCCAAGGGATGTATGAAAACAAAAAAATGAGCGAAGAGAAAGAAAATACTGCGAACACAAGAAAACCAAACAATGCCAGCCACCATTCCGGCACAACAGCGCAGAACTCGTTCGTACAATACTACAAACTACTACGTACGAACGCTTGGCGTCCGTTTGGTATACCTGGCACTTAGTAAACAGATATATTCCAGATATACACGAAAACAAATGTTGATTGATCACCAGTCGATCGAGTTAATCGACAGTACGAAGCGCCGGCGATTAGGTTGGTGCAGCAAGCTCAGCAGCAGCATAGCGTATAGGTACGTATCATACGAAAACGCTGGCACCCGACCTTCGCCGAGACGCCAAATAAATGTCAATTGCGAGACGGTACTCGTACAGCTTCCGAAGCAGATGGGTCCGTCTTTCAGCTTTAAGGTGCGAAGACACATCACCGAGGGGGGTTGACTTGCATAATAACCATGCTCACGGAAGTCAGCAACAAAAAACATATCGCAGACATAGCAGCAGCAGCAGCAGAGAACAGCATAGTAGCAACACATACATAGCAGCAGCACCAGAGCAGCTGCAGAACAGCGCCGGGAGCAGCAGCAGTAGCACATCATGCACACTCGAGGCTTCCCCTGGCACAACAGTCGGGGCAAGGGGAGCCCGATGGCACACGAGGAGGGAAGGCATAATAATATATATCAGGCCGACGTACTCCGTGAGGGACTGCGTGAGCAGCAGCAGCAGCAGCAGCAGCAGCACCACCAACAGCAGAAGAACACAGCAGCGACAGCAGCAGCTGCAGTAGCACATCACGCACGCCCGAGGCCGCCCTCGGCACAGCAATCGAGGCAGGGGAGGACGGTGGGGCACGACGAGGGAGGGTACAATGGCGTCCCTGATGGAGTTACATTGCAGTAGGTGAATCTCGTCCCTACTACAGCCAAATTGTGGGTTCGAGTCTCACCGAGTGCGTGTTCGTGCTCGTAGGGACTTTTTCTTGCCAAAAAACTTGACGAGCCGAGAGCGCGAGAGCGAGAGCTAGCAAAATTCGATGAACAATCGACGAGCGTTGGGAATGCTGAACTCTCTGCGCCATAGAAATGAAGGCGCTTACCGTGGGACAGAAGGGGCGGCACCTGTGCCCACGGCTTGTCCTGAAGCTGAAACGTAAAAGTGAGATATATATAATAAAAAACACATATCCTCAGGGTCCAGCAACAAAATGTTACGCAGGCTGATCTACTCCAGGGGGGGAAGTGCGTGAGCCGCAGCAGCACAACAGCACAGCAGCGGTGGTACGTAGCAGCAGCAGCGCCAGCAGCAGCAGAGCGGCGGCGGCAGCAGTAGTAAGCAGTACATCACGCACGCCCGAGGCCGCCCCGGCACAGTAGTCGGGGCAGAGGAGCACGGTGGGGCACGACGAGTTTTTTTTTTTTTTTTTGCGGTTACATGCGAAAAAAGAAAAACGCCTCGCGACAGCAGCATTAATTTCCTGTAGTGCATCACGAACACCCGAGGCCGTCCTCGGCACAGCAGCCGAGGCTGGGGAGCACGGTCGGGCACGACGAGCAAAGGTAAAATGGCGTCCCCGATGGAGTTACATTGTAGTAGGTGAATCTTGTTCCTACTATAAAGTCAAGTTGTGGGTTCGAGTCTCACCGAGTGCGTGCTCGTGCTCATAGGGACTTTTTCTTGTTTAAAAACTGGACGAACCGATAGCGCGAGAGCGAGAGTTAGCAAAAATCGATGAACAATCGACGAGCGTTGGCCATCATGAACCCTCAAAAACTGAAGGCACTTACCAGGGGTGGAAAGCGACGACACCTGTGACCACGGCTTGTTGTCCAGAAGCTGGAAAGTAAAAGCGAGAGAAAAAAAAGAGAAACGAAAAAATAACCATATCCTCGAGGTTCAGCAACGAAACATATCGCAGGTTGACTTACTCCATGATGAGGGGATCTGCATAAATAAACAGCAATAGCAGAACAGCACAACAGCGGTGGTACGTATCAACAGCAGCTAGCAGCAGCTAGCAGCAGCCAGCAGCAGCAGAGCAGCGGCGGCGGTAGCAGCTGCAAGCAGTACATTGCGCACGCCCGAGGCCGCCCAGGCACGGCAGTCGGGGCAGGGGAGAACGGTGGGGCACGACGAGGAAAGGCATAATCACACCCTCGAGGGTCAGCACGAAACATATTGCAGGCTGACCTACTCCGTGAGGAGAGTTGTGTGAGGATGTAAAAGAACAAGAGGTCGTCGTCGTACCTCGTCGCAAGCCGCACACGTACTCGCCCACAGCTTTAATTGGTTGTTGGCGGTTACATGAGAAAAAAACGTCTTCACAACATAACCGAAACCCCTTTATTGTACTGTCATAGCCCATAGCTGCCTGCTGCGTGTACGAAAAACAAAATCGTAGACACCGTCTGTATCCCAAGCACCCTACCGCTCCTCCCGCGACCTAGACTCATCTGTCTTGGTCGACTGGGCGGGGATATGGGATATTAGTTGTGGCTCGGAAAGGGCATTCAACATCCTACGTACGTTTATTTCTGCTTCGTGTCGTTGGTGTATCATATTGTAATGCATCACAGCCTTTTCCACAGCCTACTGAACATGAAAAAAATAGGCCTATATTTCCGACCACGGCAGACTACCGTGAAAAACGGATTTTCCCAAAATATGAACTTGGCCACTATTTTTACCAAGACTTAGTGCATATTTGAAGAGTAGATTAACCACTGCTGTGAGCTAGGATCTTCAGGGGTATTTTTTACTTAAAAAATGGGTAGAGTGGTCTGCACTTCGAAATCGTCGTCCGTGATTGAGAAATTTCCTGGTTCAATGTCAACGCGGCGCAGCCGCGTTTAAGGCCAGTTTTGACCCGTTTTGGCTGCGGTTTGGGTTCAGGGTTAGGGTTAGGGTTGGGGTTGGGGGTGGGGTTGGGTGTTCGCCCGTACCTTGATCCCAACAGGAAGCAAAATACCTGAACAGCCTACCAACCAAAAGATCCGAGCTCACAGATTGTAATAGGACCTCTATTTGAACCAAGTTTCCGAGTAATTTCCAGCAAACAAACAGGGATTGAGATCGTGCGCAAACGAGACAGCGCGAACACAGACACAGCAGCAGCACACAGGAAACAGCACGCCATCATTGCAACGCCCAGCCCAGCTACGACTAGCCGCTTGGTGTAGCACGAACCCAAAGCACTTAACCTACGTGTACAACAACACCAGCGACATTGGCGGTGGTGAGAGGTATCCCGCTCGTGTGGCTGCGGCGTGCCTCTACGAAGTAGAAAAGTACTCGCCCCTCAATTTATTCCGAGGATGGAGTACACAGCGAGCCTGCAACGAGCAAGCACACACACGACACAGCTAAGCACATATCACACAGCACAGCACACAAACCAGCAGCATCCTAACGGCCAACTAAACTCCATCCCAAATAACAGGGGGAAAGCGCTCACAAGACGGTTCGTACCCCGGCGCGCTCTGCGGTCAGAGAGCTGAGGCTCTGCCATCTCTCGTCGCGCGCTTGCTCCTGCTCTGTCGCCCTGAAGGCCCTGCTTTTTCGATTTATATTTTATTTTTTTCCCCAACGTAGCGCATGACTCGAGCTGCTGCGCACCACCCCATGCTGCCTCTCGCGTGAATGCCTACATTGCGGGGATTGGAAATTGAAGTGGGTCGAGGGCCAGCCCTGCTGTGCTATTGTTCTGACTGCCAGGCTAAGGCACATCGAAGGCGGTAAACGCTCGCGATAAATCACTGGGACGGGGTGGTGGTGTCTGTGATGGTAGGAGGCCGGAAAGCCTCCCCATCGCAGCGAAAGTAGTCCCGTCAACCACGCCCAAAGGATGGCCACACACTAAGACAGGAGCTGCCTTGACGACGGGAGACCAGGGTAGTACCGGTTTGCGACGACTCCTGCAAGACACGCAATAATAGCAAAAATACGTGCTATACACGTACCCGAGTGCTCTCAGTGCAGGGCATGCTCGTCTAACGCTTCCTGCTCCATACGTGCATGCTTATTATTAAGGATACTGACTTGCTCTTCTCGTGTCCTCATAGGGTTGAGCCCCTCGGTTCAACAGCAATACACCCCTGTTTGAGTGGGGTGTTCACAGACAAGAGTTCACCCAACGGTGGTGTTATTCATTTTCAGCAGCATTTCCCTTGTTCGTGATAATCTTCTCCACGACTTCTGCTCCTTACGTGCATACTCGTGGTGTTGATACAGCAGTATGGTATTTATACTCGTTCGTGCTCGACTGCTCTCTGCGCGGGGCGTGCTCTTCTTGTGTCCTCGTATGGTTCAGGTGGTGTTAGTACAGTATGTGTATGGTATAGTAAGTGGTACGGTACGGTGTGGTATGACTATATGGAAAAATAGCGGTATTTGATATGGTATTTTGGTGGTATGGTATGATGGTACAGTTTGATGGACATACTATAATAGGGAAAAATCACGTTAGGTTATTGTATGGTATTTTGGTGGTATGGTAAGATGGTACGTTTTTTTTGGTAGATATACTAAAGAGAAAAATCACGGTATGTTATCGTATGGTATTTAGGTGGTATAGTATGATGATACGGTGTGGTGGATATATTTTATGGCTGAATATTGTCTGGTGGTATGGTTTGCTTCAGTATATACGGCCTGAAAGAGTCGAATACCTGGTACGTCGTATGAATATCATCTGTGACAAACCATTAATACTATATATCGATCATTGGAACGAATTGCTGTAGTACGAGTTCGAAAATATCAGGGCTTCTCGCGGGTCATGTCAAACCTTACGGGTCGGGTCGGGTCGGGTCAGGTCAGCTGACCCGACCCGACCCGCAAACATTTTGAGGTGTGTTGACTTGACCCGACCCAACCCGCGAGAGTTTGGAACCTTTTTGGCCCTCTTGACCCGACCCACGAGATACGAAAAACTGCTGACTCGACCCGACCCGACCCGTGATATTTGAAAATCTCCTGGCCCGACCCGACCCGCGAGATTTCAAAACCTCCTGACCCGACCCGACCCGCCACCTTCCGATTGACCCGTGAGACACGGGTTTCACGCGGGTCGGACCATGGCCCGCGAAGAGCCCTCGAGAATATAAGGGATGCGGACAGACAGACTAACATATCTACGAAAACGAAGATAGAGACTCAGTTATAAAAACTGAGAACTGTCGGTGAAACAGCACTATATAACCACTGATGAACTCCTAAGTCAGCGACTAAGTTGTTCAATCGGCGCTGTTTGTTGCTGCTCCTATGCCGAACGTTTTCCAGTCGCCAGCCGCGTGTGCTTTCGCTCCCCGCCTCTGGTTTACTATGTCACCGGCCTTCTCGGTGGTTCTTCCTCTAGAGTCTACCAACATACCTGATAGTTTTCAGTTTCATATCATACTGTTGGTTATATAGCACTAATCACAGAACTACTTAGGTAGTGAATGCGTAGTTCCGTGGGTAGTGCTACTGTACATAACCAACAAAATACATACCAGGTACATGTTTTTCATCGAATCTCGCGGAATTGTTAACAGTGATCACTCCCCTCGCCGATGGGAAATCAAGAACCTTCGAGCTATTTTCTATATATTCACAAACAAGGGGCCATCATGGGACTCGAACGCACGCTTAGCATGCTCAGAAGCGGACGATATTCCCACCAAGCCAAGTTTCACGCTACCCGTAGGCGAGTGGGTAATACCTGGTACTATGGTATTATGTAACCAACACATTAACACAGTACATGTTAGAATACATGCCAAGGTAAAAGGCAGTATGGACCTACAGTACTGTCGGGACCGAGTACTGTTATATACGGGTGTGCTTGTTGTGGCTCTGCTCTGGAGACTCACCAAACAAAGTGCTTGGAATTCATAGTGTTTTGTATTATTATAGTTGCTTGCTTGCTCGCCAGATGCCTTCGGAGCGAAGGGGCGAGGCAATCGTCATCCAGGCAGGCGATAACGCCTACCAGGTACGATCGGGGGACACTTGCTACAAATCGCAACTATACAATGGGTCGAGGGGATACCGTACGACTAGCACACCCTGAAGGGCCGTACATGCAACTTCATAGAAAACCCAGGCAGGAACCGAAAACCCATCCGGACAATTTGGAGAATGGGCCAAGATGCGGCGCTTCACAACCCACTCAACCCACTCACACACCTCTAACTTGCGAGCCACAAATCGATCACACGTGTACACAGCGAATCGGACAACAATGGCGTCCGGAAATACTGGTACACTAGAGTCGGCAAACGCAAGCTGAGACTACCCGGACGCCGAATCAATTACAGCCCCCTCCTCCAGAAACCTGAAAACAAACCCCCCACACATCATGCAGATCAAGATCTCGATCGTCTAGATCCTGTAATTGCCGTCGGGAACTATTGTGCAAGGCCCGTATCATACAGGTATCACCTGGCACAAGCATGCACGCAAGAGCGACTCGTGAAGATCCCACCCGTCAAACATGATCTAGATCGTTTAGAGCACAGGGGTCTGTCTTCCCCCAAAGACCTAGATCATCAAATAGTGATCTGATATGTTTAATGTATAAAAACTTCTCGAGGATCCAGGCAAAGCCCACACTTATCACTCGTCAACACTCTATGCTCACTAGACCCTCAGCATCGACGAGCTCAGCCTACTCGAGGGTCGAGCACCGCCTCGATCAACGATAGTCAGGTAAACACCTGTCATCTTTTCAGGACGACGGCGTCGATCTTCCTCTGCACACACCAACCACATTCAGATGACGAAATCTTAAATAGGCAGGCACTCCACTCCATACCTAGTCCGCTGATCAGAAGCAAACCACGTTGTGTTCTATGCACGGCCATCCACCCCAACTCCAACCCCACCGCAAACCCAACCGGTGTGGTACACTTATTTTTATGTTACTGCTGTATATATAGTAGTCAATGAGGATGACAAAAAAAACGTCCTGTTTTTGGTGTTTCCCAGCGACAGTCGGCGAGATCAGTTAGCAAGAATGCGTCGCTGGTCAAGGCTAAGCCTGCCGCAACAACGCCCCGTGCTATCGACAAAGGTAAGCGCGGGGCGTCTACAGTAGACTGATTGACTGCCGCTGTACGGGCTGATCATACAGCGCTTCACCCTATCAATACGTACAGCAAAAACGATCCCGCCCCTTTTCCGAGCAGGTTGGCCTCAAAGACGTTGAGGCGTTAAGACAAGCGAGGACGACGCGGGGTAATTCCTACAAAGAAAATGCGCGTGTCACGGCTTCAGATACGTTTAGACATTTACCGGAAAAAACAAACAAACAAGCCATCCCCGAGTGGTATGTCCTCAAAACCGTGGGTGCAGTTCTTGGAAGGTTCACAAACCCGACGAACACCAACTACTACTACGTACTAGGGAAATAAGAGGGCTCTTCACGGGTAAGGCAGTTTTTCAATCTCACGGGTCGGGTCGGGTCACCCTTTTACCCGACCCGGTCCGACCCGACCTGTGAACAATCCTGGTAAGAGGCCGACAGCACGTCAACCACAATTCACGAAGCACGCAAAATACCAGTGGTGTGCGTGCGTACGGCATACCATACTACGACAACATTCTCCAGGGTGTCGTGACCACAAGCACAAAAATGCAGCCCGTGTAGGACATGATCGAAAGAGCGTTTTCCCCTTTCTCCGTTTGGAGTATTCGGGAGAAAATAAAACCACACAAAAAACACTTGAAACGCATAGAAGCTGCGATTGGATTCGCCCAACCAGATAAACTGCTGGGCTAGAAGTACGCGGCGATATCATACCGGGGTCGAATCCAGTGAAGTGGGTGCGACTACGACTAGCACGCCAGTGCCGGGGTTGCAGCCAGCCAGCTGGATACTACTGTAATACGACTACAGTAGCATGAATGGGAAACTGTAATGCTTAAGGCTATGCAAGTCAAAGGGAAGGGCTACACTGCTGCTACCGTTGCTGCTGCTGCTGCTGCTGCCGCTGTTGCACCCTCAGAACCCGTCTCCGCTTCCTCTGTCGCGGCGAGCTGTGATATATGACCACGACTAGAAAAAGCACGAACAGCAAATATATATACCAGGTATATGTTTGAAATATACATATTTACAACGCAGACCTACGGTCACACTACCGTAACCGCTGCTGCTGTTGCTGCTGCGCCCTTTCAACACGTCTACACCTCCTCATTGGCGGTAAACGAGATACGCCTGCGACTAACACGACAGCACGAACGGGAACCTTTCAATATTTCCAGGGTAGACCAAACGGTCACACTACCGCCACGAAATAAATACCGCTGCCGTCACCGTTGGCGCTGGCGCTGCTGTGCCCTTTGAGCACGTATATTCCTATTACTTGGCGGCAAAAATGATAATAATACGACTAGCAGGTCAGCACGAACGGGAGCTTCTCAACCTTTACGACGCAGGCCGAACGGTTACACTGCCGCTACTGCTGCCACCGCTTCCACGGCTGTTGGCGCTGGCGGCGCTGCTGCCAGTACTGCAGCTGCTGCGCCCTTTGAACGCGTCTCTGCCTCCTCTTCGGCCATGGCGTCCAGAAACTTCTCGGCTGTCTGGATGAGGTCTTTCCTCATCTTCTTCCCGATCCTACCCTTGAGCCAGCTGATGGGGCGCGGGAGCGACACGTCATCCACCGAGACGGACACCAGGACCACGATGGTGTCCGGGCCGTCTGTGGACGGCTTAACTTCGAAAGTAATCTTGCTGTGAAGGTCGTCGGACATCATGGGAAACCCCGTGAAACAGCTGGCCTCCGAGTAGGTTATCGTCCCGGCCTCCATTCTTAGCTCCATCGATTGAACTCCCGTGGCCTTAGAAGTACCGAAGGGGGAGGATACGTCGAACGAGAGGGAGGCCTTGCGCTCGAGTTGTTGCTGTTCCGGCGGAGGCGTACTGAAGAGGGTGGAGATCAGCCTCGTCCCCGGTATATTGCGTGCGGGGGAGGAGGGTGCTACTTCTTCAGCGCTGCTGTTGGTGACCTTGCTGGATTGTTTAGGAGAAACCCAGTTGTCCACTCGCTCCACCTGTATGAGGCGATGCAACCGACGTATTGGATTATAGGGAATTTCGAAGTTCGATCCCGGTGGGAACAATACACTCTAGACCTATCAACTGCAACCGTGCCCTCCGCTCGTGAAACATCTGCTATCATGTAAACTCGCGCACCAATGCTCGTGGAGCCAATGACACAATCGATGAGCACTATTCCTTCTCCCGCTGTAGTCAGCAATTTAGGGGTACGTGGAAAGCCATGAATATTAGTCATCACGCTTATTACAAAAAATTCTCCGATAAGAATGACCCTAAGTACTTCAAATACGATCCCAATAGCTGAACCCAGGTATTTACCGGGCTTCCAGCCTCATTTAAAGCAGTACCATATTAAGATGACATTTTCCCTTCTTTTATACATCGCGAGGAAAAAAACACCCCACATTGCCGCACGCACGCAGCATCCCCTTCTGTATGCCGAGCACATCGACAGTAATCGTATACGCGTACGATACGTTCGTAGCTTGATCGCGTTCCATTGCCATGAACGATGCTCGTGTGAGGATCTTCAAATATACCCGTGTGATTAAACGGGTGAGAAACATATCTACCTGTCCATGAGCCCTCGGGACTAGCCTAGGGCCAGCGTTTCGCAAACGGCAAGCAAGATTATCCCAGCTAATCAGATATAAGTTGGTGTTGATTTAGGAGGGAAAACAAAAACAAATTAATTATTTTTACGCGCGGTGCACTCCCTACAGCTAGCAGCATTGTTCCGTATCATACTACCGTACGACCGTAGAAGTATTCATATCGTATCCGTGGAAGGATCTTTAATTATCCGTTTGGTTGATTAAACGGGTGCGCCAAAGACATCTACCTGTCGATGAGTCAACGGGACTGGCCGAGGGCCAGCGTTTGTCAAACAGCGAGCAAGCTTACCCGTCCATACCTACTGTAGTCACAGATAGATGGTAGTGAATATATACGAGGAGAAATCGACGACTGACTTCTGCGCGCGGTGCACTGCGTACAGCAAGCGGAAATTCCTCCTGATCATACTGCACCTGTTCGAGTATTAATATAATACCCGTCGCAAGATACGCGTGAAGCGTCGAAACATCTTGCATTTCTGGTACCCGTTAGTTTCAACGCAAGACAGCACGGCAGTGTGGTACAGCGTGTGTATGATACCTAAGTAAAAGTATAAGTATTGCCTCGCTTACGTGTACCAACCATGTATGCTCTGCACTACCTACAGTATATCATGTTGCCGAGTGGGAGCCGCATGATCGAGAATTTGTCCCCTGGGGTGGGGCTGTACTCCACAGATCCTACACAGAATATCATAATGTCGATATAGGATGCACCTGGTGTATAGATTGTCTAGACCGTGAACAGTTCCTTGTGCGCAAGTATCAATTCCCACCTGTAGGCGGACGTTCATAGGATCTAGATGATCTGCCAAGATCGTGATATAGATCGCGATCTAAAGTAAATCGCGATCTATTCCATGTGTGGAAAAGTTCCTTTCTCACCTTTTGACGGACGTTCCCATTCGGAATCCGGGTTTTTCGGTAAAACTGTTCGGAGTGCGCCAACCTCCAGAACGCCCCCGGGCTGAGAGCGACCGTGGTTTTTAACTCATCGCCAGGAAGACCGCTGCAAAGCGAGCACAGGCAACATACGCACGGGACGAAACAGGTCACACATTGGACCGATCATGATCTACACCAGGTATCATCTACAGTAGATCATCCAGATCATCTACTGCAGACCCTAATAACCTGCCGTTAATGCTGCCAAGGGACTGCTGTGTATAGTACACATCCAACTCAGGAAGCATGTGCTAGATGATGCATACCGGTAATGTAAGGCTCCCACTCGGCGACATGTAGATCATGCAGATCAGGTATATACCTGCCCAGAAATATCTAGACCATGCAGTGGGGATCTGATATTATCTACGTATTTGATTTGTCCGATGTGCGAGCGGTTTAAAACGTCACGCATCACGAGACGCACATGTTGTCCAAGACCAGCCGGTGCTCAAGCTGGCTCAAGCTCGTTTTTTCCACGTTGACGTTCGAATATACGGGGCCGCATGGCCACATGACACCTTGTGTGCGTACACATGAAGCCAGCCGTGTATCTCATTGAGGAGGGCATTTTTGTGCCGAGAGGACGTCTGCGGTGCAAAACGCCTGCGGGATAAAGCACCATTCAAAGGATACTTGACCAATTTCAAATCCAAGCGTTTTGTCGTGCTGGTCGACTAGACATTGCCGCCGAGGATTCGATTGCTAGACCCACTAATTATAGTATGTAAGTAGTGTTCTGTACTGCTCCCGACGCTTGGGCCCAACGGAATGACCCAGAACGGATAATTCTGTGGGACGACGACCACCGGTTTTGGCAGTAGCGCTTTCATCACGCACCACATTCATAGTGATTCCCGGTTTCGCGAAGGATCGGCACGGGCACTGGTTGCGCTGGATGTTCACGGGTGGAAAGAACGGTTTAGGGCCGTTCCTATCGAACAAAAAAAAACGCAATTCGGGACTTTTGGCCTCAAAAAAATATCACGATCCGTAACATTTAAGTTCTAACGACAAAATTTGAAAAACGTGACGTTTCGTGATATTTCAAGTTGCACAAAATCCGATAGTTGAATTCCAACGTTTTTTTCGGGTGGAGCCAACTCTCGCAAGTGGGCACTCTCGCGGGTGGGGCACGGCCAGGCCGGGCCGGGCCGACCGCGCCTGGCCCGGCCCGTGATATATTCGAATCACGGGCCAAAGCCTGACCCAGCCTGCGAGATTCGTCCTCGAATGGCGTACGAAGCAGATTCTGCCATACCCCTATACCGGCCTTCGGAGACCGTTTGTGCGCGTGGGTTGCGTAGTGGCTTTGATCAGGCGTGCTTCGAGACACGACAAAAGTCACGAATCGTGATTTTGTCGTCTTTAGCGAAGCTTAAAAAGATAGCGACACGAATCGTGATTTTTTTGTCATGATTTTTTCCATAACTAAAATCACGATTCACGACGAAAAAAACTCGCGAATCGTATGTTTTTTGTTCGTTAGGAATGACCCTTAACGTCAAGAACATACACGCCTGGCAACGTTGGTTTCAACACGTAAAAATGAACAACGTCCACCCTCGGCACAAAGCGCCTGTCAAGCGCCGCCCAGGTCCGCATTGTTATGCCTAAGGAGGGTTGTCCGCGAGCCGGGACAGTGACTTGGGCTGAGGATGGATGCCGTCGTGACGAGGGTAGGGGTGGGGAATGAGCTGTATGGGCTGTGCAACCGGGGCGTGTGGTAGCGTGTGGCGTGTCAGGATTTTTTCCCGTCGAAATTTTGAACCGGTCCTTCCACTGCACGTCATGTTTGGCGACTGTCATCGGCGGCAGTCATTCGTTACTAACAACGCGGACAGCGGCCGTGAGGGCCACGGTGATGACGGCATGATACCTGTGACTCGAGGCACATCCGTTGTGACGCATCTTCAATCCACTCAAGGAACAACGAGGACCTCGAGGTTCTGTGCATCCATGCGGCAAACCAAGCGCAACTCTCAATTCTTTGGGATTCATTCCACTTCGTTTTGTGGGATGATTTTTAAGGTTGTCGTTTGTTTTTGTTGGGAGGGCACGTCTCAAGAAGACGTTGGGGCGTGTGACACCTAGGCCCAATCGTCTAAGATAAGCCTTTAAATTCTTCTCAAGTCGTTTTTCAGAGAGGGGCTCATCTTACTCGCTATTTTGCGTCTTAGCGCGTTTTAGATTCGTCTTAGGACTTTGGTGGGCGCAGCTAGCAGGAGTCTTAGGGTGTTCTCACGGCCGCAGCGAGTTGTGGGAACATAGCGGGAACAACCAGCAACTAAATCAATACAGTGGTAGAAGGCGTTTGTTAAAAATTAGTTGGGTTGGGTTTCTGGTAGTCTGTCCCCTACGTATATAATGGTAACAAACAGCAGTCCCAAACAACGAAAACATTCTTCCTGTGGGAAAAAATGACCAAAATCACGTTTTTCATCTACAAAAACTACCAGGTGGTAAGGGTCATTCCAATCGGAGAGTTTGTTTTCATATTTCTTTTGCGCATTTTTTTTATCTTCCAGATTTTCCTGATATTTTTTCCCAAATATGTGAAGTCTAAGACCTATACCAATGGAAACGCGAAGCTCAAAAGTTTTTTTTTCAAATATAGTGCTTTAAAAAAACAGCCGAAATTTTTCTGGTACCGGCGCTATGGGGAAAAAAGAGAAAACGTTTATTTTTTATTTTTTTCCCCCCAACGGCTGCTGGCGGCGCAATTTGTTTTTTCCAGGGCTTTTCGCGGGTCAGGTCAAACCTCACGGGTCGGGTCGGGTCAGCTGACCCAACCCGACCCGCGAAAAATTTTAGGTATGTTGACTTGACCCGACCCGACCCGCGAGATTTTGACAGCCTCTTGACCCGACCCGACCCGACCCGTGAGATTTGAATATCTCTTGACCCGACCCGACCCGACCCGCGAGATTTCGAAACCTCCTGACCCGACCCGACCCGACCCGACCCGACACTTTCCGACTGACCCGTGAAACACGGGTTTCATGCGGGTCGGGTCACCTTGACCCGCGAGACCATTTATCTTGACCCGAAGGTTCGACCCGCGGATCTGGCCCGTAGGTGGGCACTTCAAAAACAATTTAATGTTCATTTTAGTGCCCCGAAGCGATGTATGACCTGGCTGTAGTTGGTATGAATGGATGCAGGCATGCGTATATGAATTTGGCGGTGTTTGAATGTCTGAATATGATACCAAAGGGGTGTTATGGAGTATTGGTACGAGAGAAGCCTTGGGTAAGAGAGCGGGAAGTTATTCAAGTGTCGGGTCCGCGAGCCGAATGCGCGGGTCCGACCCGCGGGTCAGCAAAAAACAACTCGCGGGTCATGCTGGCCCGACCCGCGAGTGACCCGCTTCTCGCGGGTCATGACCTGACCCGACCCGTAAGCTTTTCATCACCTCTTGACCCGACCCGACCCGACCCGTGAGATTTGAAAAACTCTTGACCCGACCTGACCCGACCCGCGAGCTTTGAAAAAATCTTGACCCGACCCGACCCGACCCGTGAGATTTTGAACACTTCCTGACCCGACCCGACCCGACCCGTGACATTTTGAACATCAAGTGACCCGACCCGCGGGTCGGGTCATGACCCGCGAAAAGCCCTGGTTTTTTCTGGTTGCAAATTGTCAACACGGTGATAGAAACCAGCTCGTGTGACAATCGACGCTCGATCTCGACATAGACTCAGTCCACGGCCAACCCGCTCGGTATCTGGCAAGGCCAACGAATTAAATGACGGCCTCGAAGATATCAGGTGGGTCCATGGTCTAGGGGGCGAGAGCTTGCCGGCGGCGTCCTACGGTATCCTCCCAAACCTGAAAAAAAGACTATTTTTTGCCATTCGAGACGGATGGAGAAGTTTTGTCTTCTGTTTTGTGCAAACCAGCGGCCAAATGTTTTTTTATCATACGCCTGGTCAGCTCCCACCAAATGACACCGGCCATGGTGTGAAGAGGGTGACCCTAGGGTGGGTCGGAGCCCCTAACGAGCGCACTCCGTTTAGAATTCATGACGCAATCGTTGGTTTTGTTGATCGATGTCTGTCGAGGACTCGGAATCTCGCCGCTTCGAACCAAAGGTCGGCCCGAGTTTTTCTCAAGCCGATGTTGGCTCAACATCGGCCCCAGATTTGTTTTTTTCGGGCTTTTCCAAAAGTTAGCAACTTTTTTTTTTTTTACGTGGCCCATAGGAAGCGTGTTCTGAAAAAAATTGGCGTGCATCTTTGAAATTGAAACTTTTTATTGAAACTTCGCTGTCCCACTGGCATATGTCTACGAAACTTTCCTGATTTTTCTGCATCTATTGAATTTCACAAATTGTGACAGAAGTCGTGATACATATTTCCAATTATTTCCAAACTTGGACAAAATCTGGGAAAAAAAATCCGATAAGAATGGACCCAAGTAGTCTTGGGTTGGGTTATAAACTGGATCGTTGGTTGTCAAACGGAGAAAATTAGGATTCACTTAGCTCCTCATGTTTGTCTCAAATATTGTTATAATATTATGGCCCAACCAAACTGGATTATTACTTCAAATACCCTACCCTACGTACGTACTACCCAATGACACCAAGTTGCTTTTCGAATCTTTTTTTCTATCGCTATTAATAATTGTATCGGTACGAAGGGGTTCCAAGAAATTTTGAAATTTTGAAATTTTCCCTGCCCTCCGGATTTATTTGCAGGATAAAGATTTTTTTTTTTAGTTAAAATTCGCGATCGCACTACTCTGTATACTTTGTACCAGGTATTGCATACTATTAATAGATGCACCACACAGCACCCCCACCTCGATAAAACCACAAAAAGCCCGCGCTACATACCACACAAGCCATTGCACCTTCCCATCACACCTACCTACGACTATTAACCCACCGCTTCTACGCTTCTACGCTTCTACTCTGTCTTGCGCGATGGCTTCAGCACTATGTGGCGGCGACGACCGACCCCGGTTTCTTTCCCGTCGTACATCCATACACATTGATTACCACATAATAAACATTGGTTACCACATAATAAACATTGATTACCACATAATAAACATGGATTTACCGCATACCAGGTAATAAACTAACATGTTGGATGGCGGCACGTCTCCTCCAGTCAATGCTCTTTGCTGGCGTTGTTGAAGTAAATACCTGGTACTACAGTAGTAGCAGTATACCGTTTATACAGCAGTAGTGTAGTACAATAGTAGAATACTATAATATACCAGGTAGTAACTATTATAATAATAGACAATATATTACATTCGAGTATATAGTGCTGTAGGGAATGTGCACTGAAAATGTTGCGTAACAAACGCTACTCGAATTTAAGGCTTATCAACTCGCTTTCCACCACAATACGTACGAGTACTCAAAAGGGTTCACACCTAGGACAGATCACAATCTAGATCATGTAGATCCTTTTTCACAGATACGTAAAAGTTGTGCACAAGATCTAGATCATACAGATCCCACCCGGCGAAACATGTGCAGATCATGCAGATCACACATATCCCATCCGGCAAACATGTGCAGTTCAGGCAGATCATACAGATCCCACCTTCTGAAACATGTGCTGATCACGCAGATCTGCGGATCCCACCTGGCGAAACATGTATGTATGATCTAGATCATACAGTTCCACCCACCGAAACATGTATGTAAGGTCTAGATCATACAGGTCCCTCTGGGCAGATATGATCTAGATCTCGCAGATCATAGATGCCCCACCAGGCAAACATGTGCAGATCAGGCAGATCATGTAGATCATACCCGGGCAAACATGTATGCAAGATCTAGATCATACAGACCCCATCTGGTGAAACATGTGCAGATCACGCGGATCATACAGATCCCACCTGGCGAACATGTGCAGATCACGCAGATCATGCAGATCCCACCTGGCGAAACATGTATGTAAGATCTAGATGATACAGATCCCACCCGGGCAAACGTGTGCGTACGGTCTAGATCATACAGATCGCACACGGCCAAATGTGTGTGCACGATCCAACTCGATCGGTTCGCCTCCGGGATCCGCCGGGGGACCCACTTCCGGCCCGCTGCCGACATCATCTGCTGCCCCAGTGCCACTGTCAGAACCCGCCCCCGACAGTTGTCATGCCGTACGTGGTTTGTAAGCGACGGCGTGCTCGTGCAGCTGTAGCTGTGTGGTTGATGGGGGGGAGCAGAGCTGCTAGCCACCACCACCACCGTGGGCTGCGATGTCGTCAATGTATGTCAGATCTCGGTATACAATGGTTCCGATTTACACGAGCCAACGCATATAATCCCCCGCGAGCAAACATAAACATGTACATAATCATCTGCGAGTACAATGTGGCAGACTATCTATGCAGATCATACAGATCCCACCCGGTTAACATGTACGTGCAGATCACCCAGATCATACAGATCCCACCTGGCGAAACATGTATGTAATATTTAGATCATACATATCCCACCTTCTGAAACATGTGTAGATCACGCAGATCTGCAGATCCCACCTGGCGAAACATGTATGTATGATCTAGATCATGCAGATCCCACCGACCAAAACATGTACCAGGTATGTAAGATCTAGATCATGCAGATCCCTCCAGGCATAGATGATCTAGATCTCGCAGATCATATATATCTCACCAGCCAAACATGTGCAGATCAGGCAGATCACACAGATCATGCCCGGGCAACCCGGGCAAACGTGTGTGTAAGATCTACTGTAGATCATATAGGTCCCACACACAGAAACATGTACATAAGATCTAGATCATACATATCCCACCCAGGCACACGTGTACGTAGGATCTAGATCGCACAGATCCTATACAGCAACATGATCTAGATCCCGCAGATCCCTGTAGCTCAGGGATCTATCTGCCCCAAAAGATCTAGATCCCGAAAATGGGATCTGATCTGTCCTACAGTAGGTGTGAAAGGGTTTACCCTCTATTTATCGATTTTGGACTCGTTTCGCTCGTCTTCTAATATTGGGCTGTGACACCACAAGTATTTGGGAGTTGTAGACCATAACTACGGCAGTAATAGCTACAAATGATCATAACAGAGCTCGGAGAACTCAACGATTAAAATATTAATACTACAAAACTACGACAACCACTGCTTGCTGCTGTAGTTGTAGCAACCGTGTCACACACGTACACGCGATCGATGTATGTACGTACTATTAATATTAATAAAAAGGATCTACCGGGTTCGTACCATATTTGCCATTACGTATATGACGCAGTTTGCAACGTTGTTTGTCACCGGTGGTCTGGAGAAAAAATAACTGACGCACCACGAGATCGCTGACGTATACTGCTGCTGTACTCATTATGTATGTAGATCACAATGCGGAACACACGAAGAATACGTAGCCGATAGCAGTCCACACGCCCTGCCCCGCATGCACCGCAAACAATGATACATCATCATCAACATCATCATCATCAATCAGCGTTCTGGCTCAAGATAGAGGGTTTAGAAGTTTGTCGTACGAGACTGAGCCCGTATGAGATAGATAGGTAGGTGCAATCGGCGGGGATGGAGAACTCAAACCTTCGCTTTGAAGCGTCCACTGAGTGATGATGGCGGGAGAGTGGACATCCGAGAAGTCTTCTTGAGAAAAAAAGAGAAAACTTGAAACTTGTAAAAACACCACGTCATCATCATCATCATCATATAGTCCAAGCAGTGAAATTTTTCCACAATTCCGATTTTCACATATATATATATTGGATTGTTGTGAGGTACCAGGTAGTCACTTACCTGGTATTTGCATACCCTGGTAAGAGATAACATATACGTAGTGCCGGAAAGCTCTCTTTCAGGCGGATCGAATCATCGTGGCAGTTTTTTTTTTCCGTCGTTTTGTATGAGTTATCCGCTTTTCGGACTAAAATTGGTCAAAAATTTGGAGGTCGACACAGGCTAGTGGTCACCTTTTTTTTTTGACACCGGATTTGAACGTATCTCGTCGAGGGGAAAAATTATGTCCAAGCTGATTTTTATTTTCCCGTATTTTTCCGGCTCCAGCTGTGGAGATGTTAGCGCGAAATTGGCACGATGAATGTCGAAAAACTCCTCGAATTCGGATGAATTAAATTGGACGTGGACCCAGGACCATCTTTTTTTTTTCGAGAAAAATGATGTGGGCCGAGAAAAGCCGTTGTAAAAAATGGCGCGCTCATTTGAAATTTCAAACACAATTAACACTTGAAGTTCGAGTACCATAGAAGTAATACTTGAAGTTAGAGTACCACAGCAGGACAAGAACCGAGTACAGCAGTACACAAGGTAGCGCACACAGCTGGACCCAGTATACAGCAGTGTATACCAGGTGGCACACACACAGGTGGTGGTGTACTGGAGTGCACACACCCGCACACGAGGGCCATGCCCGCCGGGCGCCCACCAAAGAAGAAGTACGCCTTCACTGCCAAAGGGAAGTCCGCTCCGCTCGTTTGTTTGTGATGATGATGTGGACCTTTTGAATGTAGAGCGTGGTGAGCACCTGGCATACCAAGCCGATGCTGAGTTGTACGATGATATCATATCATATCATACCATACATATCATATCATATACCAGGGTACCAGGTACCAGGTATATGATATATATACGATATGATACTATATACTGCTATGTATGTATGATGTACCTGGTTATAAAGGGTGTCTTCTTGACAAGTCGGGCATTCATTTGGCATCGTTTCGGGTCATTTCTCTGCCGTTTTTGAGTAAAAAAAAAAAAGTTGAAACCTCCCCCCCCATTTTTTTCGAGAAATGGCCATTCATTGTTCATGGCTTTGGGTTCCTCTCGGCCGCGCGATTCGGGAGCACTTACTTTGTTTCACGTGTCAATTCTCAAAAATGACGATGAAAAAACCGTGTAACCCCTACCAGGTATGATGGAAAAATTTCACTGCATGGACCATACAATTATTGGCTGATCTCTGCGGTCTCCTCGGGCTTTGCTGACCCATCAGATTTCGATGGTGCCGCGAGTGTGATGGACGACCGAGCCGGTCACCAGAACGTGCGACATCGATTATCTCATCATTATCCGATTGACATGGATCGGTGTTATTTATTTTTTTACCCGTCGAACGAGTAAACGCGGCCGAACAGATACAGGATATAAATCATGATGAGATAGGTTACTCTGGAAGCTGCGGAAGGATGGGTCTCGGGCAAACCATTATTATTTGACGTACGAGCGCTCGTACTCACATCACTCGCGGAAAAAATAAAGGGATCGGTACGTACTACTCTCTTCTTGAGCCACACCACCACTAGTAATAGTACCTCGATCGAGTGACTCTACTACTACAGTTGAACGCACGATATCCCGTATAGCACCATGCATAACGATGTATCGCTCGCCAATGCGTGACCCTATTACTAACAATCCGTCGCACTACGAGTATAAAAGGATGATAGCGGCAGGCAGCAAGCAACCCGAACATTCCGACTCACCCAAAGGATGAGGCAGACTCCAGCTTGACAACGAGCAACCACACCACACCCCACAGGAAGACGGAGCGATACCCCGGCATTGCTCTGCGCTTGCTGCGACGATGCGGCCAGCAAGAGAGGGCTCTCTGCCCTGAGTGCTCGTCACACATACAGGCAATGACACAACGTACGGCAGTTCAACAACAGTAGTATACTGTACACAGCGTGCCGACGATGACTCTCAGCAACAGCAGCAGTATATGCCCCCAAGATTTTCCTGCTCGCGACGGTACTCTTATTTTTGAACCACCAGTATTTTTTTTTGCATGGCGATCAAAATCTGTCAGGTCAACTTGCTGTGTGCTTTGCTGGGATGCTGATGCAGCTTCGCGCTCAGTCGCTGGTGCTACGAGATACTTTACCGTTTTTCACGTGCGTCTGTTGACGTGCGGCGCGACTCTTACCCCTCTTTTGTACAGAGCTGTTGGAATCTGCTTTTTCAAGCTTGTCTATATAGCCGGATACAACAACACGACTCACAATGATGCCGCCCTGTCCCCATGCTGTATGTGTTTACGTACCTCATGGAAAGAATCCTGTAGTATGTCGTCTGCAGGGCACAAGCTCGGGCCGGGCAAGCAAGTTGTAGTGCGGTGTTGGCAGGGTGCAGCAATCAGTCAAGACTTCTTGTCGGGTATTTCACCGGCCGACCCTCCAAGATTGAGTTTGTGATGAGAAAAATACCACGCACGGCGGTTGTGACGTTGTGGCACCAAAAGGTACCTCGGGCACATCATCAAACCGGCCAGGTTTTTCGCCTTTTCATTGGCAGGACAGGAGACAGGAAGAAGTTGGATTTTCCACCCACAGTGCCCAGTCGCCTGAACTCTACGAACGTGATAATTCACGTGAGATCCCTTCTGTCGTGCGAAATAGAAAGAACAGGAAAAAGTTGCGAATTAATATTATGTTCGAAATTTCTCTAGGGTTGGGCTTGTCGGTCCTTTCATTTTGTCCAAAATGAGGATTTCGTGTGCCCGAAGACGGAAAATGAATAATTACGTCTATTTCCAGTACGAAATAATTAAATTGAAACCGAGGTCAATTTTTTGCATTAAAAAAAAAAATGATTTTGATTTTGTCGATCATTTCAATGGGATCATTCAATGGGAATGACTATTATATAAATATACCTGTGGTAGTCATTCCCATTGGGATTTATGTTTGATCATTTGATCATTTTCGTTCATGGAGTTCGTAGATGCAATCAAAGTTTTTTCTACCGGGGAGGATAAGGAACAAATACAACCAGCAACGTGCCTGGTGGGCGTCGTGTGCAGTGTAAGCAGCCACAAGGAGAGTCTGCTTCAGACCACGGAGAGGTGCACTTTCCCTTTTGCGCTGTGCCACCATCTGCAAACTGCCGTGTTTTGGAATCGTTTGGCGATAGCACCAGAGGGAAAGCTGTACACCCGGATTAGACAGGACGATCGGGATTCGGGATAGTGAACACTACAGCACTATTAACAGTAGAGGTGTGCGACGTAGCGGAGATCAGCACTGCGTGTAGCTATGCTCGCGCGGGCGGTGCAACGAGCGAGATGTCTTCCGGCACACCTGACGAAGCAGGTGAGGTTGGTGGGGTCGTGCATTTTTCGCGTGCTCCAGGCGGACTTATTTTCTTATTTTGACGTTTCCTCTATTTTTGACTTGGGGCTCCCTTTGGTTGTGCCATTTAATCTAAAGTTACCTGAAACGGCCGTCTGTCCGACCCAGCAGATACCTGGGGCCTGCGGTGCTCCTACGTGTGCCAATTCAGCTGTCAGCAGTCAGCAGTCGTTCGCGTTTAGCATAATCTCGGAGTGAAGGCACGCCAGCCCCCTTCGGGCCCTAGGGCCCTCGGGTGTCCGAAACCCTTCTCGGTTACCGCAGTGTCGGAGCCACTCCAAGTCAACCGCCACTACTGCTGCTGCCGAGACGTAATACACAGTATTTCCGAGTTCGATGCTCTGACCATTAATAATGACAATGCCAGTACTTCAGCCTTGAGGGTGCTATTTGTGGTCCCAGTCCAAAGACTCTCATTATGTCGCCCGCCAGCGATGCAATACTCTCAGTACCCGCAGAACGAATTTCGCTCGATGCGCAGAGTATGCTTACTAGTAATTGGTGGTAATGAGGCGCGACCTCAGTGCCTGCAGTAGTCATATCTGCGATGCATCATGCTGGGCGAATACGGCTTACCATATCATGTTATGCTGACCCAACAAGAACGAACATCTACGTACGTACTCGTACGCGGTCATTATGTTAATAAACCAAAGTCATCAGCAGCAGCAGACGTGGCGGCAGCAGCAACAGCAGCAACAATAGCAGCAGCAGCAGTAGGGCACACGAGGCGAGGGTCAGCGTCGCTATACGCTCGGCTTGTCGGTCTAACCTTTACGAGTACACCCTTTGTACTTGTTTGTACGCGTACAGTCGTACTCGATTTTTGTTGTATGTTTCCTGATGATTCCCACCTCGAAAATCGGCATAATAATTTGGAGACGAGAAATCTACAATCTGAGATGTTCAACAGAGCTTATCGTAGCAGACCGCTACTACTGCTGTACGACATCTACGGCAGAGCTTCTCCAGCAGCAAAATAGCAGCAGCAGTAGGACACACGAGGCCAGGGTCAGCGTCGTTGTACGCTCGGTTTGTCGGTCTAGCCCTTGCAACCTTTGTACACGTACATAAACGTACTCTTTTTTTTGTTGTACCAGGTATATATGTTTCCTCCTTCCCACATCGAAAGTCGGCATAATAATTTCGAGACGAAAAATCTACCACCTGGCATGTCCAACAAGAAGAGCTCCTCGTAGCGGCAAGTGCACTACTGCTATGCGACATCTTCTCAAGCAGAGCTTCTCCTGCTTGTCCGTCCCATCATCAGTGGGTGGGTGGGCCTGGCGATATACCTGCAGCATGTCTTAGGACACGGCCCGAACGTTGCTGTGGGCAGTAACATTTTGCCTACGAGTACACACACGTACGGTTGAGTCGTGGGTTTCGTTAATTTTAGGTGGAACCTGAAGAACAAAAACCGTTATGACAGGTGCAACCACACTACTATATACCTGGTACTGCTGTACCACATGTACAGCAGCTGCTTCTCCATCCCTTCATCAGTAGTATTAATAGTACGGTGGGCCTGATATACACCACCTGCAGCATGTCTTAGGACACGGCCCGAACGTTGCTGTGGACAGTCACAGTCTGCCAACGAGTACTCGTAGAGTTGGGTTTAGTTTGGCAGTACTACAAAAATTAAAACACCGTTTGAGAATTTACGGTTGGTTCTGTTTTTTAAAACCATGACCCAGCCATCTCGCTACACACGTTGCCGCACCTAGCTCGACCAACTGGGAATGACTTACCGCACCAGCACGAGAATAATTCGTTAGTGTGTGCGTGCACAGAGCCCGCCGGGACTGGAATTGGTGCCGTGTGCGTCGAGCGCGGTGGTCAAACGTGGCCCCAAAAAATGTTGAATCACGCACACATACACATTCGGAAAAACTCGAAACAAGGCATCCTACCCTCGTGTCCGAGCCGTTATGAAGCGGCTTTTTTTTTCCTTGGAAAACCAAGAAAAAAAAGCCTCGCTTCGCTCGCGCGCCTCATTATAATGTGAAATACACTACCAGGTAGGAGCATCTGTATTATTTCAGCGTTGCAGAATCGTAGAGCGTGGTATGAGACACCTCTGCGATCGCAGTATGCCGCCCTCTGTCCAGCGAAGAAGGAATCGTCTCGAGCCTTGAACATGTATCCAGTCGGTGGCTGGTCGCGCACCACGTTCGAGCTAGGAACGACGACACCATTCTTTTTATTTAGAGAAAGTCAGCGGAGGGGGCGGAGGGGGGGGAGGGAACTTCTGTTGTTCTGGTGGCCGCGGCTGTCGTTGCGACTCCGGCTGCTGCTGCTGCTGCTGCTGCTGCTGCTGCTGCTGCTGCTGCTGCTGCTGCTGCTGCTGCTGCTGCTTTACCTCTGGCGCCTGAGCCACCGAGTGCATGCTCGTAGGGACTTTTTCTTGCATAAAAAAATGATTAGCGGAAAACGCGAGAGCGTGAGATAGCTACATTCGATGAAAATCGACGAGTAGTGGGAATGCTGAACCCTATGCGCGACGAAAAATAAAGGCACGTGCCGGGAGGGAGAAGGGACGACACCTGTGACCACGGCTTGTCCAGAAGATCGCCGTGGGTAAAACCTCCTACGAGTTAGGCTGGAAGTAAAAGTGATGATTAAAAACAATAAACAAATTGTCTTTTTGTTTTTATTCTGTGGGTCTTGCTTGTGTTGTTGTGTTCTCGTACCGGATACGCTGGCGTATCACTTGCTTGAGCCTTGAATTTTGGGATTACTTTAGTTTTTGGTCTTCCTTCTCACAGTCTGTGACCACAGACCCACAGACTTAGTACGAATCTCAGAACGGAGACTGGGTGTATAGATGAACCTGGGTAGAAAGGACGATTTAATGTGAAGACAACACACATACTCTGGATACTACTTGTAATTCAAGCACTACCAGGTATGGGGTTCGACTCTCTGGGTACTGCCTATGTTTCGAGTATTTCATTTCCGGCACTCTTGATACTGCTCGTACTTCAACTATTACGGGGGGCCATAGTTAACAGGACCAAATATTGTTGGTAAAAATGGTTAAACATATAGGTTTTTATGTGTACCATAGGTCCTGTTAACTATGGTCCCCCGTAATAGCATGGGGATCGATACTCTGGGTACGGTACTCCGAGTGAACCGGGATCCTGTACTGCTTATAGTTTGAGTACTCGCAGCTTTTCGGCTACTGCCACTGCTTATATCTCCAACACTCGCGATAATTCAGGGTTTCATACTGCGAGGTGCAGTAGTGCTGGTCGTATATCAGGGTTTGATGTTGCGAGGTTTTGCGGGTACAGGTATTACTCGGAGTATTTTGCTCGAATGCTACACTACAGCAGCACGGGTCCCAGTGACAGCGGCACTTCTTCGAGCTTGGCTGTCCCACTCCGCTTTTTGGTGATTCCCTCCATTAAACGAAACTAAACGAAATCACTCAGCGAGGCAACCCTTGACTCGCACACGGGGCATTTGCCGGCGGGGCAGGACGCGAGGCGGGGCTGCGCCCCGACCCGCTCTCCGCCGCCCCGTCTGTGAAGCGTGGTGAAAGGTCCTCGCAGGGCATTCAATTCGCAATAAACCGTAGAAGTCTACTGCTGCTGCGTGTACGGTGTACAGCAGTAGTGAACCGATCGAGTCCGCCCCTCTATCTTGCCGCAATTAGTACCGAATACTGGAAGAAGAAGAATTACATCCTCGTACTGTTTATGGTTTCTGGCTGCATGAGAGGCCAACCTTGACACGCACACGGGGTTTGCCAGCCGGGCGGAACGCGGATCGGGGCTGCCCCGACCCCCTCCCCGCCGCCTGTGAAGTGTTGTACTCGTATGCCATACTTTTACCAGGTATTTACCATATTTCAGCTTTTACGTATGGTTCATACCATAGGTGCCGGTATAAAAAGTAGTAGGCGCTATGTACGACTAGGTCCTGCACGAAACAACTTGGAAGTGGCGTAACCAAGAGCCGAGCCCAATAGAGTAGTGGACATCTTGCTGATAATAACTCTTCGTAAGGTAGCTTTTTGCGCACTCGTTGGCTACTCGTAAGGGGTACAAGGCGCTTCGCTCCGCGGGCGGCCTACGCCGCCCGCTACGCTCGCTCAGGAAGGAAAAAAGTACATCAAATTATGCGAAGCGAACAGAGGTCCACGATTGAATTTAGTTTTTTTAAGGATCGTAATTGCAAACCGGCGACTTGAGAATGCTAAGAGTCCCGCCGCCATGCTTCAGGAAAAAACAGCTCCGACTTCAGCTCGGACGCCGCATCATACGATTCGCGTCGCGGGTGTCGTACGTATGTACATACCCCAGGTAGGGTACTACTGCTGTACTTATTTTCTTATTTTGATATGCTCTCCCAGGTATGTCTGTACTCGTATGTACGAAGAAAGTGACAGCACAGCACGGCACAGCAGCAAAAACAATGAAAATGAAACCGAAAATTCGGAAACAAAAAACATCCCCATCCCCTCTCGTGCAATAATGTTCTGCCTGATTGGAACACCTTACACGCGGTCGAAAAGAAAAAAAGAAAATCGCACAGAAGAGCTTCTCTCTCAGCCTCGTGCGCCGCCTGCCCCTCTCGCGACCACCTCGCCACCGATTCGGTCCGGGTAAAGCTTTTTTCACTCTCTGCCACAATCAGCCCCGTCGCCCGCCTCGCGTGAAGTCCGGTGCTCACCGTGGCCTCCGTTCGCCAGCTCGATAACGTTGGTGTTCAAACTGCACACCTCCTTATTTCAACTTCAGCGTGGTCGCAAAAATAAGCACCGCTTGAACATTATCTTGCGATCCCGAACGACATTGATAACTCGTACATACTCTATCAAAAATCATGAACGGAAGCCAGACAAATCCCGTTCATGCATCCCTCGTGTCTCGAGGCACACGCGACGCCTAGGCACGAAAGCGGCGACCGCGCTCCTTGCAACCCCCCTTCTACCCGCCTGCACCCACTGACACCCGCGACGGTGCCGGGCTCTCCCGCGGTGCCGTACTCGGAGTACACGCACGCACATGAAACGAAAGAAGAAAAAAGGAAGAAAGGACCGAGAGTGCCAAGAGAAATGGAGAAAACAAAGAACTGCTGGAAAGGTCCGGCAAGTAATGAAAGGAGGCGGTTTGGAAGTGGGAGCTCTGAGAGGCCAGGCATGCACCAACCGAGCACGCTCAGGGGTTGTGATCTAAGTATGTAGTTTTATATTATACGCGGCTCAATCAAACTAGAGTTTTTCCAGGCCACAGCAGCCCGAGCGGGCCGAATCAACGTAGAGTCTTTCCAAGCACTGCATCTAAGCCGGCCGAATCAACTTGAACCTAGAGTCTTGCCAAGCACAGCATCCCGGCACTGATCACTGATCACAGGCTAAGGGTTAGGGTCGGAGGGCCGGCTTTAGACGCCACGCATAAAACCTGCGTAGATAATCACTATCACCAGGTGTCCACGCCTCGCCCAATCAAATTAAATCAAAAGAAACATAAAATATCTACAGCAGTTGATGGTTGATCGGCGACATATTCATTTTTCGATTGGAGTTAGATCAGGTAGGAATTTTAGGGAGGGGATGGCAAAAGGTCCAAGGCTTATTCCTATCGTTCATTTTCAACTTCTCGAGCATTTGTTGTTTCTCAATCTTGGCGGGAGGTGCTGTATGGACTTATTATAAGGGGCACACTGCTGCGTGTATGTACCCTATTCCTATAATATTAGTATTGATATATTGGTAGATGGTAGTCCCTTCTCTCTAGAAAACTCCTTTCCGCCCCTTTTAAATTATCGACCATTGTTGTTTTTCAATTGCTCTGTCGGCAAAAATTCCAGGAACGACCGCTGGCCGCGGTCACCAGCCGCGCCTTGAGCTCCTCCGAGAAGGAATCCTACACGGCCCGGCAAGCCAAGACAGGCCGGCCGGTGTCGCCCCACGTCACCATCTACGACTTCCCCGCCTCGGCGTTGACTTCGATCGCTAACCGCGTTACCGGTGTCGCTCTGGTTGCAGGTAAGCGTCGGCCTAGATTTTTGTTGGGGAATTGGTTGATTATATTCATAATTGTGTGCCCCATGGTTGACTGGGTAGTAGTTGTTGCTGATGCTGTTGCTGATTTTTCATGTCTTCACAGTTCTTCCCCATCGCTATTGTCTACTGATTTTTGTTGGGGAATTGGTTGATTATATTCATGATTGTGTGGCCCATGGTTGACTGGGTAGTAGTTGTTGCTGATGCTGTTGCTGATTTTTCATGTCTTCACAGTTCTTCCCCATCGCTATTGTCTGCTGGTAGTACCATCGCTAATGTCTGCTGGTAGTACCATCGCTATTGTCTACAAACATTGTTAATACTGTAAATCCTTGGTCGCAGACTCCAATCATTTCGGAGTGTAGGGATGGCAGGAAGGAAGAAGAAAACCAGAGAAGACAAGCTCGTAAAGAGAGAGAGAGAGTAGTGTGGGGCCCACGAGCAAGAAAACAGCTCGGTAAGAAACCGACGCTTGATTCTGATCGGGACGATTAGAAGGTGCGAAGAAGACACCATGAAACCGTGCTCGGCAACGAGTACTATGCTAAACCCTGCGGGACCGTCTATCTATACTGGATTAAGGGGGGCGTGCATGCGAACATGCCTTCTGTCTTGCTTAGAGTAGTAAATATTCATATTAATAGTACCAGGATGGAGTAGGGTCTCTTGATGCCGAACCCATACTACTGTAGTATCTCAACATGGAGGTGTCTGTGCTTTTCGTCGGTTCATCGCAAGAGGTGAATCTTTCTGGTGGTTAACTTTTAGACTCAGCTCTCGGGAGAAATACCACCGTGCGGATGTACCGCACCGCACTGCACCGTGAAAAACAACATTGAGAGGGCGAAGCGAAGGGCGGGCTGTGGAACATTGAACGGTGTTTCTGCGGTCGGCTTTGGCTTCGGGAACGGCTGAGTTGCGAAACGAAGCTCGGGCCGGTGCACTTTTATTGGGCAGAGCATAGCAGTGCACACCAATGGCTTCTTGGAGGGACGACACGGAGTAGAACATGAGTTATTTGAATACCATATCTTCTCCTTCTTCTGCTGATACTACGAAACATAGCCTACGCCATTTTCAAGTAATTTGCACCCCAAAGCAGGGGTGCATCTCTAAAAGGGCGTTGAGGTTCGCACGGTGACTGTTGTGACTGGTATACCCTGCCCTAGGACACAGGCTAGCACAAGATGTTTACCGCGGTTGACCGACCTTTGCAAGTTCCGTATGATAAACCCGCTCTGACAATAAATACCCTTCCTGAGGTTGTTCGGGTAGACTGGTGGCCTCTGTTGGGATGCTTGTATTCATGGTGTAGCGCAAGCACAACTCAAAGTGACGATCTGGTTATAAACTATTGAAAATACAGCATAATTTACACGTCGGACAGATCATAACCGTCGACCAAATAGATCAGATAGATCATCTACAGATGATCTAGTTCCTCACCTACCTGCCGTTGTGAGATGTTATGCAAGACCTGTCCAAAGACCTGTCCAAAGTACAGCTCCAACCCAGGAAACATGTGCTAGATCATGCAGGTTACACGGCTCTCACCCGGTACCATGAACTAGATCGTACAGATCAGGAGCCTTACTGCCCTGAATGATCTAGATCCTGCGATGAAAAATATCTTTATGATGATCTGTCCGATCTGTGCTCTTTCGTAAAGGCCGGTTTCTTGAATATGATATGAAACAACTATTTACAATTTGGTTTTGTACTGGTTTGCAAAGGCGGGTTATTCGGGCGTGAAGCTGTGAGTGCAACGTCGACAGCCTCAATCAAGCTCAGCTAAGTGGCTTGGCTCGAGTGGAAAGCCACCGCCCAACCACCGTCGCCAAACTCCGAGGTGCTGACACAGCCACCTGTAGCGTACAGCTGTAGTTTATTGCTTGATTACATCATGGTTGACTTGATTACAGTATGGGCCCGCCAATAAGAAATACCCAATCTGATGAAGGCTTGAATTGAAACCTTACTGTGACAACAACCTTGACTGACCTTGAGCATAGCCTATTATATGGAAATCAGAGCAGCGCTCGCCGCCGAGCCCGGTTTCTTAATTCAAAGTTCTTAGCGTCCACCAAAACATGAGCCTGATGTTTTTACTGCCGCTGCTGCTGCTGCTGCTGCTGCTGCTGCTGCTGCTGCTGCTGCTGCTGTATTTTGTTTTCTTGTTCGTGAGCCTATACTTGATTGTCTCCCTCCGTGAGATGGTACGAACAAATGCCAAAGTTTATTATAACTTTGAGTGTTTCCCACTGCTTTTTGTTCACAGCAGTTGCGCCCGGTGACACTGCTGTCACCGCAGCAGAAGTGGGCACGTGTGCGGTTAGCGTCTGACCGCACTCTGAGAAAATGGAGTTGAGATTTTTCGGCTCGACTTTTGCACGGAAAAAAAGACGCCTATTTTTGTTTGCTGAGTTCGATGTAGGGCACGCCTTGCTTCGCACTCTATTAAGAACTTGAGCCTGGCCTCAACGAAGAGTTTCTTAAATGACGTCGCGTACTCTATTGTATATAGCGACCGGCCCTACGCCGTACTTGATGTGTTTGATGTCTTGTGTTCAGGAGACCACCGCAAGCCACCGCGTACATGACTTCTAAATACTTGCATCCGGTCACGCGGCTGCCGCAGCGGAGCCCGGGATGTGTGGGTATGCCGCAGCGAAAACGACCTGGTTGTGTCGACTATTTGTTTTATAGTTGAAAACGGCGTCCTACATGCATTGACACTCCTGATGGCTCGCGAACTTTGTGTACTCATCCATGTCTCCCCCAACGCACTGGTAAAAAAATCTGCTTAACCTTACCACACTTTCAAGTACATCTGCGTCTTGCAAATGGGGTGACGCTTGACACTGGCCTCTGACCTTCCAGGTCTTTACGGCATCGCCGGAGCATCGCTGGCTGGGTGCGATGCCCCCGCGATGATGAACACGCTCGGCACGTCTGGCGCGGGACCAGCGGTGAAGTGCGTGGTGGCCTTCCCCCTCGTCTACCACTACCTCGGAGCTGTGCGACACACGGTGAGGCTGACGCGGGCGCTTCCCGATATCCCCACGGGTAAAGCCTGGGGTAGTCGTAGCCGCTATGAATCGGAAGAAGTGACGCGTTTTTGGACGGAACGTGATGGCCGTTCTCTTTGTTTGTTCTATTTCAACGCTTTTAATTTCCAGCCCAACGCGTAGAAGGTTTTAGCCTTGGCGCCCTTCTATGCAAGCCGTGGCCACAGCTGTCGTCCCATCTACCCTCTCGGTACATTTAATCCGACGATATTATCCGAAGAATTTGTTTAGATCGAGAGAACTATTGAAACCTCCCCACACACCCATTTAGTGGCTACACCGGAAATTGAGTTAACTCATTGAAGCTGTCATCCATATGCAAGTCCGCCTCACAAGCGGTTCTTAGTACGATGCAGCTCACCCTTCATGCGACTCGCCAGACACCTCACGGCGCTTCGCGCTTGGTGCAAGCAATGTCGGCCTGGTCGGTGAAAATCCGACACGCTCCGTCCCGGCATTGTAGGGATGCGAGGGTCTATGGTCATACGACTACGGCCATGCATGAAATCGAGTACATCTCTCCTATCGAGTACACCCCCCCCCCCCCCCCCACACCCACACCCACACATTCACATACTGCGACGGCATTTTTTGGAAGTGTTTGGTCAGGTGGATATATTTATTGATTCGTCTTTGGCGACATTGTGGGAGGTCTCGCTCTGCCGCGGTGTACAAGGATTCTCATGTTTTATATTATTTTTATTGTATTAGGACGGTTTCGTGCGGCTCAAGTCCAAGGTGCGAAGCGTGAGGCATGCCAAAGGTTTGATCCTCACCGCAGTCTAACTTGGCCTTGGTTCTCCTTCCAGGCGCAGAACCTTTCACACGTTTTTTTGTTTGGATAATTTTTGCCTACCCGCTTTGCTTGCCCGCTAACTCGCCGGCTTGCTTGCTGGTTTGTTCGCTTGCCCGGTTGTTCGCTCGTTCGCTTCTGCTTTGTGTTTAGATCGCGGCGTCAGCGTCCCACAGACCTCTCTTCTAGGGGAATATCAGTTGGAGGCGTGTTGGTACACGGTACTGATACTTGCTTGTATACTGGTACTATTAATGTTAATATTTACAACCTGTATTTCTACTTGTTGCTGCTGCTATGGCGCCTATCTTTTCGCTGATGACTGAGCCAAATCCATTCATTTAGCCCAACGAACACGTGCGTTTACTCGTGCTGTTGCAGTAATATATTATTACGGGGGACCATAGTTAATAGGACCTATGGTATACATAAAAAACTACTCGGAGTATATATGAACCATTTCTACTAACAATTTTTGGTCCTATTAACTATGGTCCCCCGTAATAGAAGGTGTTATTGGGTGAGCGAGTCCTTTTTTTTTCTTTTTTGTTTTCCGCCCTCGCCTCTGACCAAACGCTAACACCGCGCGTAACGCCCGTGTGGTGTCGCTTGTTGTTGGCCCGTCGCCACGCGGATCAGGTGTGGGACTACATGCCGGACACTCTCCAAACCGCCGGGGTAGCGAAAGCAAGCTATGCGCTCTTCGGTGTGTCCGGTGCCATCACCCTCGGCCTAGCGGCGGTCTAAAGGGATAGGATCAAAACCGCGCCCCTGGCATTCAAAGGGCTGTGCAAGAATTTTCCAGGACGCAGGAGTTCGTGCAGTCTTTTTTGTTATTTTTGTCACGGCCAACCAAGCCTCTGCCTGAGGGTGGGGGGGGGGGGGGGTGGGGGGGTGTACTCGATATCTGGGGGTGTCTAAAATAAAGGATTGCGAGTAAACGCACGTCCCTTACGATCACAGGGCAGAGTAGTAATGGCCGAAACACAAAGAGAGCAGTAGTTTTGAGCGCTTTTTTTTTTTCAGGACCAGTCAAAGGGAAGGCGGGCGCAATGGATTCCTTTCATGCGGTTGTCTTTTTTGTCAGCTTCGATCAAAATGAAGGCGGGTACCGTGAGATCCCTACGTCGGCTCGATTGGTTGGTGGCAGGTGTGGCAATGCAGCCGGTAAATAGGGTTGTCTGTAGGTTTGAAGAGGAGAGGAAGGGGAGGCCCTAGCCCGCCCTTCGAGCTCCCTATGACTGTTCGTTTGAGGGAGGTGCAGGTCGAACGCCCACAGCAGTACGTACAATATATTTTTCTGTTGTTATTTTGCCAGGGCTGATCTTGCGGCACTGGCCGCACCCTGAGTGGTGTTTCGCTTCGCGCTCGGGCGATTATATAAGCAGGAAAGGGTATGGGTTTGTGCTCCTAGACTCGGAAGGCTTGGCTGGAAAAGTAGAGCAGCACCTTGAACCATGTTTTTTTGTTGTACTACACGCAGTGCAACGCTGCGTCTGCTCTTATGGTTCACACTGGGTCTATACTTTCGCTTCTGGTGTCTCTACGAAAGCTGGATTTAAATCGTTATCAAACCGACGTTTCCTGTCCTCATGCTCTATTGTTCAGGTCATCAACTGAAGTATGTCTGCTATTCCGACATTTTAATGGCGGCCCGGCCGTACCGGGTATGACTAGGTGACACAGCTATCGCATTGTTCTGGTGGGAGAGCCTGGCAATCGGTAATTGTACTATAGGTACCGTTGGGCTCTGGCCGTGTGAGCTGGAATCTCATCGTCGACGCCAACATAAAGCCCCTACGTACTGCTGTCGTAGGATCCCAAGTGAACTGGTAGTTTTGACCCGCTATCAGGGGCCCCTGCAGCTTTCTCCCTTAGATGTAGGCGAGGAGAGACGCCTCCACATGAGAGTGAGAGCTCGGGCGGGCCAACAATGGTGTGCCTCGGCTCTACATAGGTCTCGTTATTTGACCGAGCACCGCAGTGCGTCCGTGAGATGCTCCGATCGGATAATTCCTTGTGGCAGATCTTCCGTCGGTACATGTGACGACCTTTCCACGGACCTTTCCCAAAGCCTGTCCTCCACGTATCCCGTTTAGTTTATCAAAACATGCCCTACACTGACCCAATGTAGATTGTCCCCACAATGCTTATTTTATAATTCTTCCACTGCAAAAATCATCGAGGTCGGTGCGGGCGCAAAACGCAACAGATCCTGTTTCATGGCCCGGTTATGTGTAAGCTTGGAAAAAGCGTCAGCGACGGCGGCGTTTTCCCGGACGCAGTCCCCGTTCAACGTGTTAAAGTGGAGAAGATCACCGGACACAGATCGGTCTGCGGAAGCGACGGGTTCGATGGCATAAGCCGACACACCTGTCGGGGCGTGACGAGGTAGCGCCAGCTAACGCGACATATCGCGGAGCGAGGGGAGGCAACAAGGAGGGCTCGTGGGATGCTATGTGTGGTCGTGTGGGTGCGCTCTACAAAAACAGGCGCAAACAGAGAGCGGGGCAAACCACACACATGCGGAAATCATCCCAAAGTTGGAAATAAATGGATCAAACTTCTTAGAGCTTTACTCTTTGGTTTTCCATTGCCCCTAAAAACGAACGACTGCATAATTTTGACGGGATTTCCTGTTTTACAACTCGTTACCCTTTCGAGTACGCTCACAGTAGTAGTGTCGAGCTTGACTTTCGATATGATTTCAATTTTGCGCACGCTACGAGTACCGATAGCCGACACACAGGCCGACTGCATGCGCCTATCCCCATCTATCTCCTGGGTTGCCTTGTGCTTGCCTCCTCACTCGACCCATCTCACTCGCCTGACCAGCCGCATGATGCCTCGGCCACCTGCATGATACTTGAACTACAAGGTGTTAGGTCACTCGGATTCTGTACTGCCCATACCCCCAGTAATCGCAGTATTTGGTCTTCAGTACTGCTCATACTCGCAGTACAGGGCACCTACCTACAGTACTAAGAAACAAGGGGAGGAGGAGAAACCAAGGCTGATACATATTTTTTCAAGTAAGACTTTAGGCCCCCAGTAATCGCAGTATTTGGTCTTCAGTACTGCTCATACTCGCAGTACAGGGCACCTACCTACAGTACTAAGAAACAAGGGGAGGAGGAGAAACCAAGGCTGATACATATTTTTTCAAGTAAGACTTTAGGCCCCCAGTAATCGCAGTATTTGGTCTTCAGTACTGCTCATACTCGCAGGGCACCTACCTACAGTACTCAGAAACAAGGGGAGGAGGAGAAACCAAGGCTGATACATATTTTTTCAAGTAAGGCTTTAGGCCCCCAGTAATCGCAGTATTTGGTCTTCAGTACTGCTCATACTCGCAGGGCACCTACCTACAGTACTAAGAAACAAGGGGAGGAGGAGAAATCAAGGCTGATACATATTTTTTCAAGTAAGACTTTAGGGAGCCGTTGTATCGAAGTTAGTGTAGAACGCACCCTCTCTTGAATAAGAAACCCGTGAAACATTATCGTATCGTGTCGCAAGGACGACGAACACATAGCACCAACCGAAACTCGCAGCTATAGTTAGCGAGGAAGCAGTGGCCACAGACGAACCCGAACAACAAGCACCGGCGAGGAAGGGAGAAGGAAGATATCTATGCAAACAATCTACCGTACACGCATGTTGGCATCCATCCCCGCACCCTAGAAGGTTCACGCGCTGCCGACTCAATCGCAACTACGACGCAGTCGGCGCCAATGGAGATCTGAGACTTCGAGAGGGGTGATTGATGATGATAGATGTCCGATTGAGTGGAAGTTTGCGTCGCAGTAGGGTGGCTACAGGATCAAGAAACGAAACCCGATGATCGGAAATTGGAGGGGGTTCCCCTACGATGGAGCTAAGCGGACACGAAATAACAAACGATCACTTTTGAACCATTTGTTATCTGGAGCAAACTTTTTCGGGGCGGCTTTCCTCTGAAGGATATGGAGCTAGAGTTGTCCAATAGATTTCCTTTGTTCGGCTTCCCTGGGCTCTGTTCTTGCTGTGCAGTAGTAGTTGTTCATGAGCGGTCGACATCAAAATATATTCATAATATGCTGCGCATTATCGGATGGCAATAATAACGAAAATCGTAATTACTCTCTATTGCCTGTGCTGGAAAATAGCCGCAAGTGACCCTTAAAGCTGGGTATAGTTGGTTTAGTCGGTCCCCCCTCCCCCAAAAAAAACATACCGCATGGTACTTCACTTGACGACCCCCCCCCCCCCCCCCCTGCATGGCCTCCACTTGACTGACTGCAGGGGCAGTGAACCTCGTTCTGCGTTCAAGAACCTAAACTACAAGAAGATGTATAGACAATGGCGCTGCCATTCGCATCACAGAGAGAGCCAAAGGCGCGCTCCCGCTAGTCCCGCGATTAAGCATTCCCCCGCTATTTTCCCGCAACTCGTGGCCTGACCTTATAAACCGCGTCGATTACGCCGAGTCACTGTTGTTGTAAAATATATCAAAACCGTACTCCACGCTCCACATTAGTATTTCACCGTCGACACTCCCACTACTCCTACTACTACTACTACTACTACTGCTTGGTATGGTCATGGTAGTGTAATAATCCATCCACCTTTCCCACCGTACTCATGCCAAAGAACGAGAAATACCACCGCCACTCGACGGTCTCAACCAACCCTCCCATTGTTTTTTTTGCTGGATAGCGCGCATACACGATCGATTGTGGCCCAGCAAAATATACACGCCCACCCCTCCAAAAAGTACGTACTCGTATACCACCTGCAAGTACAGTGCCTGCCCACGATAGTAGTGCTTCAAACATACCAGTACTACTGTATACAAGAACGGTCCCTTTACCACACGCGACGTGGTTCTGCACGCTTGCTGGAGGCATGCCTGATAGCAGCCAAAACAAAAGCATGATATTGCCAGTTACGCCTCAAACTTTGAAGAACATAATGATACCGGGTGAAAATTATGACTATAATCTAGGTAAAGCGTAGTACCCTGTACGTTTTGCTTCCGAGAAATGAAGTGCTGGTCCCTCTCTTATTTTACTGCAAGTGCAGCTCCATGCGCAGGGTGCGCGATCGAATACCAATCGGAGAACAACATAATAATGTTGGCGTCGACGCACAATTCCTTTGTACATTGACACCTTTTGAAGGTTGTGCGCAGCAGAGTATATACATGCACTGGAGGTACCCGGACACCTACCTGACTATGACTTGGAGGTACCCAGAAACCTACCCGAGTATGACCCAGAGGTACCCGGGTACCTAGCCGAGTATGACCTGGAGGTATCCGCGCTCCACCCGAGTATGACCTGGAGGTAGCCGGGTACCTTCTCGAGTACGACCTGGAGGTACCCGGGCACCTACCCGATATGAGTTCGAGGTACCAAAGTACCTACCCAAGTATGAGTTGGAGACACCCAGATACCTACCTGAGTATGACGTGGAGGTGCCCCGGTATCTCCCCGAGCGTATCCAAAACAACCAGGTTTCGCACCCGGGTACCGTATACCTAACGCAAAACTAGATGTCGTACCCGGGTATCCCAGAGTATACACCCTACCAAACACCCTTGAACCATCCCCAGCAATGATCATAGCCAACATTCAAACTCGGTTTCTAGTGTACCAAGTATATATTATCGCCCATATCGACAACCATCCCAAAGATCAGACACACATTGATCCTACGCCTACAGCCATTCACGGCATAAGTATACACCCTCCACCCCATGAGTAACCCCCCCCCCCCCCCCCCCCCGACCGTCATCCGTATGCAAGTCAGCCTCACAAGCGGTTCTTAGTACGATGCAGCTCACCCTTCATGCGACTCGCCAGACACCTCACGTCGCTTCGCGCTTGGTGCAAGCAATGTCTGCCTGGTCGGTGAAAACCCGACATGCTCCGTCCCGGCATTGTAGGGATGCAAGGGTCCATAGTCATACAACTATGGCCGTGCATGAGATCGAGTACATCTCTCCTATCGGGTACCCCCCCCCCCCCCCCCCCCGACCGAATACCAGCCGCGAATAATCGGGCCTAACACAAATTAACCGGAACGAAATGCCTGGATCCCGTCGTAGCAAGCCCGGGTTATCCTGTACAACGATGACCATGCTCCGACCCACCGCCACTACAGCAGTACCAGACGTAGGAAACTGCCGTGCGCTGGCGGGCACTAATGCACTGGTACGTCCTAATAGCCGCGCCTTCCAGCTACAAAGAGGGAGGCATTGTCGCGAAAACACCACCGACCGTACAAATATGGACATCCTGGAAGCGCGTGTTTAAGGGGAGGGGAGGGGGGGGGGGGGGGGGGGGGGGGCGCAGAGCGGTGTTCCAAAAATCCTCCTCCAGAGATGACAAACTTACTCCATACACGCGCACACGCCAGCACCCAATACTATGAATGCCCAACAGCACGATCCCTCCTTGGTAACGCGACAAGGCACGTTCTGATCGGGTATTGATCAGGCGGAAGCCGAACGAACCGATATCCGCCCCTCCGTTCAACCGACATCCCGGGAGTAGACAGGGGGGACAACACGATTGCACACGTCGAAAATTTGTCGATTTACGTAGATCTTCATCATCTAGATCCCACATCTGCCGTTATGATACATTGTGCACACGATCTGTATCCTACGAACCCAACCCAGGAAACATGCGCTAGATCGTGGAGATCGTACGGCTCCCACCCGGCAACATGAGCTAGATCATACAGATCATACAGATCTATCTACGCTCGTCACGAAATGGGCATGTGATCCATTCAATCTGTGCATACTTTGAAGCGCGAGATACAAGCGAAGCTAACGTCAGCCGCTGATGCCATTCTTGCGCTATGAGCTTTCGAGTCCGTGTGCGACGAATATATTGGAGGCGACAACCGGAGATTGGATTGGTCGCCTGGGCTGCCACCCTCACACACAGCACAAAAAAGGATCACTTTTGATGGCCGCTGGAGCCCACGGTAGTCTTGCCGTGGGCGCACAGTCAGTAATTCGGTCTAGCGATGGCGCGAATAACACTTCAAATCTAGGAAAAGAGAGAAAATGCCATGACTACCTCCACTCGTCCCACCCCTCTTCCCTCCCCCTCAACCAGCGGTTCTTAGTAGGATGCAGCTCACACTTCATGCGACTCGCTGAACATCCCACGGCGCTTCGCGCTAGGTGGAAGCGATATTTGACTGGTCGGTGAAAACCCAACGTGTCCCGTCCCGGCATTGTAGGGGTGCGAGGGTGCACGGTCATACGACTACGGCCATGCATGGTATAGAGTATACTCCTGCCCCCCCCCCTTCCCTTCCCCTGGGACGCCCTCTCCCTTCCATTCGCAATTCTCCCAAAAGCAACCCCAAGCTCTGTTGCTGGCTACTCTGTCAGTTCTGGCTGGGCAGGCTACTTGGCAACTCCTTCAAGCCAACACCCGTGCATCAATACGCACAACACACGTGCACAACACCAAAGTAAGCTACTAATAACAAGCGCCGCGCAATCAATGGGCGACGCGCGCGTCAAGCCGGCCGCCCGGCCACGCTCCCAGCGCCCAAACAGTGTCATCCTCAAGAACATCAAGCCACGCAATGTTTTCTCGAACTCTCTACGCCGCTGCGGTCTCTACGTATATAGAGACCACGCTGAGAGGAATCGAAAGGACCACTCATACTGAATATTCATAAATCCAACGGTCTTTACAAAGTGGCCTAAAACACAGCGGTACAGGACACCTACGAAGAAAACAAACACTACGAGAACCAGGCTGAGATTTACAGGAAAAACATGCGATAGACGTTACACCGGAGTTAGCGCCGAACGCGCCCGTTCATGAGTACCGCTCTGACCGACAATAGAATAACCGATTAATACATAAATCAGAGACCAGAATGTGACCATAGTCCTGGTCATAGTGGCATTGAATCCAGCCTAGCATCTCTGTTCTTTTTACAAGGTGCCCAGTACTGTGCAGAGCAAACATGATCCATCTTGCAGTAACCGAACGAAGGGGTTTGCACGTAATGCTGAAGGATAACAGCGGCAATTTCCGCCGACCTCACTCCTCTCTCTCTCGAGGCTCCCACAATAGTGGAAACATCCGCCGATCTCACTCGCCCTCTCGAGCCGTCTGAGGTAATGATTCGTCGAACCAAATACAAAAACCGAGCCCCCCCTCCCTCCGACTAATACTACTATTGTAAGCCAGGTACAGCGGTACCAACAGATAATCCCCGGATGCCTGCCACCCAAAGGGTAATCGATCATCCATTGCGTTTAGCGCGGGGAAGGGCAGGTTTCGGGGTCTATGCTCAAGAACGAGTGCACTTATCCTTTTTTCCCGACCATCCCGCCTAACAACACCTGTTGCAGCCCAGGGAGGGTCCGGGGTCTACACAATAGAACAAACCCATCTCTTTTCGCCCCATCTCGCCATAGAAAACACCTGCTGTAGCTCAAGCGTCTAGATAGACGCACACGAGCCGAGTGCGTGTGGTCTCCACGTTCTCCGCACAACACTCGCTGCAGCTTTGGGGGTTTCGTTCAGGATCTAGGTACAAGAACGAGTGCGCCTCTTCTCCACCACCACCACCACCACCACCTCGGCAGCAAACAGCGCCTTCTTCTGCTCGGGGGGGGGGGGGGGGGGTATCAAGGTCTAGACGCACAATCACGAGTGGACCTCTTCTTCACCACCTCGCCACCAAAAACAACGCATGTTGCAAAGCTCAGGGAGGGAGGGAGGGAGGGAGGGAGGGAGGGAGGGAGGTCGAGGGTGTACGCCCAAGGACAAGCCCATTTCCTCTCCCCTATCTCATACAGCGGCACTTGCAAGAAGAGAAAGATGGCATGGAACCCCTCACGTTTGCCACGTATTGAGGTGCTCGTCCATGGCCTCTCGCGCACGGTCGGTGGGACGAAGGTCTAGCGACCCAGCCTTAGTGGCCACCACCAGAAAATGTCGGCCGGTAACCGCAGCCTTGCGCACTACGCTGAACCCAGTGTCCGCCAAAAGATGGTGTATGCGAGGAGCGGTGCTGAACCAGCGGTCGAGGTAGGGCTCGGTTGCGCGGACGATGGAGAACATGAAAGGGTTGGCGCGAAGCTTCTTGTACCCGGGAGCGTCTGGGTCCATGTCCATGATCGACAAGCTTCCGCCGGGCTTGAGCAGGCGGTAGGCTTCGGTGAGGACATCCCTGTGCAAGCACGGATATGGAGGGAGGACACGCGCCGGTGTGAGGAAGGCGATGGTGATTGGTCCAAGCATGACTGGTCTAAGCATGATTGTTCTAAGCGTGACTGGTGCAAATATAGTTGGCAGGGACATGATTGGCCTAAGCAAGGCTAGTCTAAGCATGATAGGTAGAAACAGGATTGGTCTAGACATGCTTCGGGGAGGACATCGGTGTGCGAGCACAGATCGGGGAGAACAAAATCAGTGTCAGCGCGGGGAAATCGAAAAAGTTGGTCCAAACAAAATCGTTTTAAGCATAACCGGTTTATGCGTGAATGGTCTCAACACAATCAGTCTAAACATGATTGGTCTGAGGATGATCGGTCTAAGCGTGATAAGTCCAAGCGTAATTGGTCCAAGCATGAATGATCTAAGCATGATCGACATATGCATGACTAAACTCAGCACGATCGATCTATAAGCGTGATAGGCCTAAGCGTGGTTGGTCTTAGCATGTTCGATCTAAGCATGAACGGTACGAGCCTGATTGGTCTAAGCGTTATAGGTCTAAGCATGATAGGCCTACAAAGCATGTTTGATAAAAGCACGATTGGTCCAAGCATGATGTATCTGAGCATCATCGGTTCGATCCATATTGGTCTAGGCATGATCGGTCTAAGCATGATCGATTCAAGCATCATTGCAGGCGATTGGTCTAAGCATGATGTATCTGAGCATCATCGGTTCGATCCAGATTGGTCTAGGCATGATCGATCTACGCATCATTGCAGGGCGGTACACTTCAGTGAGGACACCCCCGTGCAAGCGCGGGCTGGGGAACAAAACAACCCAAGCGTGAGGAATTCGATATCTTCAATACTGCTATAATATTTGCAACCCGACAGTGTGGAGCACCAAACAATGTGCATTAAAAGGCGAAGCTACTTGTAGTGCTACATTATGTGTGTGTGTTGTTGTACGCCCGAATGTGGAGGGAAGGGGTCAAGTCATGTCAAGTGCTGGGACCATTTCTTCTCACCTTACAGCCTCGTCCGGCATCTCGTGCAGCAGGTACGTGCAAGACACGAGAGACGCCGAGCCGGTGGGGAGGCGCGAATCCGCAACGTCTCCGTACACCAGGGAGACGCGTCGGCCGACCTTCTTCTCTCTGTTGTGGTGGTCTCCCACGGCAATCATGTAGGGGGAGAGGTCCATGCCGATCACCCGTCTAGCTTCGGGCATGCCCTCTGCCAAGATGCGGGTGCTGGTGCCCACCCCACAGCCGAAGTCGACGATGACTCCACCCTTTTCGACCTGCCGTCAGATTCATTTTTCACGTACGTGGGAGAAGCAACGCATCGCGTCGCGACGTTGCTGCGCCGTGAGAGGGTATAGGGCAACTGGCGTACCGCAGCGATACATACAGCACTACATACAATAGTATCGCACCCGGTTGTAAGTAACAGAAGATCGATAATCAACCATCTCGTCGGAAAACGAGTATTACAGACTCTCTCGTTGGAAAACGAGTATTACAGACTCACCTGGTGTCTATAGACAACAGCATAGGCCGATGGGGGAAAAAAGGAGGAAGAAACATCTGGCAAAGAAGCATAACACATCTACAATATTTATATAGTATACTACATCTTAGTGTGTTGAGGTAGGAGGATTGTCAGGAAAGACAAAACCAAACGTCACCTACAGCAGTAGCCGCCCAAGCGCATTAAAAAAAAAAACAAAAGGATTCAATTGTTGAGAGCGCCTTGCAGCGTGGGTAGGCACAATTCGATGCGAGTCGACGAGGGAAGAAAAGACTGAAATCTTCTCGCGATAAAAATGAAGGCACGTACCGTAGCGGGAAGGGGGGAGAAGAGCCTGCTATGTGACCCCGGATCTGAGTTACGAGTGGGAAGGAGAGAGAGAAGAAGATGTGCGAAGACAATGAATGGGATGAGAAAAAAAAAATAGGAAAAAATAGCCTGTTGACCCTTTTAGGCCTGCAGTCCCGTTATGGGGACAAACTACTTAGAATTTGGCTGGTTTGTCCCCAAAACGTGACGGCAGTCCTAAAAGAGCCAGTTTTTTTCAGTCGAATCTATTTCAACCATGATGTCGAAGCTGGGCAAAGGCCTGTAGTCTGTAACAGGTGTGTGTGTTCTTCACATTAAACCGTTCTTTCTACCCGTCGACATCCAGCATAATCAGTGTCCGTGCCGATTCTCCAATCCTAGAACAGATACAAGTTCTGTGGTCACAAAGCTACGCCACAGAGATTCTACGTCGCCACGTGTGCAGTATGCACTGCAGTGGGCAATGCAAAGCCATGTCATCATACTAGATACGACAGACACGACATCCACATTCTATGAAATAGTGAAACGAAAAGAAACAATCAAAGAGAAAACAAAAACAAGGTAGACAAATCGAAAGAGAAAAAAGAAAAAAAATGAAAGCAAGAAAAAACAACACTGCTTGTAAACAGAGTAAGACAAAGAACCAAGGAAAAAAAATAAAAAAAAAATAACAAGGAAAAAAAACAAGGAAAAATAACAAGGAAAAATAGCAAAGGGGAAATAACAGGCAGACCAAAGCCCAAAGCACCTTCCAGGTGGCGGCAGCAGTTTGTGGTACGAGTAGTATAGCCAGGTTCTCCCTGCTAATCCGCCTGGTACCTTGCTACCCAGACTGCCGTCTCCGCCCTGCGTTCATCAACTATGCCCAGCCCCTTGGCGTCAGACAATACGAAACGAGCAGAGCAGGTTCGTCATCCAACCACGCCACACAGCTCCTTCAGTACGGCTTATCAATCAGAAAAGGAAGAGGAAGAAATAAAATGAAAATCACGGAGAGTCAGCGCAAGAAAGAAAAAAACAAAACAAAACAAAAATAGAAGCCAAGGGAAGACCACGTTCGAACCAGCTGCACCAGTTGGTAGCACTAGTAGTATGGTCATGTTCTACTTCCTAGTCGACTTGGTGCCTTGCTACCCTGTCTGCCATCTCCTTCCTACTTTCGTCTACCGCCGTTTCCCTTCTACCCCTTCTGTTCCCCCCCCTCTCCGCATTCCCTTGGTCGGGCTTTCTGCCACTTCTCCTGTTGCCCCCTCCCCCCCCATTCCCTTGGACACCATCCACGGCGGATGCGCGGCGCTGCCTACTCATATCAGCCTCAGCCTCGTGCCACATCATTATGAACCGTTCGGCTGCTTCAAGGATCCCCCGGTACCACTTCCCCACCTTTTTGGCTGCAGTGGACCACAACGCGGTCTCAACTCCAAACACCAAGAGGGAAACTTCCGTTGACCCTTCGGTTGCTCGGAACTCCCTAAGGTCTTCGACTATGCATCTATGCCAAGTCTTACACTGCCCGCCTGGTCTCGGGTTCTCCCCACCAGCTATCGTCCCGAACATTACCCGACTGGGTAATCGCTCCTTGCTTTGCCGTGCCACGCCCCCCGCAAAGAAGAGCCGCCGTTTACGAATGGTCGTTTCGATGCTCTCGCAACGTGTCATCTTGAGGGCCTTCGCGTACGAGAGGGTGGCGTGGTCAGTACGAAGTCGGCGCTGGAAGCCAACGACACGCAACAGGACTTGGTGGTGAGCCGTTCGAAGCTTGGCAAAGTGTTCCGCTCTGAGGGTCCACGTCACACACCCGTACAGCAGGGTCTCAATTACCTCGGCCTTCAGCATTCGGACTTTAAGGCTAAGGGGGGCGGTCGTCCTATCATACAACTCCGGGCCGAACCGTTTGAGGCATGCTCGCATGAGGCGGATCCGTAGGTCGATTTCGAGCGAGAGCGCAGCGTTTTCGTGGATAACGCCGCCTAGGTATAACAACTGGGTCGTCTGCATATACCTCTGGCCTGCCGCTTCGATGACGAGCGGTGGTGCGAGGGTTGTCCGGTCTGGTGTTTGTAGGACCATTGTCTCAGTCTTCTTTTCCGACACCGTGAGGCCTGCTGCTTCGAAGGCAGTCACGATGACTGTCATCATTTTTGCGAGCCCTTCAGCCGACTTCGAGACAATTCCTGCATCATCGGCTGTACATGCCCCATACAGACCTTCGCACGCACGCCAATGGCTCCTCCTTCCCTGTTCGAACTACTCCAGCTTCACTGAGTTGGACCAAATCCCTTACAATGGCTTCGTCTTCGCTGAAGCGTACTAGTACGATGTGTAATGCAGCAGCGAAGAACACGTTAAACAGTAACGGTGATAGTACACAGCCTTGCCGCAGCCCCTGCGTGACATCAAACCATTCCGAGAGCTCGCCGTCATCAGTACGCACGCGAGCCCGCATGCCATCGTGGAAATTACGGATAATTCTCAGCATCTTGGTTGGTACGCCAAAGCGCGTGAGTACCTTCCATAACAGCTCTCGGTCGACAGAGTCCTTCGCTTTCTGCAGATCGATGAAGCACACGTACAACGGGATTTTCCTCTGTCGTCCGAGCTGTTGCAGCCGGCGCACGACGAACAACATATCAATCGTTGATCGTGCGGGGCGGAAGCCGCAATGTTCCTCGGGGAGTAGTTCCTCGGTCTCGCAGTAGTTGCTGAGGCGGGGCGCGACGATTTTCAACAACACTTTGCCTGCGTGGGCAACAAGTGAGATCCCTCTATAGTGGTTGCAGTCAGTTCGATCCTTCTTTTTGTGAAGGACCTTGATGATCGCATCTTTCCATTGCTGAGGGACTTCTCCTGTTAACCAAATATTGACAAGGATGTTGTGAAAGCACTGGGCGAATGCCGGGTGGTCGATTTTTAGGAGTTCGACCGGGAGACCATCTGGCCCGACAGCTTTCCAATTCGGCATCCCCTTAGGTGCTTCTGTCATCTCGTCTACGGGTGGTTCATCTTCAAGCGACAGTTTAAGCGGTCGCGGTGGCAAGAGGTCGATGATCGTGGGATCGAGTTTCAGCGACTTCGTGTTTAAGAGTTTGTGGTAAAACCCCGCCCATCGTTCACGAATTCGCACCTTATCCCGTAAGATCGTGCCATCCTCGTCCCTAATGTACTGTTCGCTCCTCGCTTTAGTCCCTTCCAATCCTACCGTACTCTTAAGGTGCTTGTAAAAGCCTCTCTGGTCGTTGTTCGCTAGGAGTCGTTCGGTTTCGGCAAGGTACGCTTGGAGGTAAGGATATATCAAGTACGAGGGTCAAGGCGCTTCGCTCCGCGGGCGGCCTACGCCGCCCGCTACGCTCGCTCAGGAAGGAAAAAAGTACATCAAATTATGCGAAGCGAACAGAGGTCCACGATTGAGTTTAGTGTTTTCAAGGATCGTAGTTGCAAACCGGCGACTTGATAATGCCAAGAGCCCCGCCGCCATGCTTCAGGAAAAAACAGCTCCGACGTCAGCTTGGATGCCACATATACGCTTCGCTGATGTCGTACGTACGTACATACACCCCAGGTAGGGTACTACTGTCTGTACTTATTTTCTTCTTTCGATACCTGGTATGCTCTATGCTGTACTGTATGTACGAAGAAGCGGAAGCACAGCACGGCACAGCAGCAAAAACAACACAATGAAAATGAAACCGAAAACTCGGAAAGGAAAAAAAATCCCCGTCCCCTCTCGTGTAATATTTTTCTGCCTGATTGGAACACCTTACACCCGGTCGAAAAAAAAAGAGAAACATTCGCACAGAAGAGCTTCTCTCTCAGCCTCGTACGCCGCCCGCCCCTCTCGCGACCACCTCGCTGCCGATTCGGTCCGGGTAAAGCTTTTTTCACTCTCTGCCACAATCAGCCCCGTCGCCCGCCCCGCGTGAAGCCCGGTGCTCACCGTGGCCTTCGTTCGCCAGCTCGATAACGTTGGTGTTCAAATTGCACACCTCCCTCTTTCAACGTCAGCGTGGTCGCAAAAAGAAGCACCGCTTGTATGTTATCTTGCCCTACCGAACGACCTTTATAAACTCGTACATACTCTATCAAAAATCATAAATCGAAGCCAGACAAAGCCCGTTCATGCATCCCTCGAGTCTCGAGGCACACGCGACGCCTAGGCACGAAAGCGGCGACCGCGCTCCTTGCAACCCCCCCCCTTACCCGCCAGCACCCGCTGGCACCCGCGACGGCGCCGGGTCCTCCCGCGATGCCGTGCTCGGAGAACACGCACGCACACGAAACGAAAGAAGAGAAAAGGAAGAAATAACCGAGAAAACAAAGAACTGCTGGAAGGGTCCGGCAAGTAATGAAAGGAGGCGGTTTGGAAGTGGGAGCTCTGAGAGGCCAGGGATGCACCAACCGAGCACGCTCAGGGTTGTGATCTAAGTATGTATTTCTATTGAAGATAAATACCAACAGGAAAAAAATAAAAAAAATGCTCTACAGATAGGCTCTCGGCTGCTACTTACCGTGAAACGTTCAGCGGATGTTTTGCGTGGTAGCGAAAAAGTAAGACAAATGGTTGGAAAGAAAGCATGAAACCCCTACCCCAGATACAGCAGTACTTCGCGACAGCGGTTTTACGCTTTCTATTTACGGCAGTTTCCTACTGATACTGGTACTCGCTTTCCTACCGTATACCGTATACCGTCTACCTTTATGCCTGCATTCTGCTGGAGGGCACGCAATGTCTGTCTCTATCTCTACAGCAGTAGATGTTGCTTTGATGCATGCTGTGGTAGGCGGACAGTGACGCAAATAGTGAGACAAAAAACGACCCTCACCTGCCCACCAAGGCGCGTAAGCTGCGTCATGTAGGCTTCACGGAGGTGTTTTTCGGCGTTCAGCCCTTCGCTGGGGAAGCTCCTGATCCCCACGGCAACAGAGGCCAGCTCTTGTTCGAACGCCGCCTCCCAGCACAGGTTGCCTTCGCCATCTGTCGCAGTCGCAAACAACCGTGCCAAACGCAACCGAACCTAAGATTAACCCTAAAAAGCAAATCGAACGGAGACTCGAACAGATATTCGAATCGAACCCAACCGAACCGAACCGAACCGAACCCAACCGAGCTTTTTGCATATCAGGACATTTCCGAGGACGCATCGCTCGGCGTTTTCACTTTCCCCGCCGCGGAGAAAGAATTTGCTCCGAAATTCGTGCGAAAGGATGTATCGTCTTGCGTGGTACCAGCCACCAGAGATCCGTTAGTATTTCGGCCGTTATGCTTCAAGTATGCTTCAAGTTGATATTTCTACTTTCATCGGAGCCCTACAGCCTATATTGGATACTGCTGTAGCGCTGCGCTTTTCCATAAAAACTTGAGCACACGCCAGGGGTGAAGAGGATATCGTAGCATACTAGGCAAACAAACCTGACGGGGCTTTGCTAACCACCAGGTACTGGTGTAGGCAACATAACAACATTACTTGTCGCCCAGCGGGGTTTCAAGCTTCAACGGTAGGAGGAGACGCGTGGGGGAAAAAAAAGCAGTAAAACTCACCACGTACCAGTATTCGACACGACTACTGAAGCTTGCCGCAGACTATGAGACGACGCACGAGACAAAGGATATCAACCCTAAACCTCGATGGGTTGATTGATTGGCCTGGGGTTGGAGTTTGGATTAGTTATATTATTTTCCCGCAGCATGCCATATCTATTTGGCAACAATGTGTCGTGCTTTTTCCAATCATACCGTTCGCCAATAAAAATAAATCCAGAATTCAATGACTTTCAGACATGCAATATGCTATTGTGTATTATATACGGGTGTGTGACGTGGACCCTCAGAGCGGAACACTTTGCCAAGCTTCGAACGGCTCACCACCAAGACCTGTTGCGAGTCATTGGCTTCCAGCGCCGACTTCGTACTAACCACACCACCCTCTCGTACGCGAAGGCCCTCAAGATGACACGTTGCGAGAGCATCGAAACGACCATTCGTAAACGGCGGCTCTTCTTTGCGGGGGGCGTGACACGGCAAAGCAAGGAGCGATTACCCAGTCGGGTAATGTTCGGGACGATAGCTGGTGGGGAGAACCCGAGACCAGGCGGGCAGTGTAAGACTTGGCATAGATGCATAGTCGAAGACCTTAGGGAGTTCCGAGCAACCGAAGGGTCAACGGAAGTTTCCCTCTTGGTGTTTGGAGTTGAGACCGCGTTGTGGTCCACTGCAGCCAAAAAGGTGGGGAAGTGGTACCGGGGGATCCTTGAAGCAGCCGAACGGTTCATAATGATGTGGCACGAGGCTGAGGCTGATATGAGTAGGCAGCGCCGCGCATCCGCCGTGGATGGTGTCCAAGGGAATGGGGGGGGGAGGGGGCAACAGGAGAAGTGGCAGAAAGCCCGACCAAGGGAATGCGGAGAGGGGGGGGAACAGGAGGAGTAGAAGGGAAACGGCGGTAGACGAAAGTAGGAAGGACATGGCAGACAGGGTAGCAAGGCACCAGGCCGACTAGGAAGTAGAACATGACCATACTACTAGTGCCACCAACTGGTGCAGCTGGTTCGAACGTGGTCTTCCCTTGTCTTCTCTTTTCGTTTTGTTTTTTTCTTTCTTGCGCTCATTCTCCGTGATTTTCATTTTATTTCTTCCTCTTCCTTTTCTGATTGATAAGCCGTATTGAAGGAGTCTTGTGGCGTGGTTGGATGACGAACCTGCTCTGCTCGTTTCGTATTGTCTGACGCCAAGGGACTGGGCATAGTTGACGAACGCAGGGCGGAGACGGCAGTCTGGGTAGCAAGGTACCAGGCGGATTAGCTGCTACTCGTACCACAAACTGCTGCCGCCACCTGGAGGGTGCTTTGGGCTTTGGTCTGCATGTTATTTCCCCTTTGTTATTTTTTCATTGGTTCTTTGTCTTACTCTGTTTACAAGCAGTGGTGTTTTTGTTCTTTTTGTTCTTTTTCTCCAGCTCGTTTTTTTTCAAGTGTTGGCCACCTCGCCTGCAGGGGGGGGGCACGACAGATTGTTTCTTCTAGTTTTCTTGCATTTTTTTTCTTCTCCTCTTTCGATTTGTCTTCTTTGTTTTTGTTCTCTCTTTGATTGTTTCCTTTCGTTTCTCTATTTCATATAATGTGGATGTCGTGTCTGTCGTATCTATTATTGTTCCTCTTGCCATCTGACAATGTGCAGCATGATCTTCAACATGGATCACTCATAACTTTCCCGAAAGAAGAAAACCTCGGAAACAAAAAGAAACCCATGCACCAAGTCTATTAATAGTATGATGACATGGCATTGCAAAAAAATAAATAAAATTGCCCACTGCTGTGCTTACTACATACCAGGTACGTGGCAACGTCGTATCTCTGTGGCGTAGCTTTGTGACCACATAACTTGTATCTCTTCTAGAATTGAAGAATCGGCACGGACACTGGTTGTGCTGGATGTCGACGGGTAGAAAGAACCGTTTAATGTGAAGAACACACACACATATCAATCAAACCTGAATACTGGACGAAAAAAACCCAGCAATGTAGTCAGCCTTGTACACCCTTCATGGGGAATAACCCACGCAATTATCAGGGACGTGGTATCATAACTGTGCTGCACCCTTTTCGTGTTAGACAGCCCTGGAAGAGATGGCGATCGTTGATATTCGTGTGGTAGTAAGGTTCGATTGCTCCTTTTTTCACTGCATATCCGCGAGTCTTCACTCTGACAGCACTCCAGATAGCAGCCAGGTGGGTTCCTCTTTCGTGTTCACGACTACCGTGCGTTTCGTACGGTGCAGGCAGCACTCCAGACAGCAGCCGCTGTAGTCGGCAGCCACAACTTGGTTAGTGGTGGGAACGGGGATACTCTTATGTTATAGTTGAGAGGATATACCCGCGGCCATGTAGTTCAGTTTGCACATACATTGGTTTTATCTTGTGTGCGCATTCTTCGTCTCGTGTATTTTCAGGCAGCCGAATTTCGTTTTTTTTTGTGGTTTTTCGGATCTTTCTAGGGCTCCAGCACCTTTGTGTTACCACGGACTCCTTCGTCAGAGAATTAATGTGTGAGAACAACAACAACAACAACAGAAGTAAGTGTACGTCAACCATTTTTCTCCAGTACTCTGTACGTGGTAAGCCACTCTCCCCCTGCGGACAATACATCCTCAACCACTTTCTCTAGTCAGGAGCTAAAACCCTAATCCTCGATATATATATGTAGACATTTCTACTGCTGACGACGCGGCATTGAGTGATTGACGTATGTATGCGCGGTCGGATATGTGAGCGGCACTGGGTCACTGACGAGTGTGTGTGTTCTTCACATTGAACCGTTCTTTCTACCCGTCGACATCCAGCACAACCAGCGTCCGTGCTGATTCTTCAATCCTAGAAGAGATACAAGTTCTGTGGTCACAAAGCTACGCCACAGAGATACTGCGTTGCCACGTATTATGCAGCAAGCACAGCAGTGGGCAATGCAATGCCATGCATGCATGTCATCATACTATTAATAGATACGACAGGCACGACATACACATTCTATGAAATAGAGAAACGAAAGGAAACAATCGAAGAGAAAAAAAAGACAAAGAAGACAAATCGAAAGAGAAGAAGAAAAAAATGAAAGCAAAAACTAGAAGAAACAATCTGTCGTGCTCCCCCCCGCAGGCGAGGTGGCCAACACTTGAAAAAGAACGAGCTGGAAAAAAAGAAAAAATGGGCAATGCAATGCCATGTCATCATACTAGATACGACAGGCACGACATACACTTTCTATGAAACAGAGAAACGAAAGGAAACAATAAACAATCAAAGAGAAAACAAAAACAAAGACAAATCGAAAGAGAATGAGGAAAAAAAATGAAAGCAAACAAAACGATCTGTCGTGCCCCCCCCCCGCAGGCGAGGTTGCCAACACTTAAAAAAGAACGAGCCCAAAAAAAAAGAAAAAACAATAAAAACACCACTGCTTGTAAACAGAAACGGTCATTCTTATCGGAGAGTTTTTTTTTTCCAAATTTTCGACAATTTTTTCGCGCAATTTTTCAATCTTCCAAATTTTCCTGTTTATTTTTTCCAAATATTGGAATGTTAACGAACATGATATTTTTGGTTCTGGAGAATTTCACGAATAGTGACAGAACGCCTCCGTATATTAATACATACCTCCAACTAATAATTCCAAAGTTTGGAAATTAATTATGGAAAAAACGCTCGATAAGAATGAACCTACAAGACAAAGAATCAAGGAAAACATAACAAAGGGAAAATAAGAGGCAGACCAAAGCCCAAAGCATCCTCCAGGTGGCGGCTACCCAGACGTACGCACGGTCGGACTTGTAAGCGGCATTGATTGGGTGACTGGCGTATGCACGATCAGGGTTCTGAGTTATAAGCGGCGTTGGATGACAGGCGTGTGCATGGTCAGAGTTGAAACCGGAGTACGTACTTCGAGTGTACAGGTATGACTTTAGGCAAAAAGTACGTGCTTCGAGTATACACGTACCAGGGGTATGACTTTATGCAAATCATTGGAAGCATTGGCTAATCGCTGCAACGTGTGTCACGAATATAGTTGGTGATACACGTGTTAGTACAATACTACAGAACACCCCACGCGCCTGATTGCCGATTTCCTATGTTCCAAATTTTAGCGCATCATACACTACGGGGCTTTCACATACATGAAACCGTTGTTATGGGAGAGTCAGAATTTCCACATATATATATATATATATGTGAAAAAATCCCATGCTTGAGAATTCGAATATGTGAATTTAACATGGGGCGAAATATCAGGAAAGTTGAACTTCACACAGTTCGAAATTATTTCACATACAACGTATATATATGGAAAAAAAAAAACTCCAACGAAGCCCCTAAGGCAGTGCCGTCACGTGCATGAACCATATGAGTACCCTCGCATACCATGAGATTGTAACCTCACATGCCATGAAACTTTACTCCCATATAAATGAAATTGCTGTGTAAGGTGTAAGGTTGAGGTTGCGTCATCGCAGTCATGTACGAGACGCATAGATTGGACAGGACTTTCCCGACCTTCGTAGGAACGAAAAATGGGCCTTCAGCTCTCTCCCCACGAAATTTTGCGCTACTGCGCCGGCACCCCGAACGAGGACCGCCATACCAACCGCTCTATACCGCCGGATGCAAATTGGCACAGCACAACGGGAGATTTTTCGGAGTGACGGCGAACGGTTTCTGGCACCCGGCTATGGCTGCGTATCGCACGCCGATGGGCTTGCCGATACTGCAACATCGTGCTTCCCAACGGGGCCCACCTCTGGAACAAGGGCGACGACGGTCTGTGGTGTCTCGGGAAAATCAGCGCGACTACGCCCACGGATGGAGTACATTTGGTTCGATTTTTGGACGACCCGGGAACCATCAAGCTTCCTCTTTCTCCGGCGCGCTACACGACTTCGACGAAAGCTGTACGAGGTTCTTGGTGTCTGCAAAATCACTTGGCTAGCGCGTTTGCACGGGGGGTCCAGCGTGACGTAGATGAATCTCGAGGCGCAGCCGTGGATAGCTGATTTTCGCATTTCGGCTGCGCTCGTTTTTTTTTCTTCTTCTTGCCGTTTTCCTGGTCTTTTGGGGGATTTTCTTATAATTCGGGTCGTTTTCTTTTTCTATGCGGTATGATTTTGGCGCTGTATGTTTTTTTCTCGGGTCGGGTTGGGGGTGATTTTTACGCATTTATTTCGTCCTGCCGCCCCCCCCCCTAAGTGTCGGGACTGGTCTGCGTGCTCGGGGCACTCATCTGCGGCACGGAACACGTTTGTTTCCGGAGTTTTGGTTTGGGTTTAGGTGGTGTATGGTGCACCCCGTGTTGTTTTCCTTCTTCGTCATACCGAACACCCCGCGCTCGGGAGTCGGGGGCGATCCGGGTAAAATTGACTACTACTCATGCTGGGGCACAGGACCGCCTGGCTTTTGCGCTAACCTTTCGCTTTTCCGCAGACACTTTTTTTACCACCCCCCTCGCGGATGGTATGGCGATGACTTTCGATGACGATTTATCCCTGTCCCATACGGTTAGGCTTCCTTTCTTCCCTTTCTTTCTTTTTCTTGGCGTCCGTTGCCGGCTTCGTAACCTTGCCGTTCAGAGGTATGAGAGTGGGTTTTGAGGAGCCGCATTTTCGACTCGTGTTCTCGCTCGTGGAATCGAGGTTTCCCCGAATTTCCCATATTTCTGCATGTATGTATGTATGTGCGGCTTATCAGATTGGGCTAGTGTTATGGTACTGCTTTCAATGAAGCCGAAAGGCCGGTAATAACCTGGATTCAGGTATTGGGATCGTGTTTGCAGTACATGGGAGGCGTATCCTAGATGCCTAGCGAGGCACGAACGAGCCTTGCTCTCAGTGTCCACCGTGCACGAAAGGACTAAAGCTGATCTTCTATCTCCAAGTATTCACACACGTGAGTACCAACAAGTGCCTGCTCAAAAGGCAAACCTAAAAAAAGGATACCAAGTGTCCCGACCTTGAACTCAACAGTACAATAGCGCCCTCACATGCATGGAACTGCTTGAGGTAGTACTCCGGTACGACGACATCGCTGTTTGCGAGGATGGCAGTTCGCCGCTTCTCCCAGTTCTCCGCCCCCTGCGAACAAACGCAAAGGCACCGAGCAGCAAATGCATACCAGTTATAAAGATGACCACAAGAGGGCAGTTCGTGTCGATACACAACGTAGTAGTGTTACAGTAGTGGATATACTATCGTGGTACGACCATACCAGGTAGTTGTAGTAGTAATAGCACTAATAGTGTGGTGCTCGGAGTAGCAGCAAATATCGGCCGGGGCCACAGTTCGTGTGCCTTCGGCGCCACATGGTTTAGCACCAGGTTTGACACGTACATTGCACGTGTCCAATACCAGATGTGTCCGGTACACACGAGTAAAATACGATACAACATGATCCAACTGTTGGAAGAGGGTTAATACTCGTAGCAGAGACGAAGCAAACGCAGGGGGGGAGGAGGGGAGAGGAGAGGTTTGGGTACTTGGTTGGATAATATGTAAGTAAGGTCCGGGGTCGCCCTCCAAGTCTACGAGGTATCGCACCTCGTACCTGACGACTGCTATTAGTAGTTCACGCTATGAATAGATGCCTTTTATATTCTGTACTCAGATCGTTCGAATGAAAACTACTGCTGTAGAACACAAAGACAATGCTACTTGCTGTTGCGTCACACTGCAGGGGGCGCGCGTCACGCTACAGTAGTACTTCAAAACGAGCAAAACAAGAAGCCTGAACGGCAGCCGCCGACGTAAGATGAACTACCGGGTACATACTTCGAAGTACATAAACTGAAGAAGCTTTCGTTTTTTCCGCCGATTGCTCGCAACACAAGTGTCACCAGACAAACCTCCGCTTATTTTTATCATGAGCCACAGAGCAAACCGACAGCCGTCGATGTAAAGTCAAAGCGTTGTTATGAGGCTTAGATTGAGTAGGCGATTGGTTAATCTTTTACCTTTATTTAGCCCAACGGACTAAGACCCTCACAAATAAATGGCGTCGTCGGCAGGACATGAGTCGTTGGTCGTGAGTACGAATCTCACGTCCACCATGAAATCGCTTTTTAAAGAAAAGCGAGTTTCCTCATGTCAAGAATCTGAAAAATGCTTTTGGATCCCCAGAAATTGGAACCGCGTTTGGTGGCGCGTCGACCCGTAAAATCCGGTCCGTTCCAGGGGGGGAGAGTGTTATGAGGCTTAGACTGAGTAGGCGATTGATTAACATATTACCTTTAGCCCAACGGACTAAGACCCTCACAGCGTGGTGAGCTTGAGTTTTATTTGTACGAGTACCAATCCGCCGGAGGTTGAAAATAAAAAAAAACGAACTGAAGGTTTCGTTTTTGGTATTTTGTGCTCGTGTGCGTGCGGCTGAGAAAATTATCGTACCTAGCATTAATAATAGCGATAGTCGTCGTACCTATTATTTAATAGTACCAGGTAGTCGGTACCGCATCTAATCTGCGCAACATAGTTTGTCTTGACCACAGTCAATCTGAGAAATCCCCGATTTATCGCTTGGCTTGCGGTAGATATGCTTGGTATTAATTAATTAGTGGTGGTACAGCAGCAGCTAGCTGCTATTAATAGCAGTGTATACTGCAGTACAGTACCAGGTGGGTAACAGTGAAGTGCTCGGTCTGTACCCCAAAATAAACTGGTACCCATACATATACATATACAAGGGCTCCGCAAGGAAGGGTGCCTGCCGGCACCCATGCTCCGGATAGGAAAATATACCCCAGTGCCAAGTCGTGTGATTACTTTTAAGGAAGTTGACATAAATGTACCATTCGATCTTGTTACGAACGGGATCAGGGCACTGCCAAGTGATGCAGGGAAAAGGCGCTGCCAAGTGTCAGTTCTCAGTTTTCGTATCTCAGTCTCACTCGAATTTTATAGACCAACCAAAATACCGCATTTGTTTGGGACGTCATTATTTTTGTCTTTTTCAGCCATGTACTCTGAAGCCCGGAAATCACAACCGTCTATTATTTCTTATGGGCCAGGAGATCATCGATAATTTGGAGCAGTTGCTGCTGTCGGGGGCAGAAATCAGCTCAGTTCCGAGGCGTTTCTCACAGGACTGAGATTGCTTTAATTGTGTTCACGATGATAGTACACTGCTGTAGTTTTCTTGCCCTTTTGCTGCCCAGTTGCCAAGTACCCAAAACCCACGCCTATGTCACCCCTACTTCCAACGGCGCTTGTGCAGAGGAGATGACCTCTCCCGCACACGAAATCGATAGCAGCTGCAGCGCTCCAGCATAACATAAAAGATAGCAGCAACAGCAGCAGCAAGAGCAGTAGTAGCAGGCACCACTGCTGCTGCGGTCGGTTGCTGCAGCTGCTGCTACTGTGCAGACCCAGCCGCAACACCAGTAGCAGCACAACAACAACAGCAGCAGCAGCGGTATGTACGGCATCGCAGCAGACCGCAACTTGCAGTATACGCATAAATTGCTGCGAGAACAGGATGCGTACTGTACGCGCATTATCGCACTCAATCCTGAGAACAGCAGGCAGCAATCGAGATACTGCAAGTATGATGAGCAGGATAGAGCACCTACCGGATACCTGATACCTGATATCGATCGGCAATACAGAACAACCGCAAAGTACTCGTACTACTACTGCTGACGACATGGGTAGTGTTCTCAGTCTGAATCCCGGCGAAAACAGAAGACGTGCCGAGTTCTAAAACCAACACAGCAATCACCGGGATAATATACAACGATCTGGTACCCAGAACGGTGCGATACCCCGAGAAGGCGCGTGCAGTCGTCCGTCGAAGAGAGAGGGGCAATGGAAGGCAGCCAACGAGTAAGGGAAGACCGAGGTGGCCGATCAGGCCGATGGTGGCCCGCAAAGCAAGGGAGTCGGGAGAAAGCGGTAGCATCAGCAAGGCCGAGAGATGGAACCTCGGAGAGAAAATGAGATAAGATCAAGTCTGTCACGTAGTATACAGTATACCAGGTAAATAATAAGCTTTTACAGATATCGCACCCAAGAATACATGAGACTGTCAATACGTATCGATGTCGAAAAAGCAAGCATGAAGGCAGGGAGGCGAAGGCGCCCGGAGTCCCAGACAAAGTTCAAGACTAAATCGATAGCGAAGGCTTCCCGCAACCTGAAGATAGAGCTCCGTGTGGTGTCTCCTCAACGCAGCTATTATTTTATCGTTCGCATCCTGATGAGTACACGGGCAACCCGTGTACCTTCTACGTTTAAAACAATACGCAGTAGTAGGGGAAAAAGAGAAGATGTGCCGAGTTTTACCAAACTTTGACTAAAAAAAAACAACAACAAAGCAAAATCACCGGGATATGCAACGATCTGGTACCAAGAACTGCGCGGTACGCCGAGAAGGCGCGTGTAGTTGTCCGGCGAAGAAACAGGGACAAGGGAAGGGAGCCACCGAGGAAGGCAGGACCGAGGGGTTCGAACAGGCCGATGGTGGCGGCCCGCAAAGCAAGGCAGTCGGTAGAAAGCGGTACGTAGCATCAGCAAGACCAAGAGATCGAACCTCGGAGAGTAAAAAGCTACTATTAATACTGTAAGATGAAGCCTGTCACGAGAAGCTCTTCGCGGAGCAACAACACCTAAACAAATTTCCAGGACCACAGAAAATAGAACGTCCGTGTCTCCTTTTTCCAGCAAATATCCCTCAAGTTCGGGGTCGCCGGGTTCGGCGGTGGCGCGAGACTCCGAGACGCGCGCACGGGAGAACACCCGTCGGAGGCCGGCTCGCGCGACCCTCGAGGAAAGCGGTCGAAAAAGCAAGCTCGAAGGCAGGGGAGCGAAGGCGTCCGGAGTCCCATACAAAGTTGAAGATAAAATCGGAATTTTAAGGTTTGCTCACAGCGGCCGAGATTCATTGTATATATATCTATATATATGCCATCTGCGTCAGTCTATACCGAATTCGTTCAAGACAACCCACTTCCTTCGCGTCCACACTTCCATTCCCTAAGTACTACCTGGTACAGAGTACATACATCACATACTACATGCCATAATAATACCGGTCACATACTGCAGTGTTAGCAGGTAACGTACTACTGATACCTGATATCAGTCCGGTAGAATACTGGATATTATGTACGATACACTATTAATCATAAAAGGATATCCACGCACAGAGTTACATTTTCAAAGACACTGTCAAAGTAATAGAAATATTGAAATGCGAATCGAGTGGTACGAGAGGAGCAATTCGCGTGTGAAAACAAAATAAAAAATATGTTGCGGTCACGGTTGGGCGACGCAATCGGGGGGCAACTATGCGTGGGACGCGAGGTGGGGGGGCACGAGGGGGGGGAGCGGGGGGGGGCTTCTAGCAAGGCGGTTTGTCCTCCGAACAAAGGCGCGCATCAAAGATCGAAGATCGTCGAAGTCGGGCCCCCAGGTACAAAAACAAAAAATCTCCGGCGTTTTTTAGTGATTTTCGACGATGACCTGATGCTCATTATTGAACGAAAAACAACCAACTCCGACTCATTATGGAACTGCAACGTGGGACCTTGATGAAGCAGCAGATGAAAATCTGAAAATCTGACACAGCAGCAGCAGCAGCAGCAGCAGAAGCGGTCGACGAGCACGGCAAGGAAAAACCACACCGACAGCGGATCAAGCATAATAAGCAAGCATACCTGCAGGGCTTCGACGATGCCTGTCCAGTCGAGACCTCGCTTCTCAGCACCCTTGACCATAATATATCTGGCCTTGTCCTTGAGGGAAGCGAAGGCGGCCTTCGCAACCGTTGTCGGAAAATCTTCCTCCCACGGCCTACCCTTCGTACGCTCCGTCTTCGACGGCAACCCCGCGAGCACCATCGTCGCGGCCTGCCCCGGGGCTCGCGCCCAAACGTGCCGCGACTTGTACCCCGAGGCCGAGGAGGTGCTCACACCGAGTCGCGGGACGGAGGCAGACCCTTGCGGGGCCAGAGAACGGGGCGCCACAAACGCTCCGCACTTTTGCAAGAACAACAGAGTCATCACGACCGAAACTCGTGGCACAGCGACCATGATGGTGGTGCTTCTCTCTTGCAAGTTCCCTTTGGTCGAGAGAAAATAACGAGCTGACGCTGGACCCAGAGAGGCGATGCTGGTTGTAGGTGGAGGATGGCTAGGAGGGGGAGTAGGAGCTATACAGGGCAAGAGCGTGGTCGCAGTGACTGTACACTGTACCTCGTGTACCTGACTCAACCGTATGATCGACATGGGCGGAAACCCGGAAACCGTCAAAATTGAATATTATTCAAATTCGAAATTTTGCCACCCCGCACAGGGAAACGGGGATGGATTTGATGGGGTTTGTGGATGCGGGGAAGGCCTTGCCTATAAGGAAATACGGGCCTTTCTTCCCTCCCGGAAACTGATGATCGTGTGGTGGATCTGTTACCGACTCACCAGCAGCACGGCGCGCGACAGAGTAGAACCTCACTCGCTGTGATCAGAAGGTCGTTGGAAGGAGCAAGGTGTTGTTTGAATCTTGCCCCCGCTAGGATTTTTGAGAGATTGATTTTGCTCAAGCTGTCAGGAGAGCTGAGCATCAACGCGAGCAGCAGCAGCGGTAGCAGCTCAGCCTCATCATGTCGGGCTTTGGGGGAGGAAGGGGGGGGGGGGGGGGGGGGCAGGGTGAAGAAGGTCATGACCCAGCCTATTTCGCTCATCTTCAGGTTTCTGCAAAACGTGAGTGGTCCTTCCAAGGCAGAGCTATTTCTGAACGGCCGGGTTCCGTTTCTCTTTTCGGGTAACAAGGGTAGCTTGCTTCGCCCTACAGCAGTACAAGTACACAGGCACACGAAATCATATTCAAAAACAAAGCTAATAGAGGCGATTGATTGCGTTCCCTGATCCCAGATGCGACACAAATACAGCAGGTGGCACGCGATACTCGTAGCCATGTCGAAATCACGTGGGACATTAGGTCGAGAGCCCTTGCTTTCTGCTTGGTATCGCGACACTAAGATACGCAATTGCGCAGCTTTTGCGAGCAAAGCAAAGGATTGGCCACAATGGCTGAACGTGTAGGTACCTGGTCAGGAACTCATCGTAGCATTCCAACGGCGCAAGCAGCTGGGTACATACCGCCGTACCAGTAGCTCTCGATGTGTCGAGGTACAACTACAGCAGCAGTACTCGTACCTACAGCAGTATACCAGGTGTATGATGCGTACCAGGTACATATTAGGTACGATACCTCATATATACAACCAGCAGTACTACTCGTACTGGAGCAGTAGTCTAATATCTCAACACCCTCTGCTCTTGTATTTGCCTTGGAGAGGTCCCACAGTCCCACCTCTCAATGTTTCAGCACGTGTGCATTCGACCTTGTCTCATTATTTACCGGTGTTGTCCACAGGGTGTTGACCAGACCCGCGGGTTGGGTCAGGAGCTTTCAAAATCTCACGGTTCGGGTCGGGTCAGATGTGGATAAGTGAAAAATGCCGCGGGTCGGGTCGTGTCCACCCGTCAATGGCCCTGGTATGGTATACAAGGCGCTTCGCTCCGCGGGCGGCCAACGCCGCCCGTTACGCTTGCTCAGGAAGGAAAAAAGTACATCAAATTATGCGAAGTGACAGAGGTCCACGATTGAATTTAGTGTTTTTAATGATAGTAATTGCAAACCGGCGACTTGATAATGCCAAGAGTCCCGCCGCCATGCTTCAGGAAAAAACAGCTCCGACGCCAGCTCGGATGCCACATACTCTTCGCGTCGCGGATGTCGTACGTACGTACATACATACCCCAGGTAGGGTACTACTGTACTTATTTTCTTCTTTTGATATGCTCTACCAGGTATGTCTTTACTCGTATGTACGAAGAAAGCGAAACCACAGCACGGCACAACAGCAAAAACAATGAAAATGAAACCGAAAATTCGGAAACAAAAAAAATCCCCGTCCCCTCTCGTGTAATAATTATCTGCCTGATTAGAACACCTTACACCCGGTCGAAAAGAAAAAAAGGAAAAAATCGCACAGAAGAGCTTCTCTCTCAGCCTCGTAGCCGCCCGCCCCTCTCGCGATCACCTCGCTAGCGATTCGGTCCGGGTAAAGCTTTTTTCACTCTCTGCCACAATCAGCCCCGTCGCCCGCCTCGCGTGAAGCCCGGTGCTCACCGTGGCCTCCGTTCGCCAACTCGATAACGTTGGTGTACAAACTGCACACCTCCCTCTTTCAACTTCAGCGTGGTCGCAAAAATAAGCACCGCTTTAATGTTATCTTGCCATCCCGAACGACCCTTATAACTCGTACATACTCTATCAAAAGTCATAAATGGAGGGCCAAACAAAGCCCGTTCATGCATCCCTCGTGTCTCGAGGCACACGCGACGTCTAGGCACGAAAGCGGCGACCGCGCTCCTTGCGATCCCCCCTCTACCCGCCAGCACCCGCTGACACCCGCGACGGTACCGGGCTCTCCCGCGGTGCCGTACTCGGAGTACACGCACGCACACGAAACGAAAGAAGAAAAAAGGAAGAACGAACCGAGAGTGCCAAGAGAAATGGAGAAAACAAAGAACTGCTGGAAAGGTCCGGCAAGTAATGAAAGGAGGCGGTTTGGAAGTGGGAGCTCTGAGAGGCCAGGGTTGTACCAAGCGAGCACGCTCAGGGATTGTGATCTAAGTAAGTGGTTCTATATACCAGTACATCGCGCGTACCCTACCGTGTGGGCTGTTACGAGTTACGAGTATCTCCAGAACGGGGTATGTGGAGCCTCACCGAATACACGTAGTCGTCCTTTCTTTACGGGCGCAACGGTTTGTACTCGCAAGCCTGTGGGAGAAAACTGCTGTAGAACCATAAATCAGATATTAACTGTACTAATATTGATCCCGTTTTCGCTGTAACCGTTGTGGTAGAAACCGCGGCTATGTGCGTAAATTCGCGTGAGGTCAGAGGGTGCCTTGACCGCTAACCGTACCTGGTACAATGCTTGTACATCGCAATACGTCGCACGTAGCCAGGGCCAGTTTGGAGCGCACAGGTTGACGTGGGATTAAGGTACCAAGTGGTATACACATAGTAGTACAAGGCTCCCCTCGGGATGTGGTTGACTTGAAAATTCGGGGGTGTCGCAAGATGAAAAGGTGGGACACAGGCGTTCCTATGTATATTAGCCTATGCGTGGTTGGCTGTTATACTGATCGATGCTGCTGATGTTGTACCGCTGTTGTTGTACTGCGCGGGTGCTTTTGATATTTATTAATAGAGCAAATGCGCATTGGAATCGTCCGGCTCGTCGTGTTCAGGATAGCACGCCCTCAGAAGCACACACGCACTAACAGCAGTAGCACCAGTCGAAACTGCGTCAATGAAATGTGGCTTTGAAGTACTGCTACTGCTGCCTGTAACATAGATGCTACAACGTTGAAGCTAAAGCTTGCAGCAGCAGGGCGGTGCCTACAGGTACACAACAAAATGAGCAGATAGCATAATAGCAAACATAGTAAGTACAAAATCGCAGTATGATAGTACTACACGCACATCAGCAGTACGAGTAGTACGGTTTAGTATCGGTGCAAAAGTTGTTCATGTGTGTCGAGAGCGAGCTTCAGCCAATTCCAGAGACAACGGCAAAGAACAGGCCCACTCCAATGAGATTTCCACGCCTAATTCTATCATACATATATCTAGTATATGTGAGTAGAGCAGCACCATTGCACATGTTTGTGCATGTCGTGTGCACCGTGAGCGAACTGCAATCAAAGATAGGGACGCACCAGCAATCCACTACTTCTTGGTAGATACAGCACAGAGTATATGCGGTGCGAGGTACCTCGTACACATTATACCAGGTACGTACCGCTGTAATCTTAGTTTATTTACGATACAGCCGCATGTAAAAACCGGTATATGACACCCAGATGCTTGACGTCTCAGCACTGGAATTGCGAGGACTCTCCGCGCTTGGAAGCCCTTTTATCGAGTCGAGGTGGGCCTTTACCTTTTAGTTTGCTTCTCCCGCTACCGTGCCCGCATGCCTCGGCCTCACCCAGGGGGGGTCCACCCGATGTCCTGGTCGAAGGTCCATGGGGCCGGCGTCGGCGCAGAAATTTGTCGAATTGCCAGAACGTTGGCTTGCTGGTGTCTTTCACAGCGTAAAACGCTCTTGTTCGAAGGCGAAAGGCGGCGTGAAAACATATTTTCTACTATTTGTGCATATGTATCACACGATAACAGTTTATCCGCTTTCGAAAAACGTAATAGTTTACGTACTGTGCCAGGCACAAAATAGTATTTTGTAGTAACTTCCCGAGCAGTTTATCCTGCAATCTACTGTAAGACGCCACGGGGTTTAGCGCCACACCAGCTTGCACAACACGCAGCTTCTGCTTACAGAAGCTTCTGCTTACAGAAGCGGCAGCACACAGCCCGCCACGAATCCCGACGCCCAACCCAAGCACAACAAGCTGCTCGGTGCAGTTTTGCACCCGGAGCAAGCATCCTACTACAGCACACAAATAGCAGCTATGCTGGCGGCGGCTAGGGGCGTGTCCCGGACGCGTGACTGACCTGCATGCCTCAATGTTGGCATTGGACATGATCGGCCTCCGCGTTTTGCCTACTACGGCGGTGCACCAGCTATACCAGTATCGAGCACACCGCACACAACAACAACAACAACTTCCTTGGCGAGGCTCGAAGTCGCGAAATGGATAGGGGCCGACTATATATTTAGTTAATCGGCGACTATTACCGGGGAACCCAGTAGTCGTCACCAAAAATGGTGTCCTAGCATAGGGAGATGCATAGTTTTTGGGTCTACCGAGGGTCTTGACTACTCTGGGTCCCCGTTGCGCTTCTATATCTTTCTGCGGTTGGGCCCGGTATTTACCCGGTATTTACCCGGTATCCTGCGCACGGTACTTTGCCGTAGTTTGCGGAGTGCTTGCGTTTTTTGTGTCTGACTGGTGCGCCCGTGCCTGGCATGATGTTCAAGCCTTTCGGGGAATACTGCAGTCCCGTTTTGGGGACAAACTATTTAGATAATGAATGGTTTGTCCCCGAAACGGGACATCAGTCCTAAACCTTAAGTACTGCAGGGTGCAGGAGCCTAAATCTGACTTTAACTCCAACTGTTTTGTCCCCACAACGGAAGTGCAGTGCTTAAGGCCTAGAAGGGGTAAATAGTTGATATCGAGGAAGACTGCTCGTCAATGACGCCAGTGGGTGGGCTCACTTCGCCAGGCAACTTAGAGCTACGCGTCAAGTCCAGCGTAGCCAAGGCATGCCTTACTTGCCGCCCTAGAAGTCGAGCTTAGCAGTTACCAACCAGGCTGGGAGTGAGCTGAGCTGGAAATCCATGACGCTTTTAGCATCTCCGCCATTGAAACGTGTAAAACTCCACGTATTGCAAGGCATACAGAATGCCTCCTTGACGCATGCTGCGGTGGTGGTGACACCTTGTTTTTCTTCCTCGACGTGATAAGCCAACACCTTCACGTTATAAGCCAGCATCCGACATGGACAAAAGCTGAAAACCTAAGCCCAATACACAATCAATCGCACGGGAGGGATACCGTATTTTATTGATCAAGATAACACACACCCTGGGATGAATCTGGGAGCCGACTGTCTTCAAAACCACGCCTTACGGGGGGGCACACGCAACGAGAATGGTAGCTCTGGAAATATCTCGTCCAGAGAGAGATCGTTCCACAGAAGCGCCGCTCGGCTTGTTCTCTAGAAAACCAGCTTTGAAATTCGTCCGAGGGGGTGTGTTACATTATCACCCTAGTGTGATAGTCTTATATACACGGTAGGAAACTGTGGAACAGCCTCGAGAACTGCACATTGTGTCCAACCCCTACGGAAGAGCATTTTGCTGAAGGTGTACGATTTTTTGTTGCTCCACCTTTTGAATAATATTTTGTTTGTTCTCGTTCTGAGGTAATCTTCCACTTCAGAGTTATTTTACACCTCGGGCAGATGATGTACAGATCATACAGGTCGTCATGCAAAATCATTCTCACTCGATGGTCTAGACACTTTGGTCAGATACATTCCTGATCTGTGATCTAGCTCATGTTGCCGGGTGGGAGCCGTATATATAGTCTGCATGATCTTGCACATGCTTACTGGGTTGGATCTGTACTCTACAACAGATCCTGCACTGTCTCTCACAACTACAGGTTAGGATTTAGATGATCTATCTGTAGATGACCTATCTGCAGATGATCTGTCCGAGGCGTGGAGGCTGTCCTGTGTCCTGTGACTACGGACTGCAGCATGACGATGGGTCTACGTGAGAACAACAAGAACAAGAATAGTAGACCTTGGCCCAGCTTCGAAGAAATTGTTGGAATTATTGTTGATTTTTTTCGAAGCCTGGGAAGGTGGTTGTTGTCATCAGCGGAGATATCAAGAGTGTGGACTATTACGGGGGACCATAGTCAACAGGACCTATGGTATACATAAAAACCTATATGTTTATCCATTTTTACTAACAATATTTGGTCCTGTTAACTATGGCCCCTCGTAATAGTATACGAGTAGAGATATCATCTCCCACTATGGGCGGATACGTAAGGACAGTTCAAGCCTTTTAGTACAGCAGTCCCGTTTTGGGGGACAAAGCACTTGGGATTTGAGTTGTTGGTCCCCTAAACACGACTGCAGTTTTGAAAGGGTTACACATAAATATGAAGATTAATCGCTCCTTACGTTAGGTTCGAGAGTGGTACGAGTACTGTTATGTTACGGAAGCTGGGCCAAGTCGTCGTAGACACTGCTGGCACCCGATGCCGCCTCTCCTATTTCCAAAGAAATGATCGGGACACCAATGTCGGTCCCCGTTGTTGTGCGCCAACGATGTAAATACCAGGTATGCTTTTGTACTCTTTTCCAAAGTGGTGTAACCTATTACTATTACGGGGGACCATAGTTAATGGGACCAAATATTGTTGGTAAAATTGGTCAAATATATAGTTTTTTATGCATACCATAGGTCCTGTTAACTATGGTCCCCCGTACTACTAGTATTAAAGACTCTCAACGGTCTTGCGATCTAGAGGCTCACCAAGGTGTTGTTAATAGACTATTACTTATAGATTTCGAGCCATGCTAATGTAGGGGCTGCAATCAGGGGTTGCCCACACATTTTTGGCTGACCGAGCTCCACATCTGGGCGGCTACCCAAGATTGTTTACAGTATGTTAGGAATTCGATGTGTCATTTTCAGGTTATTTTGGATAGATGCCTACATATAGCCCGTGCGATTGATTGTGCTTCGCGCTTACCAGGTAGGCTTCAACGGCTCTGGAAGTCGGTTGTTGGCTTCTCAGGTGGGGAGCCTCAGAAAATTCTCAGAAACTTCAGGTGCTATACGTAAAGTAGTATACCCCTACGATAGCACGCGTTAGTGTTGTGAAGGTGTTGGCACCTAGACCAACCTACCGTATTACACGGAAGATAAGTCAGTGACACTCACTCCTTCGGACGGTTTTGTGATCTGGTCTTTTCGACAACGGAAATGGTACGATTGCCGGGCGATGCGTCCTTGGAAAGAACCCGACGATATCTTTCCAGAGTCCAGAGCCACCATCTGTGTTTAGGGGAACTCGGCTCGGAAATTCGACGCCTGTGGTGTCTTGTCTTGATTATAGTATACAGTAGCATCAGGTCTATTCAGGTCTAACCTGGTCTAACCAGGTCTAATCAGGTCTAATCAGGCCTAATCTGGTCTAATCGGATATAATCCGGTGTAATCAGGAATAATCTGGTCTGCTCAAGTCTCGTCTGGTCTAATAATATCTATGCAGGTCTAATCAGGTCTAGTCGGATCTAATCGGATGCAATGCGGTGTAATAATAGTCAGAGCTTTGGGGTTAATGTGTTAAGATTACTTTCGGGTCGGGTATTGGCCCATATATGGGTTCAGAAGTTGGTCCGCGCTTATCTTACGCTTGTGTCCCGAACATTGCTGCCTACTCCTCTCCACGCGCAGCAGTGCTCACGCATCTCGGAAAGATCATTTACTTATAGATCATCCAAATCGTGCTGGATACTGTCCTACCGTTACGAGACGTTATGCAGGATCTGTATGCGAAGCACTGCTGTATTAGTAGTACATATTCCTACCCCTACCCAAGCAACGTGTGCTCTAGAGCACGTAGACTGTATGTATTGCCTTCCCCCGGCAACACGAGCTAGATCAGACGGATCTGGTCTGATATATCTGCCCTGAAACTGATCTATCTGATCTGATCTATCTGATCTGTCCGATGTGTGCGCAGTACTATATTGAAAATTGCCTTTTTTCCCTCATGTACGGGACCCTTTTTCTTCAGCAGATGTTTGGATGTTGTCCAGCGTTGTTAGTATTTTATGTTGGTCGTGTTGGTGCTGTTGTTGGTGTTGTTGATGCTGCTGACGTCGCTGTCGATGTTGATGTTGTTGGCGTTGATGTAGTTGCTGGTGATTGTGGTTGTGCTCGCTTTATTAATAGACCGTTCTTCCTACCAAACGACATTCAACACAGCAGTGTCTGCAATGACTATGTATCCTACTCCAGAGGTCCAAGACGTATTGGTACGGCCATGCGTAGTGATGGATAGCCGATACGTCGAAACGTTTTGTTGAGCATCAGCATATAATATCTGTTCCAAAAAAATGGATGAGAGGGGCCAAAAACACTTGAGAGTACCACATATATGGAACATCCTATATTTCTGTATACGATCGAAACAAGCGCTACGATATCCAACACTAGTTTGCACCAGGTACACTAGTTTTTTCGAAGATTGAAAGTGAACTGAAGGATTGCCTTCGCCAGACCATTCCGGCACCCGACAGGCAGCCTTCCCGCCCTGCTCCATGGACGTTTTGGGACCCAGGGCTAGCGACGAAAGCAATGACGAGTTCGGTCTTTTCAACCGTTGGTTGCGAGCGCCCAGGAAGGAGTACCTATTGGCTTTCATTCGTTCTGCCTTTCCAAAAATTGTTGTTGTTTTTTCCCGGTCATATTCATACATGCATTCATAATAACGCTCGCCGCAGAAAACGCCTCAATAGGCCGGCCGCTTTCCCCCGGGAACCCACTCGTGCTATTTTTTCCTCCAAATTTGAAAAAAATATCAATAATTTCGTGGAAATTCATCTGTGTAAGCTGCGTGTGATACATCCGCACCTCAGATAGATCAGATAGATCATTTCCATGTGATATAGATGTTTCAGAGCAGATAGTTCCCTCGTCTGTGTGATCTAGCACATGTTTCCTGGGTTATATCTACCTCAGAAAGGCAGGTTAGGGTCTAGACTACAGTAGATTTTCTATCTGTAGATCTATCTGTAGATGATCTATCCGACGTGTGGGCACTTCCTTCGCGCCCGCTACGGGTTTTATGACCTCGTGAAGGATATACAGCTGTAGGCTGTTGCTTCTTGCTTCTTGCAGATGGGCACGATACATCTGGAAGAGGAAGAAAAAAAAAAAAAACTCCTCAGCTGTTGAGGTCGAACAAAAAAATCCTCAAAACTCAACCTTGCAAGCTCGGTGTGATACTTATCCTTCTGGTACTGCTACTACTAATATTACTCTAATTACCAGTATAATACTATTAATACAGTAAGATCAAAGCATGCTACGGGTTGTGTAGGTTTATATGTAGCTTCAAGAGTGGTCCTCAAAATCTGACAGTGGGCACGATATTTCAAGTACGAGCACGCCTCGCTGTACGGGTAATCCCTCGCGCGTTGGCCGCACGAAAGAGCGCTGCATGTGTGCTTTTCCTGGCTATGTTTATCGTACACGTGTACTGAGCTGTACCTGTGGTATTTACGGAAGTAATATATTGTAGCTGCTATGGGGCTTATAGACCAGATATACTCTTGTGCTCGGCGCAATCCCAGCCTTTTACTTCGCTTCGAGGGGATGGCAACGAAATATTTATATTCCTCCAACTTCTGGCGATCCGATGATGCGGTCGTGTGGATGTTGAAATGTTTGGTGCAAGGCCAGGCTTCGGCTTCGCTTTGATGCGAGGCCGACGAAAGCCTAATGTTAATCTTCCTCCAAAGGGCCTCACGATCCGATAATTCAGTTATACCTGGTATAATTTTACTGTAGACTGCCCTGTGCCATGCCAGCCTTTGGCTTCGCTTTGTAGCATACCAACGTAATTTTGATATCCCTCCATGATCCGATGGTTCGATAGCGGTTCTTTTGGACTGACCGGTGCAATGGCAGCCTTTCTCTTTGCTTCTACGGAATGGCAACGAAATATCCAAACATTCAATCCTCCATAATATTAGAATGTTTTGATTGTTCCACGATCCTATGTATACAGCAAGCAGCAGTATATATTATCCGATGGTTTGGTGATTAAAGTGATCTTGTGAACGTCGTGCTTTTATCTTGACATACAGCGAACGAGAGTACAGATCTGGCTTTACGAGAACACCAAGATGCGGATAGAAGGACAGATCCTGGGGTTCGACGAATACATGAACTTGGTCTTGGACGAAGCGGAAGAGGTACGGTTTGGTGCGGTATGGTTTGGTATTGGGTCTGGTATGGTATGGCATGGTATGGTATGGTTTGGCGGTATGGTATGGCGTGGTACTGTATGGTATGGCATGGCATGGCAATACGTGGTACTATATGGTATATGGTATAGTATGGTGTGGTGTGGTGTGGTATTGTATGGCACGGTGTGATGTAGTGGGATTTGGGTTGGTGTGTTTGTGTTTGATATGGTGTGGTATTTATTGCATGGCACAGCGTGCCAAGGTGCGGTCTGATATGGTACGATATGGTAGGGTATCCTATTTCATGGTAGCACGGTACGGAATGGTATGGTGCAGCATGTGCGGTACGTATTGTATGGCACGGTCTGGTATGGTACGGTGTGGTATGGTATGGCATGATATAAGATGGTCGGATGCACGACCATAATTGTACTTGTCGTCAACTTGTTGCGTGAGGAGGATCTTGTTCAGGTTTTTGAAGCGATCTCGAAAAGGGTACGAGAGTAGCACAGCAGTGCCTATTTTTCAACGCCGTATAAATTGAAGAGACAAATGCTGACTGCCTTTGTTACGGCGTGCATGCGTGTTTTTTTTTCGTCAGGTACACATGAAGAGCGATGAGCGCAAGCAGCTGGGACGCATCATGCTGAAGGGGGATACTATCACCCTCATGCAGAGCGTGTAAGTGTTCCTTCCACGCATCCGACGTACCAGATATATCATATCAGATCATACATACATACCTGATCCCCATTTTTGATGGTCTGAATCTTTCGGAGATAATGAATCCCTGATTATTTTTCGGTCTTTATGATCTAGATGATCTTTTTTCCGGGTGTCCATGTGACACGGCTCTTGCGCACATATTTTGCCGGATAGTGGGCGTCAGCTCGTTCTAAGGTTCTACCGTACTTCACTCCCTTTTACATGTCCGCACTTTGAAATACGTACCAGATCAGGGCTACACGGTATATATAGGCGTCTCCAGTGGTCCGCGTGCCTACTAAGATTAATTTTGTGGTTTCGAGTCTCACCGAGTGTATACTCGTAAGGACCTTTTCTTGCTTGAAAAATTATTGGCGGAAAGCGCGAGAGCGTGAGTCAGCAACATTCGATGAAAATCGCCGAGCAGTGGAGATGCTGGACCCTATGCGCGATAAAAATGAAGGCACGTATCGGGGGAGAGGAGAAGGGCAACACCTGTGACCACGGCTTGTCCAGAAGATCGCTTGAGGGTAAAAGCTCACACGAGTTAAGCTGGAAAGTAGAAGCGATAAAAATATACCAGGGGTACTGGAAAGTAGAAGCGATAAAAATATACCAGGGGTACCAGATACCTGGTGTACTTCGTATATATATAGCCATTCCGGCGTCCCCGGTGGCTTGGTAGGTGGTCCGCGTGCCTATCAAGATCAATTTCGTGGGTTCAAGTCTCACCGAGTGCATGCTCGCAGGGGCTTTTTCTTGCATAAAAATATGTTTTTTAGCGGAAAGCGCGAGAGCGTGAGTTAGCTACATTCGATGCAAGTCGACGAGAAGTGGGAATGCTGAACCCTATGCGCGACAAAAAATAAAGGCACGTACCGGGGGGGAGAAGGGACGACACCTGTGACCACGGCTTGTCCAGAAGATCGCCGAGGGTAAAACCTCCTACGAGTTAAGCTGGGAAGTAAAAGTGATGATAAAAATATATATATAAATGTCTCAATACCCCACTTTTTTTCAGTCTGGTACACATCCTGTTTAGTAAATGAAAGCAAATGTACTGTAATTCTAAAAACTAAATCATTTTATTTTTCGTCCAGAACTCTCAGCATTCTGGTTTTGTTTCACATTCTGACCTTGAGAAGGAGAGTATTAGTCGTTTTCTCCGTGTTTCGTGCACTCCTGACCAGGTATGTGATCTGCTTGGTTCTGACTCGCCCCTTTCCCCCCCGCCATCGCTTTCTCTCTCTCGCTAAAACCGCCTCAGGGAGGTGTAAGCTATGGATAGGAGAGTCGGCTGCTTAGGCGGAAGGAGGGAGGGAGGGAAGGGGGGAGGGTCGTGAAAGAGCGTGACTTTTTTTTTTTTTTTCGCGGAGCCCACTACAGCAGAGGACGGAAGAGCTACTACAGTAATAATACGAAGAAAACTGGTGCTCAAGAAATGCAGACTGGAATTTAGAAGGGAAATATTCGGAAGTCGTCCTACTTGAATTGAAGCAAGTGTAGAATGCACTATGTTCGAAGTAAGAAAGCCAGCCTGGGCCTGTTTTCCTTCTTCTTTGCTCTGCGGCTGTGGGTGTCCTGTCTTGTGTTGCTTTTGCTTTATGTACTGCAAAGGGGAGGGCAGGTTCGTTGTTAGACGGGTACATTCCCAAGCTGCCACATACCAGGGGCCAGGGGTAGGTGCCTTGATCGATAGCGCAAGCGCAGCCGGAAAGAGACGCGAGGGACAGGGTCGTTTATCTGGTCGTTGATAAGCTACTTCTGCACAGTAGTAGTCACCAGACTGGGTAGACTGCAGTTCAGCTAACATGTGACAGACAGATCAGATCAGATCAGATCAGATCACCATTTCACGATCTAGATTTTTCGGGAAAAATGCATCCTTGATCGTTATGCTCCGCACGATCTAAACGTGTAGATCATGTACACCGGGTGGGATCTGTATGATACGCCCCTTGCACAAAATGTCATAGCGGGACGTAGATGATCTGCTGTTGTAGATGGTGATGCAGTGCTGTAGATGATCTGTCCGATGTGGGGGGGCTCGCGACGTCCGGGTGGCGAGAGAATGTAGCACACGCGAAAAATGTGCTATTTCTTGTGCGTCCTGAACGAAGGGCGTTCTGTACCAAAGGGCACTTTATTTGACCTGTTGGTTGTGGGATGGGGGTGCTTCAAGAGCCGAGTGAACTATGGAGCTGGCTGCTGACGGTCGAGTCAACCTGGCAGCAGCCGCTTAGCGGCTACGCAGCATAGCGCTCAGCGCTGATCACCCTTTGGCATGTTCGGAAGGATGCGCAAGTCGGACACACAGCAGCGAGAAACACTACCGTAGCGTGGTAGCTTGTTGACAGCGGCTGTCTGCCGTTCTCTGTGTGCCCTTACAATAGCAGCTCGGCAACGATGGCACGGGGAAAATATGTGAGCAGGTGCACTGACGTCACTTTGACTTCGCGTAGAGCGAATGGTGCTGTTTGTTTAGCCAGGGAGGGTTTTGGGGGAGGGGGGTGGGCGGGCGCCGCGAAAGGTTTTGCGAACTGCGATGCATTCTGTGGCTGTGAGTAGCAAACCAGGCAGCAGCAGCAGCAGCAGCAGCAGCAGCAGTGGAGGACCGAATGTGAATGAATGACATGTAACGAAATGGAAATCCTCAGTTTTTTTTATGCTGACTTTCCAAGATTCGATTCGATCTCGCGAAATCCTTCACTTGTTTTCGTGAGTGTAAGCAACGGTTGAATGCTCGTATCACTTAACCAAAAACGACGATTGTACGCACGTTTTCACGTATACAGTACGTGACATCACAGCAACGCGCAGCAAGAACATCAAGCTCCATGCGTGCCTCTGCTTGGATCTGAACCCTAGTCCCTCCATGAATACACCAAGGCTGGGCGCGGAAATGCCCCGCCTCTCCTCCCCCCCTCTCTATGCCCGTGGCCGGGACTCCCCTCCCTGAACAATTTGGGCGTAAAAAAAGCCTTCTGAAGACACTATTAATAAACCATGTAGCAAACCCAACCAGGTGTCGGCAACTTATCCATTCGGTACACGCCCGAAGTTGGGTTACATTGTTCAAGGTCTCCACACCTTTTTTTTTTGCCCAAATTGTGCAAGGGGGGGGGGGGGGGGTTCCGGCGAAACCCCGCGACGGTGGCGCGCTCGCCCACGCTGATGATGCTCTAAGCATGACTGTCCCTCGCGAGGCAAATGCGCCTATTATACGTTCGCCATTGTATGTAAGATTAAATTGAATGTTCATTTTCATGCCGAACCGAACTTTGTAAATAAATATGGTTGCCCCTCTCGCGTCGTGGTGGGTGCGGTGTCTGTGCGGGCTCACTTCCTCCCTCGCTCTTTCGCTGGCCGGCCAAACCCCGCTGCGGTGGCGCGCTTGCCCACGCTGATGACGCTCTAGGCCCGACTGTCCCTCGCGAGGCGAGCGCGCCTAACATACGTCCGCCAGTATATGTATGCAAGAACAAATTGAATGTTCATCATCATACCGAACCGAACTTTGTAAATACATCGTATCAGTATGTTTTCCCCCCTCGCGCCGTGGTGGGTACGGTATCCGTGCGGGCTCACAACCTCCCTGGCTCTCTCGCAGACTGCTGCTGTGTGTTGCGCGCATCGCTGGTGCTTTACGTACGCTGTGATGGCACGTACGTACGATAGTTTATTTGCTCGGCGTCACTGGAAATACATTTGACTACGGTGTCCGCTTTTCATACATACGCAGAAAACCTTGTGGGTGGGTGTTTCTTCCAGTGGTTCAACCCGACAGCAATTTTGCGACCCGATAGACGAGGCACTTTTTTAGAAGGTGTTTAGGTTACAGGTTAGGTTATAGAGATCCCACTAAAACTAAAAACGGGGAACCACGTACGCTTCGCGGCAAAAAATAAACCACACAGGTATCTTATACCGTTATTTCTTTCATCAAAAGAACGGTTACCGGTCTTGAACTTAAGGGGCGGGGGGGAAAGCCTACGTATACGCGAGTTCATTGGAGAGTGAACAGAGAATGGGGGTCGGACGGACGGGGCAGACAGCTTGGGGGGTTAGCCAACACCTACCTGGTAGACATCACATATAACTCAGTCACGTGTATGTTCCCCGAATTAGACCTGATCCCTGCCAGTGCGGCTTGTCATCTAACAACGCGTTGTCGTGGGCCCGCTGTACAGACTCTTTGTGAGGTGGCTGATTCACACAACCTTCCTCGCGAAAAAAGCAAGGCGCGTACCGTCGTGGGAGAGAGGGGGGAGGGGGGGGGGACTTACTCTGTGTGGTCCCGGATCTGAGATACGTCTATAGAAGGAGCGAGCAGGAGCAAGAAGGCCAAACAAAAAAATGGGATGCGAAAAAAAAATCTCGATACAGCAATCCACCCTCCTGCCATTTCGTAACACTCCTGTGACTGCAACAGCAAGCACTGTAATCATCCCACCCTTTTTGGCCGTGAATATAAACCCCATTTCGGCTCTGATATCAATATCAAACCAAGTTTATATTCATGTTCAGCGTGGTTTACTATTATGCCAGGTATATACAGTAGTGGCCAACTCCCATCTATCGCCACATTATGTACTGCCGACGTGTCGCAGCACTCCCGACTGCAACCTCGGCAGTGTCAGAATGACAGTACGATTGTTGGGCGCTGTGCCCCCGTTAAGCCTTTAAGGACCGCAGCCCCGTTTTGGGGACAAACAACTCAAATCCGATAGTGTGTCCCCAAGGTCGGGACTGCAGTCCTAAAAGGGTCAAACCACCATTTTGGGCCCCAGGTGATTTATACGTGTGACTTAACAGAATGAGAAAATACGCGGCCTCACCAGCCGCTTCGGGCGAACGTGTTTGCCGTTCAATGTCGCGATGATATCACGCTTTCAACAGAATATCGACGTGTATGTGTCACACCGCATTTGGACTAGCTTGCACAGCAAAATATTGCGTAACGAGTACCCTCATGGCGCGAGCGTGTTGTGCAACTCCTTGCAGTGCAGTTCCGGTGCTCAGTGTACCACCCCTTGACCCTTTTAGAACCGCAGTCCCTTTTTGGGGACAAACCAGTCAAATTTCAAGTAGTTTGTCCCCAAAACGGGACTGCGGTCCTAAAAGGGTTAACCCAGTAGCGCCCAGTTGCTTTGCGTGCCTGATACCTCTGCTGCAATCCTCAGTTATCTCGCCTCTTTATCGCCTCTCCTGTCCCCACGGGGCTGCTTTGAATCAACGTCAGAATTGCACCTCTAAGACTCTGGCGGTGCGATGCGGATGCCTTTTGTTATGGACATCGAGACCACGCGAGCTCGCGAGCTCAGTTCGTGTAGAACCTTACACCCCCACCCGTGCACGCGCCTGCCACTGCACCTCTCATATGACGTACTTATTTAACCGGCTGGGACGTTGTGGGGACCAGGTACACAACAATAAATGAAAATTAGAACCGCGGTCTCATCAACCGTCTAGGGTACAGTCAGCGTTGCTGGCCCGTTTTAGGTCCGGGTTGGGGTCAGGGTCAGGGGTTGGACTGGGTCTGCACCCTCGGACGTTCTCCCTAGCCCGAAAAACGGTGAACGATCAGCAATCATCAAATCAGCAGTCCGACTCCTGAAACATCTATCCTAAGCCGTTGTCAAGAGGACTACTACTACCGTAGGGTAAGCGACCTGCACTGCACAGGGAGCATCATGCTGCGAGCGTGCTGCACAAGTCCTTGCACCATAGCCACCGCCGTACTAAAATCTATCATCCCCTCACCCAGTGTACAAGCGCCATGATGCTGTGCGCGGCCGATGCTGTATTGGTCGCTTTCTTCGTCCCTGTCTTACGTCTCTCAAGCCTCGTACGGGGTAAAAATGGAAACGATCGCGCCAACAACTATGTCAGACCGCAAATTGCGCTGTGCCATAAAATCACCATCCCCCCACCACGAATAAAAAAACTATATTAATAGATGATAGCGGTTACGCCGATTGTGACACTAATAATGATCTTAACCATTTTGAGACCAGAAATGGCACCCCGGCTCCGCGCCGAAACTATAAGGCCCCACAGACACCGCCGGTAAATCTTCGCGCTGTACACGACAAGTCAGTTCTAAGTTGCCAAGGCTGGCACGCCGGCTCCACGCCCAAACTATCAGGGTCCACAGACACCGCCCGTAATTTCCGTGCTGTACACGGCAACTCAACTCTCAAAATCGTCAAGGATGGCACACGGGGCAAGCCTGCGGGACACGCAAGTGCCACAAGCGTGCGACACAGGGTGTGTGCGGCGGCACTCTGCTTTGCGCGAACCAGGCGCCACCACCTACCGCACCGGCATGATATCGTTGCTATCGGCCCGTTTTGCCCGCTTCAAGTGTACCTGAGGAACAACAACAACAACAACAACAACAACGGCGCAAGGGAGACAAGCATGGATCAATCAGTTAGTGATCAGCGTTTTCCGAAGCAGGCGAGCCAGAAAGCACCTATCGACGGGGTAAGGATAAGAGCAACGGTTATAGATAGGTGGCGCTCTATTTGTACTCGGCCGGACGACTGAAATTTCTCTGCCCCTACAGCAAAGGTTATCCTACGTACATCATTTCCAACCAGTTTACCCACAAAAAAGCATTGATGAACAGGTACCAACAAGATGGGAACAGTGAGCTGCTGAAAAAAAAACTATCACGTACCGTATATATATGCTACTATGTGCTACGTCAAGACGCCGCCATACGTGAAGGGTTGCGTACGGCAGATTTCGCAAAAGTGCATCAAAGCAGTGACATTGCGAGGTGCCCACTGAGTGAAGTTTCGAGGTTTGGCATGGTGCCATGACTTTGGTTATAACCCTTTGGGTGCTGCAGTGCACATGAAAATAAAATCAGTCCCAACTCCAAGCACTTTGGGACCGAAACGGAAGCACCTTGTACTGAAGGGATGCAGTGCCATGGTTCAATGAGGTCGGCAAAGTGCACCGTGACTGCGCATGTACTCGCACCATGTATACATCTGGTGCACACGTACGCTGTTTTCAGGCATTTTTCTACATGCTTGGGGTTTCAGTTACGATGTTGTGTACTTTCTTGTATGGTACTGGTATTGTTATATCTTGCCCTGAGGCTACCTGGAGTATTCTTCCACTTCCAGAATTATTGGAGCCTGTCCTGTGACCACCGACCACCGATTGAGATTTTTGGCGATGAGCTTGAGTGAGAAAACAACAACATGTGCTAATAGAGTATTGCGATATACCTCTGGTTGGGGCCACAAACACCACAGCCACATGCAAACATGCGAAAGACGCAGAACTCCTCGAAAAAATCGCTCGCAACAACCATAAATAACGTCCTGCCGTCGACGCCAATGTGAGATAGGTGTATCTCACGTTCGACCTGTGTCTGCAGTAAGCTTCTCTTCGTGTAGGGCGGAGCGCGTGGGACACGCCAGGTATCGGTGATGCTCGGCACGGCAGGCCGAGCAGAAGTGATCGTGATACAAGACACAAGTCATCTCACATCGACGATTATGACAGCTGTCGTCAGAAATTACTTGGTGACTAAAGCTGGGAATTCCCCGCCTCAACTGCAATCATATCTACGAAGACCTGTGGCCAGGTTGGTGCAAGAGTCAATAGCCACGATAGCGGACAAACACCTGCTGTTCATGCACCGATCTTGCACAAACATAGCCAACTGACGGTAAAGTAACGACGTGAGACTCACACTAATAGCTATTCATACCTCCATAGCCAACTAAATAACTACGAGGTCGTCGGCGACTTACAGTCAGTCAGGCGACCATCAGACATCCCCATTCATAGTACATCGTTATCTTTTTGTCGTTAACTTCCCTTCTAAAACCACAACAGGGTTATGCCGCGCCGATTCCCAGGTGTACTCACTTGGCCTTGTCCATGAGTGTTGCTGCCGACGAGGAATCCTTGGCAAAGCCAGCCGTTCCCACGTCGCGGAAGAACGGACCAGACGGAAGAGGGTCCAGAGCGACTCCCACAATTTCTCCCGAGTACTTCGCCTGCCAGTCGAAGCGCGTCAAGTATAAATTTACCATTAATATACATGAGGCCAAGAAAAAAGGAACAAAACAATCGACTTGTATTCTATTACGGGGGACCACATAAAATAGAACCTACGGTACCCACAAAAAACTATATATTTCCCTGTTTTTACTCACAATATTTGGTCCTATTTACTATGGTCCCCCGTAATAGTAAGAAACAGGAGAGCTGGTCCAGGCCGGGTTTCTTGTTTGAGCATGGGTGCGTTTTGTACAAACATCAGTAAAATGACTCCCGAATTTCTCATTTTCCTGTAAATCTCAGCCTGCTTTTCTCATTGCTTCGTATTCTCATGGGCGTCCTGTACCTATGTGTGTTCTATGTGCGGCCTTACCAACCATTGCACTGCCCAGCAATACATACCGACTATCAATAGCGTGAGCGCGCAGCGGCATGAGTAGTGTCATGTCGCTCGCTTCGTTCAAGTCGTTGGGTTGTGGTGCTTCGGAAAGCAACCTCGTCATCCCCTACCCAGCACGCCGAGGTACCTGGTACGGTCGATGTTTTGCTACAATGGTTCGTCCTTATGTTTCGTGAAAATGTCCTTCTGTCCTTGCAAACTCCAAAGAGTAGGGTTGCGGGTTGGCTGGACTTATTGGATAGTTGGCAGTTGGTCGGCGAAACGCTACCCAACTAGGTGACTTTAGTTAACTAGTCGGCTGGCGCTATTTGGCTTCATCTTACTTAACAGTACAAAACATACGAACAAGGAAACGGCGACGGCGTGTGGCACTGCCATCGGCACGAGCACCGACGATGGCGATAGCTTTTCATGAGCCATGAGTTGCAGGGTCGGCTATTAATAGTCAACTATGCATACTAGGGCTGCGAGTTGGCTGCACCTCACGGCTAGTTATTAGTTGGGATTAGTTGGGTGTGGCGAAGTGAGGCCATTTAACTGGCTACATTTTTTCTCGTACTTCCTAATAACAAAAAAAAACAATCTGAGCCACAAGCGCGCGTGTCAGATGCAAAAAAAAACAGAATTTCCGCAAACTATTGCACGCAACTAACGTGAATACCTAGCCGACTAGTGCCAACTAATCACTAATCGGCGACTTATAGTCAGCCCATTCACAGTCCTACTGATAGGGTCTCTGTTTCCTATTGATAGAGTAATTGCACACGTTGGACAGGTGACGATCTACTGTAGATCATCTAGATCCTACATAGCCTACCGATAGGATATATTGCACAGGATCTATACAGTACAGATCCAGCTCAGGAAAAATGTCCTAGATCGTACACAGATCCTACGGCTCCCACGGCTCCCACGCAGCAACGTGAGCCAGATCACACAGATCATACAGATCATGCAGATTAGGTATATATATATATATATCCATCTGCCCTCTGAAGCATCTCGGTGATACTGTAGGAATCGATTATCTTTCCGAGGAGCCAGCAAATGTCCAAGAGTACGAGTAGGAAGTTTTTTGTTTTTTTTTCCAGTATGCTATCACGGTGGCCCCTATTAATAGTATATAGGCCCAAAACGCGAGGAAAGAGGTTTCCCAACGCACTTCTGAAGGATACAAAGTTTAGCATCAATAGAAAGCGATAGTGCACGGCTGCCTACTACCTACAATATGCTGGCACCACGCTAGACGGCAAATATAAGGACCGTTCGTGCATAAATGTCAATACATATTGGTCGTTAAAAAGCGTCTATAAATAGAGTGGTGCATATAATATACCAGGTACCAGGTAGGGGCCCTTTTCAGCCCGGAGATCCTGCGCAACAAAAATGAATTTGGAGAACCCACCGAAAAAATGTTTGTTGGTTGTTTGTTTTCGTTTAGACCAGCGCAAGCGGTTGACGGCAGCCACAAAACTGTACAAGCGCGAGTTGCTAGCGAGACCTGTGTCATGGAATCTTGAGGCACATGATACACAGCAAGATACACAGCAAGAGGCGCGAGCTACGATGGGGGTATCTAGCACCATCTAAAGGGCTTGCGAGTCATTATATGCAATACACATCAGATGCAGCGCGCAACAATCGACAGCGAGAACGAAACGCGAGGTGCGCCCCGACACACGATCAAATGGGCTTGCAAGTCATAATATGCAGTACACATCAGACGCAAACATACAATGGTTGCGTAGCTCCTCGGTTGAGGAGGCCAGTCAGTCGGAAAATAGTTTGGGCTATACAATAACCTACTGCGTACGGGGGACCATATCAAATAGGACCCACGGTACACACAAAAAAACGACTTATATTTCGCCAAATTTATCAACAATATTTCGGTCCTATTTACTACAGTAAGGCCCCCGTAATAGTAAAAACCCTACCACAGCACGGGTGAAGCAAGCATGAACAACAACCAGTGCGACCCATGCGACCAATACGACCAATACGATCAGTGCGACCCATACGACCAATACGATCAGTGCGACCCATACGACCAATACGACAAGTGCGACCCATACGACCAATACGATCAGTGCGACCCATACGACCAATACGACCAGTGCGACAAAAAAAACTCGGGAGCGAGTGAGTCCCCTCTCTGTTTACTTCTCGCCTCCCCCCTCCAGGAAAACCCAACACCGACCTTGCACACGATGATGTCGCCCCCTGGCTCCGACGCGTACCCCGCCTCCAAGACAAGTGTAACTCCCGCTCCCGATCTCATTTGGTCGTACATCTCAGCTGCATGCTCCAGAATCAGGCGTTTCTGTCCCTGGGTCCCCTCTGCTGTCTTCCCCGCTTCCGTGCACACCTGTACGCCGCGCCAATCAGCGAACATCAGCGGTATTGGGTCATAGCCCGTTGGAGACAAAACACTTGGAATTAGACTGGGGCCTGTATCGCAAATGGGTAGCAACCCGTTTTGGGACAGAATACTAGAACATGTGCTTTGAAATGTTTTGCAGTAGTAAACGGATGGGGAAAAGGCGTTTTTGTCCCTGGGCCCTCTCCACTGTCTTCCCCGCCTCCGTGCGCACCTGCGCGTCGAACGTCGCGTCCAATACCGTACAACAGCGGTGGTGGGTTACATACAACCCGTTGGGGACCAAACACTTGGAATGACCCGTTTGGAAAAAAACACAGGGAAATAGCCTAGAACACGCTTTACAGAAATAAGAGGGTTATAACCCGTTTGGGACTTGACACTATTTACAGGGGACCATAGTAAATAGGACCTACGGTACACACAACAACCTACATATTTCCCTATTTTCACTATTAACAACAATATTTGGTAATATTTACCATGGTCCCCCGTAATAGGCAATATTTCGCAGCAGAACGTGTGGAATAATAAGGCGTGTTTGCCCCTCGCTTGTCTCCCCTGCCTCCGTGCACACCTGTGTGTCCTACGCCACGCCCAACAGTGGACAGCCGCGGAAGTGGGATCACACTCTTGTTCCTACGACAAAAGTTTTCTTAAAAGTTACCTTAATTCCAAGTAGTTTTTTTCCGAAGAAAAGGGGCGCAGCTCTAAAGGGGCCGTAGCCCATTTAGGACTTGAGAGGGGATCAGTGCCGTGTGACACTCTTAATTTTAGACTAATAGACTATCACACGGGTGATAAGATAACACACCCCCTGGGATGACATGTCGAGTCGGTTTTCTCCAAAAAACAAGGGAGCACAAAAAAAACGAATATACTGGCGTCGGGTAAGGTTTCATCCAAATATTTTCACAGACGAATCGATCGGCGTTTGCATTCTCCCCGCTGTCGAGACAAAAAAACAGCCTGGGAATATCGTCCGAGGGGGGTGTGTTAGTCTTATCACACGGGTGATAGTGGTATAAGGCGATAGTGATGGGTATCGCGCGGTTATTAAGTTGGACACGATACGAGCCGACACACGAAACATCAATTCGATATGTGCGACTTCGATCGTCGATATACGAGGGGACTGCTGTGCATGGAAAATTTCACACCTCGGACGGGCAGATCATCTACAGATAGATCATTCCCATTGTTCATGATCTAGATATTTCAAGGCTGACAGATCATCTATTACCGGTATTTTATGATCTGTATGATCTAGCTCATGTTGCCGGGTGGGAGCAGTGTAATCTGCATGATCTAGCGCATGTTTCCTGGGTTGGATCTGCACTACACAGATGATTCTGCACAACCTCTCACAGCGGCAGGTGAAGAACTAAATCATCTAGTGTTTACAGGTAGATCATGATCTGTCTGAGGTGTAGAAACGTTTCGTTCAGTGTATCCATGGCTACGGGGATACCAGGGCGTGGAGGGAAGACCACGTTCTACAAGATGTATTCAAAGTTCCATGTTTCGATACCCCATAAAACAAACGATACGATACATCCAACACTACTCGTATGTATAGGGTTTATGACCTGTTAGGGACACTTTTTTTTAGGGGCTTCAAGAAGTGAAAAAGAACAAAACAAAATCGGGTATATATAGGTGTAGGCCAATTTTCCTAACTGCAACCCGGCTCTGCTGAGTAAGTGAAGGGATGATACATTTAGTACCCGAACTGCACCGCAAGGAGTTGCACAACCACAAGGTATTGCCGATAATACTCACGCTGCCAACGGGGAACCACTCCTCGGTGCCCTTCAGTCTCGCGTGAACCTTCGCCACTGTCCCCCCATCCCTCTTTATCTGGTTGTACTCCTTCAGCGCCGTCCTGGCGACCGACTCTCCCGAGGTGAGCTTGGGAGGCGTTTCTTTAGGCTTCTTAGCCTTGCCCCCCCCAAAGCCCGACATGCTCAGGGCGCCGCTCGATGATGATCGCGAAAACGTTCGTGCGCTCGGCTGTTGCCTCTGCTTGTCGTCAAGAGAGGAGGGGAAGGGAGGGAAGGGGAGGGGGGAGGAGGAGGGGCGATAGACGGGCGTAAATAAGCGCGGTGATGCACGAGAAGGCGGGGACGTCGATGGGCGCGGTTGGGAGTCGAAACGTTGAAGTTGAAAATTGAAGGGAAAACCACACATAGCGCCATTAGAAAATGAGAGGTTCTTCGGTCGGTATGCAATCGATGCCATTTTGTCTCGTTTGGTGTACGTGGTCACACAGCCCACTCGTAGCACATACTGCTGCGGTTGCCTCCTGGCTGCCTGGAGGGGGATTCATTTGCTGTGCTCCGGTTTTTGCCTGTTCTTTCCTTCCGCTCTTAATTGTCTTCTGTTTAGATGCGGTGGTATTGTTTATTTTGCCTGTTTGCATTGTCTGCCACATCTCCTTTGCGGGGGGGCATGCTATATACTGGTATACCTGGTATATATATTTCGATTTTCTTTTCTTTGTTTCTTTCGGGTTTTCCATTTTTCATAGAATGTGCATGCCGTGCCTGTCGTATCCAGTACGATGCCACGACATTGTGTTGTCTCCTCCGCTTACTGCATAACAATTCAGTATCTCGGTCTCGCAGTTTAGTCACCACAGAGCTTGTATCTCTCTACTACTACTACTATTAATACTAATAATGTAATTGAAGAATCGGCACGGACATTGGTTGTGCTGGATGTCGACGGGTAGAAAGAACGAATGTGCTGCCACCCCGCCGTACTGCGTATAGTGTACCTGGTTGTGAATTTCTATTGCAGCAGAGCTATAAAGCGGTCTGCAATAAACACCAAGTATCTGGTGAAAAATACGAGAAACAGTACATGGTAGTTGGTGTCAATCGAGTAGCAGTCCTTACTCGTGCTATGAATACTATATTAATACAAGGGCTCCGCATGGGTGCCCGCCGGCACCCATGCTCCGGATAGGAAAATATACCCCAGTGCCAAGTCGTGTGATTACTTTTAAGGAAGTTGACATAAATGTACCATTCGGTCTTGTTACGAACAGGATCGGGGCACTGCCAAGTGGTGCAGGGAAAAGGTACTGCCGAGTGTCAGTTCTCAGTTTTCGCATCTGTCTCACTCGAATTATGGATCAACTTTTATAGCATTTGTTTGGGGCGTTATTATTTCTGTCTTTTTCAGCCGTGTACTCTGAAGCCCGGAAATCACAACCGTCTATATGTTATGGGCCAGGAGATCATCGATAATTTGGAGCTCAATTGCTGCTGCTGTCGGGGGCAGAAATCAGCTCAGTTCCGAGGGGTTTCTCACAGGACTGAGATTGCTTTAATTGTGTTCACGATGATAGTATACGGTAGTTTTGTTGCCCTTTTGCTGCCCAGTTGCCAAGTACCCAATACCCACGCCTATATCACCCCTTTCTAAGGCGAGCTGTATACCTACTTCCAACGGCGCTTGTGCGGAGGAGATGACCTCTCCCGCACACGAAAGCAATAGCAGCTGCAGCACAACATAAAATATAGCAGCAACAGCAGCAGAAGGAGTAGTAGCAGGCATCGCTGCTGCTGCGGTCGGTTGCTGCAGCTGCTGCTGTGCAGACCCAGCCGCAACACCAGCAGCAGCACAACAACAGCAGCAGCAGCAGCAGCAGCAGCAGCGGTATGCACGGCATCGCCGCAGACAGCAACTTGCAGTATACGTATAAATTACTGCGAGAACAGGACTGTACGCGCATTATCGCACTCAATCCTGAGAACAGCAGACAGCAATCGAGATACTGCAAGTAAGATGAGCAGTATCGAGCACCTACCGGATACCTGATATCGATCGGCAATACAGAACAACCGCAAAATACTCGTACTACTGCTGACGACATGGGTAGTATTCTCAGTCTGAATCCCTAGATATTATTCACCGGTAAAAACAGAAGACGTGCCGAGTTCTAAAACACCAACACAGCAATCACCGGGGTAATATGCGACGATCTGGTGTTGTACCAAGACCGGTGCGATACCCCGTGAAGGGCGTGCAGTCGTCCGCCGAAGAGACAGGGGCAATGGAAGGCAGCCAACGAGTAAGGCAAGACCGAGGTGGTCGATCAGGCCGATGGTGGCCCGCAAAGCAAGGGAGTCGGGAGAAAGCGGTAGCATCAGCAAGGCCGAGAGATCGAACCTCGGAGAGAAAATGAGATAAGATCAAGTATGTCACGTTTACAGTATACCAGGTAAATAATAAGTTTTTTTTTATAGATATCGCACCCAAGAATACATGAGACTGTCAATACGTAGTAGGTCTCGCACACGAACACGGGACTGTCAGTTAGTACCAATACAAAATCCTCCGAACAAAGAACAAATGAACCCTTCAATCGTTCAGACTCTGAGTCCACAACTGACTGCAGTTCACGCGTGCGTAGATCTCGCACATGGAAACGGGACTGTCAGCGCGTATCAATAACAAATCCTCCGAACAAATTATGAACCCTTCAATCGTTCAGATCCTGAGTACACGACTGACACGCGTGGACCACACACCCTTCAGGCACTGCAGCGAGCGACCCGTGCTCTGTGAGGCGAGCGCTCGGCGGCGGCGGTTAGTGGTGTGTCTAAATTTTAAAGCACGTGTTTTTTGGTGCCTCGGGCAGATTTTGGGACAAAAAAAAAAGATGGCGGGATTTTGGCTGGATTTCATTACCACAAAGGGAAACACCTGATCGGAATTCTGCATTCGGATCCCATAATAGTCAGCCTGAACACTATTAATAGCAGCCTAGGTCATGGCACGTACTCGCTGCCTGTAGCTGGTGAAATCCCACCGCTCTTAGTTTCCCTCGTGACAAATAAATTAATATCGTACCAGGTACGACACAGCAGGCAGGCAGGCCCTTGTATCATATGCTGCCGTAAGTACGTTCTGGTACCTCCGGCCTCCGGCTCCTTGTAGAATGGGGGGTATTGAGGTCTCCCTCTACGGGCTGTATGAACCACCTGGTGAGGCAAGCATGCCAGCGTGCCTCGCCCACCTTCGGCTGTTTTGAACTGCAGTGGAGCACTACAGCAGCAAAACACAAAACGGCAGGCAGAGTAGGTCGGGGTACGCATGCATTCGATACAGATACGCCAGCTGTACGCAACGGCACCCGCCGGAGCTTGGCACTGCCTGTCTTTCTAGTTGAGACGCCCGGCGACTACTGCCTCAAGCCCTGTTACAATCCCTTTTTTAGTTTTTTTTCTTATTGTGAAATAGTCCTATCCCCTACCAAGTCGATGGTACCCCCCCCCCCCCCCCGTACCCTGTCATTGTGCGTCGGCTGCGTCACCTTGTTGATATATCTGTGTGACCCTTTGCTGTTCTATCTCAGTTTCCGATTCTGTTTTTTTCTTTACCCCCCAATGGTCCGTCTTGTCCTCTTTGCTCTTTGTGTCGTCCTTGACTCACCAGCTGGACATAGGACTGCTCGTTTAAAAAAAAAAAAATGCCGGCTCTTTGTTTGTACCCTCTTCTTGCCTTCTTGCCTTCCGTCTGGCTGTCTTCTTGTGACGTCCTTATGTTGGTCCATCAGCCGGACATATTATAAGACTGATGTACTGCTGTAGCAGCAAACAACAACCTTGTCCTCGGGACTCGGCTGTGCCCTGAGCACATATCTGCTTCGTTTTTATTTATATTTTCTCTTGTCTTCTCTTTTCTTTCTTCTTTTTTTCCCCCCCTCGTGTTTTCTTTTTGTCTCTTTCCTTTTCTTTTTTTCGAGTATACCAGAGGTACCCCGGATGATCAAAACTCGGGTACCCAACCCGGACGCGGAAAACCCGTGACGGGTTCGGGTTTGACTTGAAACCCGCGGGTTCTGGGGGTGACCAAACCCAGGTACTCGGCGGGTTCGGGTACCCGGGTACTCCCCGGGTACCCATACGTTTGACATGTCCCCCGTTTCGAACGCCACACAATATCTCTAGAAAAAATTCAAATCGACATAAAACGGGGGTCCCTGACCTGTCCTGGGAGATTCCCCATTTTTTTTTTTAATATACGCGTGCCTGTCATGTTGATCTCTACGATTTCCTTGGGGTCTACTACAGACGTATACATAGGCATGCCTTTCTTTAATTCGAGCCATGACACCTGCCCGACCTGGAGACTTGGGAACGCCACCTACTATGGCGCACATCAGGTCAATCTGTCTTTCGGTATGTAACTGAATGTGCCGAGTTCAGAGGCGTACGTGCGGGTGTTTTTTCGCGTGAAACCATAGAATACATACAAGTATACAGCGCGCTACTAATCGTAGGGCATGTCTCTCAATATTTGTACATATACTCTGTACCAGGTAGTATATATAATGAGAAACACAAACCCAAGGCAAGCTGAATGTTTTTTTTGTAGTTTCTTGTTCCTGTTATTGAATACCCGGAGCTCTGTTATTATTGTCGTTTGTTCGGTACAGTTCTCGATTCGACATCGAATCGTAGTACGCCGTCTGTGGTACACCCCTTGATGACCGTAAAAAAGAAAACGGGTTGTCCGAGTACCCAGCTTTACCCGAGTACTCGTTGAATCCATTTGATTTCGTCTGTAAACCCGGCATACCCGCGACGGGTTCGGGTTTCACTTTCAATATCCGAGTACCCGTTTGTGACGGGTACCCGCAGGGGTACACCTCTATTTACGGGACCATAGTAAATAGGACCCACGCTGCACAAAAAAAACTACCAGGTATATATTTCCCAATTTTTATTATTAGGGGGAACCATAGTAAATAGGCCTACTGTAAATATTGTTATTGAAAGTAGGGAAATGTAAGGTTTTTGTGTGTACCGTAGGTCCTACGTATTTACTATGGTCCCCCGTGAAAACAATATTCGGTCCTATCTACTATGGTCCCCCGTAACAGAGTCTACATATAATACCATGGATGTGTTCCTGGTGTTATCTAGTTGAAAATAGCCGGCGTCCCCGGTGGCTTAGGCTGACTCTTAAGGGACCAGAAAACAGAAAACAGAACAGGATTTCCCCTTCGTGGTGTTGAAACCCCTTTATCCCGATGGGAGATATTATTTGGCATGCCGAAACAGGAAAAAGCTGCGCTTTCAACACACAACACCTACCACCGCCGATGATCCCTCGCGTCACAGGGCACGGGATGACGTCAAACCTTCGAGGCCGTATGCTCCACTGCTCCGAGAGTGATTGCTACCAAGTTTGAGGGTCGTTGATGCTGCGTGGCCGGAGTTCTCGCTCGAGACGTGGGAGCCTGACCCATTTCTGGCCAGTTTTTTTTCAGACGAAACTGGGTCCCATTTCCGTCTGAAAAAAACCCGGCCAGAAATGGGCCAGTCTCTCACGTCTCGAGCAAGAACTCCGGCCACACAGCATCAACGACCCTCAAACTTGGTAGCAATCACTCTCAGAGCAGTGGAGCATACGGTCTCGAAGGTTTGACGTCATCCCGTGCCCTGTGACGCGAGGAATCATCGGGGTGGTAGGTGTTGTGTGTTGAAAGCATAGGTTTTCATGTTTGGGGAGTGATCAGAAATGGCTCATGTCTACCGACGGCACTACGCTGGGGTTTCTATAATGATGAAAAGAGAACCCTGTTTTGTTTTCGGGTTTCTGGTCCCATAAGAGTCGGCCTTAGTAGGTGGTCCGCGTGCCTACTAAAATCAATTTCGTGGATTCAAGTCTCACCGGGTGCATACTCATAAGGATTTTTTCTTGCAAAAAAAATGATGAGCGGAAAGCGCGAAAGCGTGAGTTAGCTACATTCGATGAAGATCGACGAGCAGTGGAAACGCTGAACCCCATGCGCTATAAAAAATAAGGGCACGTACCGGGGGGGGAAAGGGACGACAGCTGTGACCACGGCTTGTCCAGAAGAAGAACGCTAAGGGTAGAACCTCCTACCAGGTACCAGGCACGGGATAAGGTGGAAAGTGAAAAGTGATGATTTAAAAAAATAAAAAATGATACGAGATGGTGTAACCGAGGCCGTTAGGGTCGTTATTAACCGGACGTTTTTTTTCGCGTTTCGAGGAAAATTCCCGGATTTCCGGTGTTTTTTTTTTTCCGCGTTTCGCGGATTTTTTTCAGCCCCGGCAGAATACCTAAAAATTATATTCCTGTGTCGCGGAAAAGTTCCGCGTCATCGCAGATCATCGGGCAGGCGCATCGTGTGAGCCGTGTGCGCCATGCCACCACTCGGCACTGTACAGGACAGCTCTGGACCATCCCCAGGGTCATTCCCAGGCCGTGGCTGGTCGCAGAAAGCGCCGTGCAGAACGAGAGCTCTATTCGACCAGTCGACAGAGCCAACTCATCGTCATAGCTGAGATCTATTTTCATGTCGTGAAGGGCTTTAGACCTATGCCAATGGAAACGCGAAGTTCAAAAGTTCTTTTTCAAATATATCGCTTTAAAAAAACAGCCGAAAAATTTCTCGTACCGTCGCTGTGGGAAAAAAAGAGAAAGATGTTTGATTTTTTCTTTTTTTTCCCCCAACGGCTGCAGGCGGCGCAATTTGTGTTTTTCTGGTCGCAAATTGTCAACACGGTGATCGAAACCAGCTCGTGCGACGATCGACGCTCGATCTCGACATAGACTCAGCCCACGGCCAACCCACTCGGTATCTGGCAAGCCCAACGAATATAGATGACGGCCTCGAAGATATCAAGCGGATCTATGGTCTAGGGGGCGAGAGCTTGCCGGCGGCGTCGTACGGTATCTTCCCAAACCTGAAAAAAAGTCTATTTTTTGCCATTCGAGACGGATGGAGAAGTTTTGTCTTCTGTTTTGTGCAAACCAGCGGCCAAATGTTTTTTTATCACACGCCTGGTCAGCTCCCGCCACATGACACCGGCCATGGTGTGAAGACGGTGATCCTAGGGTGGGTCGGAGCCCCTAACGAGCGCACTCCGTTCAGAATTCATGACGCAATCGTTGGTTTTGTTGATCGATGTCTGTCGAGGACTCGGAATCTCGCCGCTTCGAACCAAAGATCGGCCTGAGTTTTTCTCAAGCCGATGTTGGCCCAACATCGGCCCCAGATTTGTTTTTTTTGGGCTTTTCCAAAAGTTCGAAACTTTTTTTTTTTTTTAGGTGGCCAATAGGAAGCGTGTTCTGATTTTTTTTGGCGGGTATCTTTGAAATTCCAACTTTTTATTGCAACTTCGCTGTACCATTGGCATAGGTCTTAGAGCGCCAGAACTTGGGCTCACGAAATACGGCGAGGAACGGTCGCCTATCTAGGCTAGCTATTTATAGGGGTCGGGGCACCTTTAGCGGCACGATCCAGCGGACGGCCTGCTTTCGCGCCGCTGGTTTCGACGATTCTATCAGATGGACGAGCGTTGCAACCGCATGAAGCATGATACCAGGCGATAATACAGAGTGGGATCCACCGCATTTTTTTCGCGTTTCTGGGCATTTTTCGCGATACGCGATTAATTTTTAATCCTGTTAATAAAGACCCTTATTATTAAATAGTACCGTTTCCCTTACGGACTGGTATGATACTGCCGTGCGCACTATTTCGTACCAGTACACACTTGTTTGTTTTTTTCCCATGGAGATGCATTTTGTTACAACCTGTTTTGTGACAACACACACACCAGCCAGGAAATCAGGGAAGTAAGCTAATGTGAGAACATCAGAGTTCAGGGTTCAAGGTGATCATGTTGATCCATGTGTGATCATGTCGTCGTATATAACATGCGAATGCTGTGGCCATCCTGACACAGGTTTGACCAGTTTTCACCGTACAGTTTGGAACTGGTACGGCACACTCCTTGTACTCGTATATAATTCGACAGAAATATGTGCACAACACAACCTTCGGCAAGAGCAACGCAACCCTCTGCACTAGTACGCACACCGAAGCTACCCGCATCATGCACACCAGACGAGGCAACCATGCAACCACACAAACGTGCAACCGTACCTGGCAAGCCTTGTCCCCCGATGACACCATCAATTCAGACGCTCCAGATCGGACGCTTAATCGACCAGCGTAGAAAGCATTGCAACATGTTAGGCTCAGCAGGGTGGCTGCTACAGACACAGTGAGCCGTGCGAGATGCATTGATAAAAAAGGGTCGAGTAGAATCTCAGAGGGAGGTCGGCGACTACCAGGTATCTGTACTTTTCGCTGAGAAAACTACCCAAGGGCTATAGAATAGATACCCCTGTTGCATAATCCTTCCAAATCGCTAAAACTCTACTTTTTCCCAGATTCCACAATACCTGGGGTAGGTACTTTTGGTATTTTATACGTCAGCTGTGAGTTCGGCTGATACTCAACTTATTATACTACGGACTGCTGTAGACGGCAATGGGAAATGGGAATGATATATTGACGTCAGGAGACGGCACTAATGGTAATGGCTTGTCATTCCCATCTTGGACGGCACGTTCCCGTTTATTTACCTTGGCGGACGCCAAACTACTAGGTTTTAGAGTGTACACTCGGATTTACACCCTTGACCGATGCACGTTTTCCCTTGACTGGCCGTCTCCTGACATCTTTGTTCTGTAGACTGTAGTAGACCTTTTTTTTTTTTTGGTTCAAGTGGTTATAACCTCGAATTCTACTTGTTTGAGTCCTGGGTTCGAGCCCCAGGTGGGTCGGACTTTGACTTTATTTGCAACAAATAAAAAAGGATTCAATTGTTGAGAGCGCCTTGCAGCGTGGGTAGGCACAATTCGATGCGAGTCGACGAGGGAAGAAAAGGCTGAAATCTTCTCGCGATAAAAGTGAAGGCACGTACCGTAGCGGGAAGGGGGTAGAAGAGCCTGCTATGTGACCCCGGATCTGAGTTACGAGTTGGAAGGAGAGAGAGAAGAAGATGTGCGAAGATAATGAATGGGATGAGGAAAAAATAAATAAATAAATTATACTGCTACGACGAAACGACAAACGACGTCGATTGCACGCGATGTACCGATGGGAAGCTTCTGCTTTGTGGCTTGTGGGCTATGTATGGGCGATGAAGGTACAAAACGGGATATTTTACCGTCATAGCCCACTGTTATTGTTGTTGCTGTTGTCGTCGTCGTCGTTGTTGTTGTTGTTGTTGTTGTTGTTGTTGTTGTTGTTGTTGTTGTTGTTGTTGTTGTTGTTGTTGTTGTTGTTGTTGTTGTTGTTGTTGTTGTTGTTGTTGTTGTTGTTGTTGTTGTTGTTGTTGTTGTTGTTGTTGTTGTTGTTGTTGTTGTTGTTGTTGTTGTTGTTGTTGTTGTTGTTGTTGTTGTTGTTGTTGTTGTTGTTGTTGTTGTTGTTGTTGTTGGTGGTGTTGTTGTTGCTGTTGTTGTTGTTGTTGTTGTTGTTGTTGTTGTTGTTGTTATTGCTGTTGTTGTTGCTGCTGCTGTTGTTCTCGCATTAACTCACAATACAATGCAGTCCGTGTGGTCGCAGTACAGGCTCCAACAATAACTAACTCTGGAGCGGAAGGTACCTCGGTAAAAACAAAACAAGCAAATCATAGTACATCTTCTACACCTCAGACGAAAACAAAAAATGAGGTCCGCGCACGTACGTACGTATCAGATACCTGGTACGTGCGGTACGCTGTACAAGTCGCCACAGCTACCGAGAAGACCACATACTTACCCATGTACCCATGTACCCAGAAGATATAGCTTGTGGGCGCTGTGTGACACGTGTGACGTGTGACATGTAACATGGTTCGCGATGCAATCCTCAGATTTGCAATTGACACGCTATCAATGTATTTACTGGAGGGATATATGGGCAGGTCAACACCACAGCCGCTTGGCTGCTTATCGACCGACTTGGTGCCACCTGCACTCTGCATGCCGTGATGACCCCGTTTGTGAGGCGCAGAGGAGTTTCGGTTCTCGTCTCTCGTCGTCTCGTCGTCGAAAATAAACGGTTTCATGCATCCTTCATAATAAACAAAAACCCCATGTTTCGTTTTCCGTTTGACAACTGACTCTGTCTCTCACGGGGGACGGGCATAGTCGTACATTCTCGAAGAGGCTCATCCAGATCTGAGGGATTTTCCTGTGTCCACGCGTGGAGGAGGGCGGTGGTCCGTCTCCCTCCGAAGGACGGAAGACATTCATCAGGTCAAGCGTGGTTCACGGAGGATCCTCGTTCCCAACAGCAGGAGATTTTTTCGGTGAGCCCGCGCTTTGCTTTCCGGTATTCTTGCTACACAAGGTTCGAAGCCTGTGTTGCTGTCCCCGAAGGGCCAGACGATATGCATGCATTCCAAATTATCCACCAGGAGTGTCTCGGCGGTAGCTCACGGTGCAACCGCTGTGCGCGGGGAAAGTGTAGATACGGTGTACGGTCTGTTGCTCGGTGCATGCGTGCGAAAAATCAGGCTTTTCACTCTTCACTTACTTTGCAGTGCCGACCGACCCTTACCGCGGTGCGGTTTGCGGCTTTGATCTTTTTCGAAAGCGTTTTACAGGTAAAACCTACATTGCTACCGGTACCTGGTGGGTAGCAATTTTGGGCCATCAAAAGTCAAAAGCAAGTACCTCGTACACACTACCGCCGTACGTCTCGCGGGTCGAGATGACCCGACCCGCATGAAACCTGTGTCTCACGGGTCAATCGGAAGGTGGCGGGTCGGATCGGGTCGGGTCAGGAGGTTTTGAAATCTCGCGGGTCGGGTCGGGTCGGGCCAGGAGATTTTCAAATCTCACGGGTCGGGTCAGGTCAGGAGGTTTTGATATCTCGCGGGTTCTGGCATCTTTTCACACCCTGTGTTCAGCCACGATAGCGGTCAGCTGTCTCGCAGAGAGCTACTGCTGTTTCGAGAAGCTGCTGTTTGCAGACAGCTACTCTTCCTGGAAGCTGCGCAGCTAGCTGTCTACAGACAGTTATTGTTTCAAAAGGCTGCGCAGCTAGCTGCAGGCTGGCCGGTCGCCCCGGTGGTTCAGGTGGTTATAACCTCGAATTCTACTTGTTTGAGTCCTAGGTTCGAGCCCCAGGTGGGTCGGACTTAGACTTTATTTGCAACAAATAAAAATAAAAAAGGATTCAATTGTTGAGAGCGCCTTGCAGCGTGGGTAGGCACAATTCGATGCGAGTCGACGAGGGAAGAAAAGGCTGAAATCTTCTCGCGATAAAAATGAAGGCACGTACCGTAGCGGGAAGCGGGGTAGAAGAGCGTGCTATGTGACCCCGGATCTGAGTTACGAGTTGGAAGGAGAGAGAGAAGTAGATGTGCGAAGACAATGAATGGGATGAGAAAAAGAAAAAGAAAAAAAGGTAGCTTCGTACAGACAACTATTTTTTCGAAGGGCTGTGCAGCTAGCTGCCTAGAGCCAGCTACTGTTTCAAAAGCCTGCTCCCTGAAGACAGCTACCTCGTATTGTTTTAGAAAGCTGCGCAGCTAGCTGCCTACAGACAGCTATTGCTTTCAGAAGCTACCAGGGTACGCAGCTATTAATAGCTGCGTACAAGCAGCTACCTGGTACCTGGTATTGTTTTAAAGGGCTGCGCAGCTAGCTGCCTACAGACAGCTATTGTTTCAAAAACCTGCGCAGCTAGCTGTCTGCAGGCAGCTACATGCCCAACTCAGCTATTGTCAGCTACTACAACTACTACTACTACTACTACTACTACTACTACTACTACTACTACTACTACTACTACTACTACTACTACTACTACTACTACTACTACTACTACCACTACTACTACTACTACTACTACTACTACTACTACTACTACTACTACTACTACTACTACTACTACTACTACTACTACTACTACAGACAGCTGTTATAGTTGTAGTTTTGAGAAGCTGCGCAAGAGGGTGCGTGAACATCTTCAACGTGTACTTGTAGCATCGTTTTCCGTTGTTTATAGTGTAGGATGAAGCTCATTTTCATCTATCCAAGATCGAATGCACACATACGCTGGATACAAATTCACCGGGGGGGAGGCAGGACAAGGCAACCGAGAAACGCACTGACATGATCTGCGGCAAACAAAACGAGTGCCTGACGGGCGCGGATACGATTGATTGACTGATCGAACCAAACCAGAGTTACTACTACCGATTCAAATAGGAGTTTCCACGCGAGTGTGCCAGGATATTTTGAACAGATCACAGCTGCTGTTTCAGAATCAGCTACAGCTACCACATCCACACTACACGCACACCACACCTCGCGGCAGCTAACACGCTTGGGCTACACAAAATATCCCGGCACACTCGCGTGGAAACTCCTGTATGAATCGGTAGTAGTAACTCTGGTTTGGTGTGATCTGTCAATCAATCGTATCCGCGCCCGTCAAGCGCTCGTTTTGTTTGTCGCAGATCGTATCAGTGCTTTTATCGGTTGCCTTGTCCTGCCTCCCCCCGATGAATTTGTATCCAACGTATGTGTGCATTCGATCTTGGATAGATGGAAATTAGCTTTATCCTACACCAAAAACAACGGAAAACGATGCTACAAGTACACGTTAAAGATGTTCACGCACCCTCTTGCGCAGCTTTTCAAAACTACAACTATAACAGCTGTCTGTAGGTAGTAGTAGCTGACAATAGCTGAGTGGGCATTTAGCTGCCTACAGGCAGCTAGCTGCGCAGCCTTTTGAAACACTAGCTGTCTGTAGGCAGCTAGCCGCGCAGCCCTTTAAAACAATAGCTGTTTGTACGCAGCTAGCTGCGTAGCTTCTCAAAATAATAGCAGTCTGTAGGCAGCTAGCTGCGCAGCTTTTCAAAACAATAGCTGTCTTCAGACAGCAGGCTTTTGAAACAATAGCTGTCTCTAGGCAGCTAGCTGCACAGCCCTTTAAAACAATAGTTGTCTGTAGGCAGCTAGCTGCGCAGCTTCTCACAACAATAGCTGTCTGCCTGCCTCTAGCTGCGCAGCCTTTTGAAACAATAACTGTCTGTAGACAGCTAGCTGGACGCCATCGGCCGTAAAAATTGCCACGTCAGCCAGCACAATTGCCTCGACGGAAGCTGCTTTAGCTGCCCCAGTCGCTGTGGACCTAATGTCTCCACCTCTAGGAGGACATAGCACCGCCCGACTACAGATAGAGCCGTATCCGGACTTGATTGAGTTACCGTGCGCGTGGCGTGCCATTTGGAGGCTCCAGTGGGGAGCACGGTGCGTGTAAAAAGTGCCTCAAAAGCCCTTTTGGGGGGCTGATGTAAACCATACCCCGATACCTTCTGCTACAGAATAAGATGATGTTGATCGCTGATCACTTGTTTTTGTGAGCAACGCAACACAAGTGCCTCGGTGGGCTCCACCGGCACCCCTCTGGCCCCTTGGATCTCCCACTTGAACAACGTTTTTTCTATTATTTGCCGGCGAGGCGTTTTCTTGTTCATTTTTTTTTAACAGCCTTCTGCGTACGTACCTGGTTTTCTCTCTTTTCATCGTGTTCGTTTTTCGGTGGTTTTCGTATTTTTCCCCTATTTCCTTTGTCTACTTGCCCGTTTTTAATCAGTGTTCGATTCTCCTTCCGATGTTATCTTCGTTTTTCTTTTCGATTTTGTTATTGGCCCTTTTTTTTAGTGCCCACGATTTTCGTATTACGCGTAAATTGTCGCACCTGCTTCTTCCGCTCGAATCACAAGAGAGCACCCAGCTCCGATCATAGCATGTCGTGGTTGAGCATCTACCACAGGCACAGCACAGCGCAATCAACTCTATAACGTGTACTTCGAAGTATGCCAGGTACGTTTTTTACCGTAAACGTGCCGATCAGAGCCCGACGACAATCGATCGTGCACCCAAAATCATGGGCATCTGTCCACTTCGCAATGTTTTTTGTTTCGGCGGGCATCTTGTAAGTATCGCCGTCCCCCCTTCCCGGGCCTTGTATATACGTAGCCCAGATCATATGTGCACCCCTGAGCAGCAGTGCGATTGGATCGCCTGGCTACCTACCTCGTGCATACCTGGCTTCTATCTATATACTAGTATTGTGGTAAATATTTGCTGGCCTAAACCTTCCTCCAAACCACCGGCAGCTGCTGCTGTGTAACCCTGCATTTTGTGCATGACGTTGTTCAGAGTGTGTCTTCCGTGTGCCTCGCACGACTACAGGGATGTTATACGTATACCATGATATTAATATTAATAGTAAGAGTTCTATCCGATGGATCTCGAAGGACCAGTTACCCCTCGTGTCAATGATATCCCCGTCCGTTCTTGCTGCAAGTAACATAGGGCATACCGTAATGGGCCGATATAGTTTAACGTACTGCGATGTGGCACGGCTCTCACAATGAAGGTATGCTCGGAAATGTGCAGAGTAGCCCTCATTTCATATATATACCCGGCACCTGGTATGGGGTTAATCATTTTGGCTCTCGGAGCGACTCCTCGGTGAGCATATCAACCGGGCATGACGTAGCTCATGCGTGAGGAAGTATAATGCTCTTTTTTTTTTGCTCATCCCATTTATGATCTTCGCCCATCTTCTTCTCTCTCTCCTTCCAACTCGTAACTCAGATCCGGGGTCACATAGCAGGCTCGTCTCCCCCCTTCCCGCTACGGTACGTGCCTTCATTTTTATCGCGAGAAGATTTCAGCCTTTTCTTCCCTCGTCGACTCTATGGAGTTACAGTGAATCGAAAATCGGACCATTGACGCCGAAATGACTCTTTGACAAGTCACATTGGGTCTACATAGATAGGGCAACCAACAACTCGATTAGATTCAGATATTCATGTCGAGCGCTGCAATCCGGGGAGATTGGTTGAAATAGGTATCCCAAGGTATGCCCTGAGCATCAGTGGCGGGTACGCCGTTCGGCCCAGAGAATACTCGTACCGTGTCCTACCCACCTCTATGTGCTATTGCGCCGCTCTTTTCAGTGAGGAAGTATGAGCCCATATACTTTGTGCATCGGTTTCTCCACCCGCACCGAAAATCTAACGAGTCGCAGGTCCCAGATATAAACGTTGCTCTGATGCCCATCAACTACAAGAAGAGATACCCAACGCTTGCTCACTCGCCGAAGAGCACACAAACGAGCGAAACTTATCCCCGACTTACAGCTGGCTACCTGGCCCAAGGTGGCCCGGTGAGCCTAAAATCGCGCAAAAATACCACGAGGAACGATTCTTCGATACACAGAGGAGGACCAAGCCCCAAGAACTGCAGTGACGGTCCGATGACACTGAGTTATGTGGTCTGAGGAACGATTTTTCGATACACTGAGGAGAACCAAGCCCCGAGAACGTCAGTGACGGTCCGACGACACTGAGTCATGCGGTCGTGTAGATCCCTTTAGGGGCTGCGATCGTGCCGTGCCCGCAGATATCTGGTTGTGCCTTATATCGGGAGGCTATAGGAGGACCGCGTTGGTTTTGCTTCGGTTTAATAAAAAGCTAAAAAAGCGCGTCGGCTATGAGTTCAACCGATCGGCAGATTTGTGGCAGAATATGTTATTGTTCCCTATATACATATATACATACACAACGAGAAAGCCGTTCATAGGTGCATCTACCGAAACACGAACGGTTTCGAATTTTCAAAAAAACGATAATCTCCCTTTTTTTATCGCAAAATGTCTGAATTGCCCCCTGAACACCTCGTTGTCCATCGCTGTTACCGGCAGTTGTACGAGGGATACCATTATTATTATTATACAAGCCTTTTGAGTATGTAGACTCGCACACTGAAAGTTCCAGTAGTACCACGTACACTACAACGCAAACGAGCCCACGTGTTTTCGTTCAGTTGAGACCCCCCATACACGCCTTGAATTCAGAATATTCACTCAAAAGCTACGAAATGGACAGTTTTTAGACTCGTGCTTAAAATATTGGAACATACTCGAAGCAGTTTATGATACCGTGCCTGGTACGAAAATTCGCGTGTATTATCTGGTTGGATCGCAGGTTGGATCTATCTCTCTAAACGAGCTTGTACAATTGTACAATAGTGTACATACAACATCCATCCAACTATTGTCATCGGTCGCACCTATTGACGCCGAGATCCTCCGAGGCACGTCAGTAGTAAGTAAGTGTCTCCGTATTCAAACCGCGCAAATATACTAAAAGCCAGTGTACTATTACTACGTACTTGCCGTACGTACCATCGCACACTGGCAACACTGGCAGTGACGTCATTCCAGTGGAAACGCTCGCTCGTGATTTCCTTCGGTTGAGCTGATGTACTGTAACAGGTACCAGGTACACATTACAAGTATTAGTAGGATTTGCTCAAAGAAAGGCTAAATGACAGAGAAACAAGGAATGTGTACGATACATGTGTACGTATACATCAGGGATATTATTAATAGTACCGCAGATTTAAGTGAGGACGTGCCGGTAACACCGCAAAAACGCCCAAAAATGTGGAAACCGCTCGCTAGAACCGCTGCCAAAAATCCGTTCGAGGTGGTAAACCAGGGGACGGATCGCTATCATCCCTCGTTGGGCAGACCACTCACTTTGCACCCCTGTTTGCTCTATCACCTATCACCCGTCCAAAAGTATTATTAATAGTGAGCTTCAATTCGAACGTACACTGATTGCACAGTAGTCATGCATGATGATGATGGCAGGCACTCCAAGTATACAGTACCAGATATTATTAATAGTACGGAACGCTATAATATTGATGGAATTCCAAAAATATACGAGGGGTTTCCACTATGCATGGAGACGTTTGCCCCCAGGGGCCAGCACAAAAATCTCGAAACCGCGAAATAGATCCAACCGGCATGCGATTTTGATAACCGCTGACAACCTGCATCTCACGGCTTACCTCTCAACCCTATCTCCCCTTCCGGAGCATGCCGGCCTCCCATGCGAAACCTTGGAGCCCATATTATCATATTTGCTGTGTACCGTTCTTCGCCTACGCGGCAGTACGCTTGAATCGCCTTGCTACATACCAGGGTATCAGGTACATACCTGGTACATATCTACTGTATATGTGTTACTTTTTGCTGGCCCTAAACCTGCTTCCAAACCGCCGGCAGATGCGCAACCCTGCATTCTGTGCATGGCGTCTGTTGCATTCTGTGCATGGCGTCTGTTGCGCGGGCCTGGCAACGATATAGGCATGGTATATGTTAATAGTAATCTATTGATAGGTACCGGTGAAGACAGCTTTTCAATCTGTCGGTGGTCGGGTTTTTTTTATATGTTCTGTATCCCCGGGGTAAAAGCGCCTCAACATGCAGTGGAAGCCCTTGTAAAACGTTCACGCTACAGCAGCACAGCAGTAGGCACTATCATAGGCAGCACACCCCAGCATCACAGCATGGCCGCACAGGGGACCTCCTGTGGTAGCCTGGGGTCTGGTGAGCTAGAAACCATCTCACATCACACGTCTCATCACTTGATCAACACCACGCTGACTTGTTAGTCCGTGCTAAAAACGCATGTTTGCTTTTCGTTGTGCACGTATTTACCGATTTGAAAACGGAAAAGGTTATCTCCGGATTCCGAGAGGTTGTTTGAGTTTGGTTGTACCAGTAAGCGATATCTCGATCATGCCGAACCTGACTTCTATGAGAGTGGCATAAAATATTCAAATATTCGATTTGAAGAAAACACTAGAAATATAATTCGCCGATCCGTCAAAAGTTATCATTGCCACGCGCTTCAGCTTGGTCGATTGGTAAGGCTATAACATGTTTGTCGTGCTATGATCAAAACTGCGCAAGTAATGAGGGTGCAGCTATCCTCCTCAGTCCCGCCGACATCTAGCTCGCCGCGAGTGCAATGAGCACATTTGAACTCAACTAGTAACAAGCTTGGCGAAAAGTCAGTCTACCGCACAGCACAAGTTGCAGATGCCCACGAATGTCGTGGTATACTGCTGCTGCAATCGAGTAGGCCTGCTGAATACCCACTTTTAGCTCGATTTCGCCCGATTTTCGCCCGTTTTTTATTTTTGCGGTTTCTCCGCTCATCCCCGGATGCCCCCTTCAGTTTTTTTAAACGTTTTCGTATAAATCCGAGTAAACATGTAATATATTTTGAGCTGAAACCCAGCATCGAACACTGCCCCGAAAATACGGTGGGGGGGGTCATACCTGTAGAGAATAGGAGGCGTACATATTGTGTCTCGTGTCTCGTATCTTCCCCGCTGAGCCTTGGGCCGCTTTTTCGCGATGCCGTCCGTCTTGATACTTTCGTGTTTTCTGCTTCGTTTGTTTACGGCTCATGCTTGTTCAGGAAGTATACAGTATAACTACAGTACCAGGCATCAGCTTGAAACATACCCGGAATATACCACGGAATGGAATGCCAAACGTGCTTCATGCAAGATATGGAAACTTCGATATTTCGATGTTATCAATACTTGACTTTCGATGCGATACCCAGCACGATTATGGGCAGCGATATGATATCACGAGACCCAAGCTAAGAAACTCCTATATCCCACTATATCGGGGAACGTAAGGGCAGCCCGGGTTGTCATTTTTTATTCCCAAATGGCAGCTGGTCGCCCCCCCGCCCCTGGTGCGTATATACTGATTTTTCGTACGTCAATACCTTGGTACATGTTTTTCTCTGCCCGTCCCTTGCGTCTGGCAGGCACCGGAGAACGACCAGCCTATGGAAGCGCCGACACCGCCACCCGTGGGGCTACCGATGGACCTACCTGTGGACGAAGCACCGACAAACCCGACTGTTGAGCTACCGACGGACCAGCCTGTGGCAGCGCCGACTGCGCAACCGGTAGACTCATCGATGGAGCCTCCAGAGGTGGCAGCGACCGAACAGACAGCGGTACCGGCGGAGCCTAGAGCAGTGGCACCATCGACGCCACCCGTGGACGTGCTGTCGAAACCGCCGGCAGCAGTACCCATCGAACCGTTTGCAGCGGCATCTGCTGAACCTCCGGCGGCGGCGGCGGCGGCTGCTGCGGCTGCTGCGGCGGCGGCGCCTGCGGCTCCATTAGCGGAGGTGCGTGGGCAAAGCTACACCTGTATGAGTGGGGATTTGAAGTATAGAAATATCAGGTACATGACACGGACGACTCACGCAAGATCTAAAGATAGATGAACTGGGACTCTTCCGTTTTGAACTCTGAAACAAAGGCACTAATCTTGGAAACTGATCCGGTAATGAGTCTGGCGGACAGGATCAAATAGCCGCATCCGTCGATCCAGCGTGAGAGCAACCGGAATTAATCCGATTAAACATGTGCATTTCTACAACGAGATGTGTTTTATTCGTGTTTTTTTTTTGCATGCTCATATGTGTTTACCAGGTATCACATTGTACGAGTATTCGCATGAATGGGTACAGGCTACATACACAGGAAGCACGACATATACACTGCACGCACACGTTACACGCAGGGAGGGAGGAAAAGGGATTGGCTGAGAGTGATGATGTTTGGTGTCTCTAGATTGTGTTACCAACTTTCGAGTTACTTACGAAACTACGTATTCTTCGCAATTTAGTAAACTAGTAGTAATAATAATATGATAAGATACCTTGGAGAACGGATACGAGTATTATTCGTACACTATTAATATTTGTACGTTGCAAAACCAGCGGACTAAAAACAACCTTTAAGTAACATAGTACGATCACTCTCACCCACACCCATCAACTAACCCACTCACCCCTCGCTAAAATATCCAGAAAGACAAAACCGGAGAATGGGGGATGTGAACCCATGCTGCTGACCCCCAGAGTCCGGATGGGGACTGCTCTATTATTACGTACCGATGACCCAAACTAAGGATTGTGATTGTTTGCTCGATCTTGGTACTTGTTGACATTTGGATTTGAATAACGAGTACCTGGTAGTTTTGCGCGTATCTACGTCGACTATCGACTGTTGTCTGCTGTCGGATGCGACTTGGACCGAAGTGGGTCGATTAGTCAAACATTTCGGACGGAATTGGTCGATGCTCGAGCTTTGTAAGCTTAGGCTCTGCAAGTGTGGGAAGGTGTATCTGGTATTCGTTAGGGTACCTGTGTATTATGGAATTGTTGAATACCCGGGTAACCTAGACGCGGGTACATGATCTACCAACGGGTGTATGTGAATTCATGTTTATTCTGCTGTATTACCTTCTCCCCAATACCATTCGACCCATCGGTAATATTACATGCCCTGGGATTGAGACAATATGCCCGCTGAGTGTTCGGCCAGCTTGAGTATATCGCCAAACACCCACCATGCCCGTGTGTACCCGGGTAGATATCCTTGGATGCCCGGATTTTATGCGGGTAGAACCGGGTAGACCCTACCAACGGGTATCCATGACCCATATGACGGCCCCCACTATGTTACCTATCGTCTTGTTATATACGGTACCCAGTAGGACATTAAACGAAAAGGAGGACACCCCCGTAAAAAAATAACTTGAAGAGGGACTTTGCTCTTCGTCGGCGGCGACGCCCATGCACTCCGTCGAATCGACTCGAAATCAAAACCTATGGGGTTTGACGAACTCCCATGGCCCCTGCCTTCCCAACCATTCAGTTTGGGTGTGTGTTTTGTGAACGTGTTGTCGATGAACGAAAGTGGTCAAAAGCAGAGCGCGAGTATGTGCCCCTCTTTGACACGTTTACGCGAGGGCATATGATACCCCGTCCCCTCCGCCAGGTACTTGTAGTAAGTTTGGGAAGTCCCCTTTATGGTACGCAAGGCTGTACTTTTTTTGTCGAGATTTATGCGGCTCTCGAGATAGGTATCTGTACTTTTTTTGTCGAGATTTATGCGGTTCTCGAGATAGGTATTTAGGTGTGATCTCACACCATTGATTTTAATATTAATACTCGCAGGCGGAGAACTTGCACGTAGTACGTGCGTGTCAGGCTTGTCGGACTTGCACGTGAATTCAATATATACTGTTGTATGTATAGCAGGAGTTGTTGAAGATAGGAATGGCCTACATGTTGCCAAATGGGATCAGGGTACCAGGTGGGTCTCCGGCAACTCCTTCGGAGGGTTTTTTGTATTTCTGCGCCACTAAGGGAGCAGGGTCCCTTATGGGAATTGACCCACTGCCGGGTCAAAGCACCAAATGGGAACCGGATGCCAGCTGGTAAACAATACGTGCAAACCCGAATAGCCTGGCACATACGCGCATGTTGTCCGCCGCTGCATACTACTGCTGTTCCTGGTACCTCGTTGTGGTCATGTATCGTTTAAAATACGTGCTCTATTGTTGTTGTTTTCATTCTAATAATAACCCATCGCCGAAATTCTAGTCCGTGGTCACAGGGCAGGCTCCAATAACTCTGGAGAGGAAGAATACTTCACGAGAAAAAATACACAGACACGAAACAGTAGACGTAATAACTTACGCACATCGCACACCTCAAAGAAGAAAGCATGAAATCAGCGTACTCGTACTATCAATACGTACGCACCAAGATACAGCAGTAACGTATGCTAAGGTTGCCTCCGGGAAGTGTCTAGGGTAGTGTCGCAAGAGCGAAGTGTCTATTTTTCATGAACGAGTGACTATTTTAACATACCACAGGGTACTTTGTCCAGAACATGTGTTCCTATCCCTGTATGTGACAGAGAGACGCAGAGTGTGCGCGGTGAACGGCCTACCGCAGCCAGTGCTACATACCTTGCACCACACATTGCACGTACAGAGTACAAACTGACCAGGAATGCCTGTGTTTGGCGCCTGCCTTCTTCTGTTTGCGCTCCGCCCGCATGGTTGCCCACCGCAGGATCCACTCGATCAACTCTGTGGCGATCGACCTACTCCACGCTGTCCAATCGTCATAGAAAGCTTGGACCCGGCAGTTGAGATGAGGCGCGCAGAGCCTGAGCCTCCTAAAGGCATCCTCGCGGACGTAGCCCTGATGCGCCTGCACCAGGGAGTTGATTGGTGCGTGCGGGCCAAAGTAGCAGATAAAAAAGCAGCGTCTCTGAAAGCACAGGAGCTGTTTCTTGCAACGGGGAAAACAGTCCTCGGCATGGTCTGCAAAGAGCGGCTGGGGGGGGGTAACCCCTACGAAGCGGGCGGTGTTTACCGCGCCCCCCGTGTCGCTGGTGCTCTTGATGAGCTTTCCACGATCCAGAGGCATTTCCGCTCCAGTTTTGGGGCAGCTGCTTTAATTCTGGAGGCGATACTGCTCAACATGGTGCACGAGGCACAGGAGGAGGTATGGAGACTGCATCCCTCCCTGGACTTGAACAACGAAGCGCTGAAATGGGGTGAGTTGTTTTTGTATCTGGTACGTGGCTAACGATGCCCGTACAGGGTAGACATATTCCTACGTACCGCAGTACAGCAGTAGATAGCGGGGATGTCTAAAACCCCGTGCTGGGGCCAGTACGTACGTACCGGTTTGGTCCCGAATGTTCAGCCTCCTCCCTGTACCCACCGGTTGATAACGCAAGTATGCCCGGACGAAAACCGACCATCGCCTACCGTAGACGTGGCAGATTCCTAGTAAGAGACGTCCCACTTCCCACTCCATCAGAAGACCCTGCTGGGATTATTGGAGCGACATACTGGTACAATGGAGGCGGGCAATACCATACCGTTAAACCACACCCAACACCTTAATGTAGGTAGATGTTGTAAATGTCATACCCTCTGGTATAACTAAATGGATTTTTTTTTTGTCCTTGAGGTTGGTTAGCTCTCAGTCGCTTGAAGATGATTTTGTACTATTAAGTTAACAATAGTAGTTTTTGAACCGAGACCGACCTAACTTGGGATGAGGTCCACCTCTCCTTTCTTTGGTGCGCCGTTTGCTGGACGTGCCTCACCCGCACCTGCTTGCCCCTCCCGACCCTGCCAGGGGTGGGCGGCCTCGGCCGACTCGCAGCGCGTCCCGGGGGCGAGAGGTATCGCCGTGTTATTATTCACAAAACAAAATGTTCTGATTTCAAGTGTCTACTCGTACATATATTGTAGAAAGGCATCAATCTGTGGCGCAGTCAGTCAGTACGCTATTAATAGATGCACTGCAGGTTGAGTCAACGCACAGCCAGTGTTTGGACCTTCACCTGGCCCTTGCCCGGTTCGAATCCAGCAGAGGTCGTGTCTTTTTGTCGTTTTTGGGTGCTGTGAAAGGGATACTCATACTCGATGGGGACATTGGGATCGCTTGTGTCGGCCTATTCGCGTACTTCGTGCCCAACTAAACTCTGTGTCATACTTATTGGTTCACGTATTGTGCGAAGTGGCATAAAGTCAGATGCCAACATTTTTTTTTGTTTTTGGTCCATTGACCCTGATTCCAGTTTTTTCTCTCTCTGCACTCGAACACGGATTAATGTATTGTACACCTTGGCAATAATGTCGCACTTATGGCCCCATTTGCCTACATCCTCGGTCATTACGGGTATGCGGCGAACTTTAGGTGTTGCTGGTTGATCGAATCTGATTCCAGTGCTTTCTTTCTCTTCAATCAGGTACGATTTTTTTTTAAATGTTCCCAACCCTTGGCAGTACTGTGTGTCGCATTTACGGCCGACTTGCCTACGTCCGTGGTCATTACGAGCATGCGCGGAGCCAGAGCGGGCGTCAACCCGCCGCGGCAAAGCCCCCCTTGTATTTGTTTGTTTATTTTTTATCTACAGACTACACTGCGGCATGGCATGGCCGGCATGGCGCGTGCACCCGTGTACACGAAATCCAAAAATTGTGTTTTGGCGCTGGCATTCTGCAATGATTTCATGATATTCGCATGTACTCATGTACTATTAAATATTAACTATTAATGGTGATACCGTACCTGTTAGACTCCATCAAACTGCAGTATGGGTATATGTATACGGTTGGAATCTTGTGTTCGCTCTGCTCGCGCGTACTCTGCTGCTTGCTGTGCTGCCGGAAAACACTTAGGGTTTCCATTGAGTATGGAGGTGTTTCATTTTGGGGATAGGGGAGATTAAGTTCCAACCGCCGTTTTCCGTTTTCCGAGGAACCCTACCCGGCAAGTTCGGTACCGGTAATCACCGGCACCGGGTTACAGACATCCCCCTGATGCCCCTTACTTGAGTTGGCCTGTGTCTCCTTCCGTCGCTGCAGCTGTACCTGCAGTAAGTAGCATGACACTTGCCTGACGCAGTACATAGGTGAAGTGCCGAGAGGTGCAAGGGGATCATTTTCGCCCTGGATGGGGTAGAGTTTCATCCCCTGTGTTGACGGCTCTCAAGGTTTGCAGTTGCCGCTCGCGGGTGTCGTTGGCACTTTTTGGCCAGTTTTCGTTCGAACGGGTGCCGTTCGCACGACTTTTTAGCGGTGACACGCATTTCTGCCTCAGGTGCTGTTGTTCTTGGGGAATGCGTGCTGGCTGCGGCAGATATATACGAGTAGTGTCCCGGAACTTCCCGAAAAAACTAAAAATTACTGCAGTACGATCCGTACAAGGGTCTATCAACAGGCACCGCCGCCTGTCGGGGGGTGGTATTCTATTAACTGGATTGCCCATCGGCACTGTCTGGATGTAAGCTGTCAAACACGCATACGTATATAGTTACAGCTGAATCTATAATTCGTATCACAATATTCGAAAGAGTTAACTCTTTGTTTCTCCCTCTTGACTAAAAACACTCACTATTAATATTCGCTATTAATATGAATACGCAGATTATAGATTTTTTTATTGGGGGGTGTTTCCACAATATATATACTGCACTCGTATCCTCCACCTATAATAATGTTGTGCAATGGCGTTTGTCGATGGCCATTGTTGCCTACTACCGCCGACTTGTAAAACATTCACTATTAATATTAATACGTAGACTTTAGTTTTTCTTTTTATTGGGGGGTGTTTCCACAATATACTACACTCGTATCCTCCACCTATAATAATGTTGTGCAATGGTGTCTATCGATGGCTATTGTTGCCTATTACCGCCGATTTGTGCAAGGTATCGTATCGTAGCAAGAGAGGATCAGAATCAATCGAGCGGCAGGCGAAGAAAAATCAGACAGACGCTGGCGCTACGTACGTACAGATTCGGTGCACCATTTTTCAGCCCGTTCTCCCCAAGAGCAGTATTATTAGTATTGATATATTAATACTGTGCTGTAAGTCCACAACGTGTTTTCATAGATAGCTTGCACATCTACTGCGGCCTGCAATGTCCATCGATGAACTCGGTTCACAACGGATTGTGGTGGGCAAACAGTGCTTATCGATGTACCAGGTATTGCTTATCTTACCCAATCTGTTGCGGCCGGCAAGGACCATCGACGGACACGGTTTGCAATCTACGAAACTGTGGTGGACAATGTCTCTATCTATGGGCAGACAGAGTATCCCCAATATAATTGTCGCTTCCTATAGCGGTAGTTTCCACATCTATCGCCACCGACATTATCTATCAATAGACATTTTCCACAGTCTATTGTGGCCGGCATCGAAATGTTTCTCTATTGTCTCATCGTCGAAGAGGTTACTACTGTAATAGTGGTTTTGAGTCTAGTTTATCCAGAGTAGGTGAAGTGGTGTTTAACTTAGCTTGTCCCTGGTGCGTACAGGGTTCTGGCCGATTGCCCTCTGACATCGATGGGTGAAGGCATCCGAGGCCCCCAGTAGGGCTAACCTCGTGTAATATATTCTGGTACAGAAGTAGCTCCAGATTGTGTTCTCGAAAAAAAAACAAGAACGAGTATTGCGACGGGCATGACCCATTCAGAACACCGCAGCCATGGCTTTGGCGGGAACTGCTTGAAGCTTGTGCTGGGTGTCTTTTATGACTGTGGTTATGATATTCGTTAAATGCACACTACAGACGGGTCATATTGGGCGCGTCTACTCGTACGCCTCTTGTTGGTGTCGAGACGCTACCCACTGGCCTACTGCACCATTGTTTACCTCACGCGACGAAGCAGCCGCTGGGTCTGGGTACCTATGATGCGCCTTATGACCAGCATCCCCTTTAGTCTTGGTCTTACAAAGCTATTAAGTTTGAATAATGTTAGTGAAAAGGGGCGGCCAGGTCAGTCACGGGGTCAACTCGCGGTCTCCTTGGAATACCTGGTACTTGTACTATACTTGGATGTTTAAGCATCTTTGGTTTAATGTTATATATACCGTCCTCTTCCTAGTCTAACCCAGCGCGTACGTAGCCGGGACTGCTCCTCGTATCCGATGCTCACGGCAATCGTCCTCCAAACCCCAAACTGTATGGTATTGCAGGGACCGAGCAGTTGGGTCCGGAGAGGGCAGGGCTGCCTAGGGAAGGGTGGGGCGACGACCAGGTGAGCGTCTGACTATCTGACTATATACCGGGATTCGCACATTGTACTCGCGCTTCCAAGCAGTAGTAAAGTACGACACACGGAGCATTATATTCCAGGTATACACTTGGCTATACTGGTGTGCCTGTTATTTGATAGCAATCGATATCGACCGAGAAGCTATTAATACTGTAGTTCGATACTACTGCACACGGTACCGATTGTTTAGAGATAGCTGGTACCTGGTAGGTATTAAGGCTCATGGCGCATAACCTACTAGGTATGGCGATTGGCGTGTGTACCAGCTCGTAGCTGGTGTGTACGCCTAGACTCGATTGCCGATGGCCGGCAATACACAGTCAAAATGTTCGAGGCAAACACGTGGTCACTGTCAGGTGACTTGTACGTGAAGCTTCAACATAGAAGAGAAGAAGAAGATGGTGTGGTGACCCCAAGCCACATTGTTGATTGATTGCTCAGCTGGAAGCTGATGATGGTGAGCAAAAGTAGAGTGAGCTCAAAGGGGAGGGCGGTGCGCGTGTGCGCTCGCAGCTCGCAACAAAGGACGACCCTTGCACTTCGGTCAAACAAAAACAAAATGAGGGAATACCCTCTAATTCCGTTCAAAATAAAACAACGAAGAGAACCCCCAGATTTACTGTAAAGAACAATATATCTTGGGGTACATATCCATGACCCCAGTGTAGCCTATGTTGTTTCTCCAACCAGAACTACAGTAAAACTATGCTACCGGTCTCGGAGGGATACTGAAGATATCCTTTCCATTATTTACCAATGATAGCACGTACTAAATGTGCTGTCTACCGTAGATCATGTACGTACGTACCACAACAACAGTAGATCCATGACACTACTCGTCATTGGGACTTTATTCTGTGCGTACGGGTGCACAGCAGTATATGTGTAAAAAGACAGCTGCTGCTATCCTACTATAACTCAGACTGGAAAACTGTCTGTTGTACATAGAATGCGTAAATGTATACCAGATGACGTAAGTGTAATCGAGTAACGAATATGATGGTTACTGACAAGTATCATCTCTAATAGTAGGCAACAGGATCCCGTTGTCTGATTAATGTTCGGCATCAACAGCAGTTTTTTACAGCAGCCTATTGACGTGGTGAATGTTCAGTACGTACAGCTTCATGGCGCATCGTAACAGCACTGTGTCTGCTTGTAGCTTTGATACATAGCAGGTGTGATATGTCCCATAGGAAAACACCGGTGCGAGCAATCACCGACTGTTGACAACAGGACGTACTGCTTCTGCGGTTACTTTATCTAGGAGCGTTTGTTCGACATAGGTATTGTTTTGAGAACATTCCAGAGCTGGAAAATAGAGTTCTGCACCATTTAGACCTCCTGCATAATTTCATGCTGTAGGGTATATTTAGCAGTATTCTGGACGTCGTAGGCTTCTAGAGCAGAGCAGTACTCTATTCCTAAACTTGGGAGACACCAAGGTGCAGCAGCCACGCTGATTTATCTGATCTACTTTGATATACTGCTGTGCTCTTGTCTTTGAGTACACGTACGGACATGGACTCAACAATTTCGTAGCTATCTTGCTTTTCTGGCCCGCAAGCGGCATCTTCAACGTTAAACCTCTTGTCCAGTTTCCCAACATCAGCCAGGTAGTGTAGCCACTATTAGCGCAAGCCTGCGCTATCTATTCCAACACAATATGTACCACAACAGCGATACGTGCTGTAAACGATAAAAAGGGATATCTAATCGGTATTCGTACGTACGATTTCGATGGTCCACATCTACGTCGAATTTTCTGGTTCAGTACTTCGCCTCCTAAATATTAACAATGAATTCATTCACAGTGCAATACGCTATTCATAGCTCAAGCCATGAATGGATTATGCTCACCCACCCAAACTCACACCACTCTAGATGCGAATGTAAGATCCGTTTGGACACTATTAATACTGTAATATGAATAGCAAACGTTCCTAAAATTTCCGTCCTAACCCTCATCAAAGTCACCGTAGGAAGCTACCTGCTCTGTACGTGGGAAGCTGTATCGTTTCATGCGATGCCACTGTGCGGCCCGAGCGAGGGGCAGCGAACCTTCTAACGAAAGAGCTCGGGTGTGGTCGCCCTTTCCTCGACATGTGCGGTGCTAAGGTAGTTCGCTGCCGCTGCCTCGAGAAGTTGCCCAGGACCCCAACCCACCCATAAGCACGAGCTGAACCCATGCTTCGGAGACGAAAAAGGAAAAACAGTTCCTGATAGCTTGAAATCTGAGCGGGAAAAAGTTTGCCGTGACTAACGTTTGGGGGGAAGGTTATGGCGACGCACGCCTACTTCGCTTCGGTACTATCCAATACAAGTACGAATCATATCATATCACGTCACATTCCATCACCATTAGTTATCCGCAGGGCCCGACTGGCTCGCATACTCAAAACGATCGAAGTACCAAAGTATCAAGGTACTTGGTATCGGTGATTGGCAGCGCACGTTGCCCGTTTCGGATTACTGCTGTCAATAGTTTCCTTTACTTACATATGACTGAATATTTTGCCCCAAAACACTGTCCCTCAATTCACTCTCGCGGCCGCAGGCGGCGGGGGCGGAAACACGCGATGTCCCCCCTCCGTTGCCCCCTGGCTGGGAGGAGTACCACGCGACCGACGGCCGGCCCTATTTCTTCAACCGCCCAACGGGCACTGTGCAGTGGGAGAGGCCTCCTCCTCCTCCGCTGCCCCACGGCTGGACAGAGTTCCAAGCGAAGGACGGCCGCGTGTGCTTCTTCAACCGTAAAATGAGCAAGGTCCAGTGGGAAAGACCAAACCCGGATGTTTGTGGTGTTAGTCGTGTTCATGGCGGTGATGGTGATGATGGTGCCGGTGGTGGCGGTGTTGGTGCCGGTGTTGGTGCCGGTGTTGGTGGTGGTGATGGTGGTGGCGGTGGCGGTGGTGGTGGTGCTGGTGGCGGTGGTGATGATGGTGATGGTGATGGTGATGGTGTCGGTGGTGCAAACCGCCGCCGTGACCCCTCCCATTCGTACCAGCACCCCGTCGACGAGGAGAAGATGCGCCAACCTAACTTCCAGGCGCGAGGACACCGCCTCATGTGCTGGACGGATGTGGAGGAGTTTGTAGTGGGTCATGTTACCGCCCCTGGGTCAATGGCGGTGGGAGGACGCATCTTCATGTACCGGTCGGATGGGAAGGCGTACCTGTTCAGTCCTGTGACCCCCCTCGGGTGCGCAGTGTCCCCCGCACGTGGTAAGTGGCGAACGGCCCAAACGTTAAAATGCGTGATAGGCGGTTGTCCTTTGCTCTTGGCCATACTTACGACCAGCCGCAGCGACAATGTTGGTCAGTGATCGTGTTATGCACATTGCGCTCCGCCTATCATGCACCTACACTTGTCAGAACCATCCGGTTTGACCTGGACATGGTCAGTGCGCTGGAAAATTTTCTGCGCGCCCTGGAGTTTGCTCACAATGTCGCCCGTCCCTCGTTGGCGGCCGTCCGACGCGATTTTCCATTCAGGGTTGATTTCTAGAGACTTTTGTCGAGCTCGGGGATCGCTAAAGGTAGTTTTACGGCAACTGTTCTGCCGTGGTGTTGTACTTTGTGACTGACCCTATTAATAGCCCATACTCCGAATGACTGTTTGAGCGACACTGGTCGGCGCACGGTTTTCATCACCGCTATCCAACGAAAATGCGCCGATCATAAATCATCAGGCCCCCAGTGCTACGCGTGAGGCTCATCCTCCCATCTCGGCAAGAAAATACCACAGGCGCACTACCACGATTACGCCTGGCGCTAGTCAGACCCACCTTCAGAGCTGAATATATATCCCGACTCGAGCGCCCTTGCCTTTTCCTCTTACTCTTCTTGCATGAACGGCATCGGCCACGTTGGTAGGTATGGTGGAGGCAACGCTGGCGATGGAACCGCCAGGCTGTGGTACCTGGATGAGCGCGCTCGTCCTCCAGCCCTCTAGCTCGCTGGGGTCTGGCGGCGGGAGACGCTCGAGTGTGACGACGAGGTTGACGATCGCTGTGCCGAGGTTGGCGCATTCTTTGGAGTTGCTAGCGGTTCAGGACTGGTGTGATGTGAGTGGAGTCCTCTTCTGACCCATGCGCCTAATAGAATATTCTGTAGGGAGGGATTTTATGAGGTTGGCTTGATAAGGCAACAAAGGTTTTGAGAAGACGGGTTTAGGTTGTGGCTCCTGGCGTGTTCGAGTTGCAAAAGCTTTCGCTTGCAAGCAAGATTCCAGTCGAAAAACATGCGCGTATTACATGCTTCCAAGTGTATCGGGAAGATAACACGAGATGTGGGATCGAGATTTGCTCGATACCGTAGCCGCTGTTTATCCTCCCTTGACATATCGGTTCGCTCTAAGTAACGCCATGGAGTGCATGCATGTTTACTTATACGGCCGCGCGAGTGCCTAGATTGATACCTTTTCGAGGGAACTTCGGGGTAAGCGAGGGACCGATGTCTGCAAGTCGAATGAAACGCTCCCAGGTACTGTGGTACCTGATATACACTATCAGGTGTACACTGGACAAGTAGGTTCCGTTGTAGGGGGCGTCACCAATGATAATGGAGTCTTGTCTTCCCCACGATCGCCCCCTGTGTCCATCGGCCTTGCCCTTGCAAAAGTTGTCCGCTTTCGACCTGGGCAGAGTTCAGATTTCCCCGGCCTGCACAGGAGCAGGTGGTGCAGATGTCTCAGGTGCGCCCCGGACCTGTTATGTAGGAGGCGGGGGCGGGGATTCTGGCGAGTGTAGGCCTTACCCCTTCGAATCGCCGAGGGCCGCAGGACCACACTATGAATCTGCGGCACCTATCTTCGCCTCTGACGATCCCGACACGGCGTCGGGAGTTGCACGCGTCCCAGCGGCAGTTGCAGCGAAGGATTCGACAGCTTCCTGTATCGCATCGATTGCGACTGTATCCTCCATGGAGAATGCTGTGAACGGAGAGGGCAGGGGGGAAGGTCTGTGGCCTCCGAGTCGTCCATCTTTCGGGATTGCAGCCTCGTCCGCAGTTGTTCGTGACGGAGTGACCCGCATGCAGGCGTCGACGGTTGCACCCGTGCCCATCGGGGAAGTCAATGGAGCGGAAGCGTCTGCCTCGCCTCTACCAGCAGCAGTGGGGCCTGGCCTGACTTCGCTAGGTGCTTCTGGTTTGCGAGGAGAAATAGCGACGTTCGGCGCAGGCGGTGGCGTTGGTGGTGTTGATGTTAAGAGCACGGCTGCCGCCCCGCTTATTGGCAAATCGACCGGGCCAACCATTCGGAAGGGAGCGAGGTTCGTGATTGGGGGGCGTAGAGTATCGTCTGACGAGGCCGTCGTCTCCCACATGGCGGAGAAGCTTCGTCAGAAGCAAGACGTGTCTGACAGGTTGGCAGCGATTGGCCACAAAGAGATGGCGCAGGAGCGTTCGCATCCCCTTTTCCAACAAAACGCTTTGGCCGACGTTCACGTCGTTTCCAACGATTTGGAGGAGAAGGGAGAGGGAAACGTAGAGGGAGAAGGGGAGAGCGACGATGGCTGCGGCGCTCAGGTAAGCTTGGGTGTATGTATAGCAGTAGAGACGCCCTCGTGGGCCGTATGGAGTTGTTCACGTGGTTCATCCTCTTTTTAATAGTGGTGTTACCGAGCCTCAAGTGATCAGCCGGTCACGGTTTTGTGCGGTTGTTCATGGCATGTGCCCCTCCTCACTATGTGTTGCCGCGTATGTGTCTGGTTCCTGGTACCTGTTATCGATTGTGTACGAAATGTCACGTGCGGGTAGTAGCTGTGTCACCCTTACTGAAACGTGAAAAACCGTCTGACATCTTCGCGTACGACCGGCGAAACCGCTCTGGCTTCTGTGAACGAGGCGATTATGAGATGAGGCATGTGGGCTGTTACCGCAGAGTGAGGTTACGGTTACGTAGCTGTTTTTAAGGGTGCGTTGACGAGGGCATCGGGCAAACAGGTCGGGTGATGCGATTGCTTAGCCAGGAGAGAAAAGGCTGGAATGGTTTCGCTTGACGGTGATTGCGGGATCTGAGGGAAAGGTTTCGCTTGGATAAGTAGCAACCACAACAGTCACTGCAGCAGCAGCAGCTTCAACCAAGACTGCCTCTGTTTCTCGTTCGTTTGCACCACCGCACTGCCCTGCATGGTCAGTCGCCAGCCACAACACATTCCTGCCTTGCTGCGACCATGGGGTGGTGATTCGTCAATTGTCTGTTCTCCCGCCATACCGAAGCTGTACCGTTCTCTAACTCTACGTAGTGCCAAATTACATACCAGTAGTATTGTAGCGTAGTGCGTAAACATTAACGGTAGGAGCGATGAATAAGCACCGTTGCGGCTAGAGCCTACAAGCCGGTTCAATCTAGCATATACCACCCCAAATTCCGGTCGCATCCAATACTCACGCTGCTTTTTGGAGATGGAGCCTGAACGTTTTGGCATACCAGTGTTTCATGAGCCCCTGTCTACCTGCTACATTTGTTTTTTTCCCTGCCAGATCTGTATTTCATGAACAATGGCCAAAAAGGGTACACACCCGGTCTGTTTCGAGGCAAAAACGGGTTCAGCCTGGAACCAAATAACCCCCCCCCCGCGAGTCATGCGATTGGCAAAAAACACATCGTACCAGTCTTTGAGAGATCTTGGCGCAGGTACAGCCTATTATTCTTAGATTCCAACAGTTTTTTGTACTGCTTTTTGCCTCACTTGCCTTTAGTGCCTTGTGATCACTGCTGGCGGCCGCTCTTTCAGCATCCCTCAGTTTTCACTGTCAAGAACATTCCATTCTATTCAACAATTATGCCATGAGCACCTGGGCACGTATGATATGATACACGTCTACACATTCGTTCATATGAACGTGTGACCCACACCAGGTATCTATTAATAGTAAGTCGTGTTACGTGTTTGTTGGACTTGCGCTGTAGACTGCTGTTCTACTATCACTGCTGCATTTGGTCTTTGTATGAAACAGGTAGACGCTGAGACCAGGTAAGAAACACACGCTTGCCGCCAGAATGTTGCTTCTTTGCACCCCTCCCTCTCGTTTGGAACCCTGATATCCGCGGGACATGATCCCACCCGGACCTGCAACCTTCCAACCGAACCTGGAAGCGTCGAATTATATAGTAAGCTGCCGGCAAGTAAGTGTACCTGAGGGTATTTACCCTTTAGAACCTGGTATAGTATATGTTTTCGGCGAGTCAATCACGTGATGGCTCGTAACGGGTGTTTTTGACTTGATTCCAGTCTATACCCGTGTTTGACTCGAAACGGGCCAGTTGTGTCCGTTTTGGGTTATTGCCCTTTTCTAAAGGAGTTCATTAATTGGAAATGTTTTGTGCTGTCTGTCGATTGGCATGCCCGGATAATTATTTTCGAATGCTGTCTATTACAGTAGTAGGAGTTATCGGGGCAGTTGTTTTCGGGCGCTACTACTACGTGTAGCAGGAATTGCCGCAACAATTGATATCAAATGCAGCTTGTTAATTGGAACCGTCCGGACAACTGCAATCGGATGCTTTCTATTCACTAGCGATCCGAGCAGTCCGGGCAAATTAGTTCCGGAAGTTGCCCACGAATCATTTGGGTTCCCGTGAGGCGCACTTCTGATTATTTTCGTTGTCGACCTGTGTCTAGAAAGATTGTATTGAAGTATCCCCTATCCCCGCCCTGCCATACTACTTACAGTAGTATATACCTAACTGCGCCCTGTTCTTTGCCGTTTTTGTCTGTTCAACCGCTCTTTTCCTGGTGCAGGCGCGGCGGGACGACGCCGCCCGGAAGTCAGCCGCGGGGAACCCGGCAACCCGGGCGCGCACTGACAACTCGTCCCGATTCCTACGACGCTCCGGTTCCTCCTCGGCACCCGGGCGTTCTCGCAGCGTGGACCACTCCGGCGACAAGGCAATCGACCGTGCTGGACGCACCACAGCAAGCTGGGCCGGTGGCAATGACGGTGGCGCCGGAGGAGGGGCAGGAGGCCACCCGCGGGCGCAGTCTCTCCCCCCCGGCCAACGGACGCAGCAGACGCTAGACCGGGCGGACGGCGACAGCGGTGGTGTTGGTGTTGTTGGTGTTGGTGGTGTTGGTGGTGGTGTTGGTGGTGGTGATGGTGGTGTTAGTGGTGTTGGTGGTGGTGATATTGGTGACGGTGGCGCTTGCGTCGGTGGTGGTCACGGAGGGGGTGACGGTGGTGCTGGCGGCGGTGATAGTGGCGATGGGGGCGCAGGCGGGCGCGAACTGGGTAGTGGGAATGGACGTGGGCGTGGGCTTGTTGCCGAGGGTGGGAGGAGGGCTACCGTAACAAACGAGACTGCTGACAGGTGAGATATATACTGTAGTATGGAAACTCCCGATACATCGAAGTGTCGAACTTGCGGTATCTCGTAGTAAACGCATTTGTCCGTTCACCCCCAGGCATCCCCGTGTGTTTCTCTGCTGACTGAAAGCTTCGATCTACGTGGTGTAAATCGAACCAATACGTATACCGTAGGTATTATTTTGATGCCACGCAGGAGTTTTCTCGTGCACCTGGAGATTTGATTGATTACCTTACTACGGTAACCGCCCAACCAATCAGATAAACCGAGGCCACCGAACAACCGGTATACAAAGAAACAAGCAACCGATACACCAATCGATGCCTGGATCAAACAGTCACCTCCTGCCCCCTGCAATTATCAGGCAAACGCTGCAGGCTCCTCTCGCCAAGCAGAAGCTCGCCGCATCGGAGGAAATGCAAGCGGGGGTCACGCGCTCGACTACTAGGGCTTCCGCGAGCAAGCAAGCGTATTTTGCGACGCCGAGGTTGGTGGCGGCGGCGGCGGCGGCGGCGGCCGCGGCGGCGGTGGCGGCGGCGGAGGCTCCAGCGGTGGATGAGGTAGAGCGTGGCCGCCCTTCTTCCGGTGCCTCTTCTTGTGGCAGCCCCGACCAGGTGCAGCTGCAGATACAGCAGGACTTGCAGCAGCAGCAGAAGCTTTGCCTCGACCTACTCGACCGCCTCCAGGGAAGTTTTTCTTCGGTGACGGAGATACGTGGGGTCAGGGATGCGCTGATTCCCCGGCTGCATCGCTGGAGGGAGTTGGTGAGTGATATTTCCCATCACATATTATTTTTCAATAACTTGTGGATATGTGAGTGACAAATCCTTGCCTATCTGTGAGGCAGGGTGTGTCCTATACAATTTTCAGTATACACAATATTTTATCACGTCTCGTGCAAATGTTTCGCCGAAAATTAGTAGGTCCCGATTCATTTGGTGACATCGCGTTCTGTGCACTAACTGCCCCGACGCTGCCACAACCATCACCCACTCCCGGACTCCCCAGCTGGTGATGGAGCAATACTACCCCAATCGCCACAAGGAAAGGGCTGTTGGGCCGATTTCGACGAAGAGCGTTGAGGACGGCCGTGGAAACAACGCTTTCGCCGGGCTGACGCGCCGAAAGGAGATGGTGGAGAGGGTGAGTGCTCGGTTCTCTGCAGTTCTTATGCAGTTGTATCCGATTGAAGATCAGCTCGGAGTTTCTTGTGCTGTTCCTTACGGAAATTCGATGTGTTCCAGTTACGTTTGATTTTTCCAGACAACTATTATAGTGGTGTTTTCGACCCGAAACGCGGCCGAATGGATTGTGCGCTTCTCGGAATCAGCGCACCTACCCTCCCAGAGGTATCCGATCAAAACTCCGCTTCTCCATCGAAGCGTTTCGAAATTCTTGAGGATTGTGGCATTTCCTGTAACTATCAACCAATTAACATTGGAAAGCACAAACTATTCAAAATAGTGTCATTTCTCACTGGGAAGTAGGTACCTTCGAATCAGATTTGATGTGTATTATTGGAAATGACGCTATACTGAAGAAGGCAAAGTGCTTCATTGGAAAAGTAGACTTTCGATCTGGGTACGTCTTGGACGGTAGGTGTACTGATTCCGAGAATCGCACGACCCTTCCGACCGCCTTTCGGGTCGAAAACATCAATACATGGCCGAAAAATCAAATCAAGCTGAAACAAAATCGAACTTCCGTAAGAAACAGCCTTACACACTGGGAAAAGAGCCTTTTCGGTCCCAAGTTTTTCGATCGAGCGATCCGATCCGCGCCTCGTGTCGAAAAAAACTATTTTCTGGGTCTGAAGGCCAGGTACCACTTTGTGTCTTTTTTTTTTCTCCTCTCAGCAAGAAAGTGACAAAGTATGAAGGTGGGGCACTGCTGTGCACTGGTATGGAGGCTTGTGTAGGTGAACGCCCTAAGTTCTCAAGATGGGAAAATCCACGACAGGGGGGTGTGTGCCTTGTGCCTTGGCCCTGCGGTATCATGCTGAGAAAATGGCAAGGGTACTACAGTAATAATATCAGTGTTGTTGTTCTTACTAAGATATTAATATTAATACTAGCTTTTTCGTAGTTTTTGCCGTACCCATTGATGCACAGTAGTCTGTTAATAGTCGTCGAATACAACTGTCATCTTGGACCGGCAATGAAGTTGTCAAAAAGACAAAATAGTCCAAGCCACAGATTGGTACCATAAGCAATGGCTGAAGAGGTCAAATTTTTCCGTCGAATTAAAACAAAACGAAGCATAATCGTCGACAGCTTGGCAGGAGCTCGTAAGACACGTTTTCAATATGCAGGATCAATCTGCAAACATATGGTCTTGCCTTTATTCGACTTTTCCTGTTTTTGATACTTGGAAGTTAGTTGTGCGGCGAGTATCTCAGTCAAATTTGACTGTGTTTCGATTCTAATTTGAGTTTCATTTTTGGTAATATATACGCCTGGTATATTTTTTCGTTGATTTGTTGTCGATTTTATTCAGCATGAAGTTAGCGTGGGGGGGACTATCTCGCTTCTTGCCTTCGACTGTTTTTCAATTCTGACTCGAGGCACGGCTCGCCACAACTCTGGGGTCGGTGCTTTCGTGCAGGGACGAGTCTGGCGTGTATTGTCGTGTTATGATCCAAGTTTTGGCGCGCTGCATGCCACGTGCCATGTGTCACGCGTGCGTGTCTGTGGGTGTTGTTCATGTTCAACAGTTATTTTTACCCGTCGACATCCAGCACAACCAGTGTCCGTGCCGATTCTTCAATCCTATAATACAGAGACACGAGTTCTGTGGTCACACAATTACGCCACAGAGATACTACATTGTTATGCAGTAAGCAGAGTAGACAATGCAATGTCACGTCATCATCGTACTGAATACGACAGGCACAACATACACATTCTATGAAAAAGAGAGAACCCCTACGAAACAAAAGCACTCCCAGGGGTATTTTTTTGAAGTGATTTTTCGACGGTCGCTTTATCACCAGGCGTACGTTGAGTACCACACCCCCTTCGGACGTGCGCCTGAAAACATATCAAACTTCAAAGTATAACCATCACACCCGGTGGACACCGGTCACCAGCCTGAATCAGAGTTGGTTGTTTTTTCATTTTTCGTTTTGTACGGGTAACCGCTACGGGTACGGTATCATGCGGTAGTTTGGTGGTCAATCACGAAATATGTCGTTACATAACAACACGCACTGCTACGTACGGTACCGGTAGTTGGTAGTGGCTTTTTTTGTGTGGTGTGGGCTAGAAAAAATGGCTGAATATCGATATGCCGGCCAGTCAGCAGACACGTTATCTGCCTGTGAGTCAATGCATCTGAGGTGCAACCCTCGGCGGTTTCGTCCTCGAATGTGGTACCGGTATATACCGGTAACGTTTCTTCAAGATCGCAGAAAAGCGGGGTTTCGTGCTGTCATCCCCGGGTTTCCTTACCGATATGAGCGTGGGCTTTTCTATCGCCGGCATTGGTTGGGAATGACAAAATAATGGCTTCAGACCTAAGACGCTCGGTAGCACACCCCTTCTTAACACGCCCCCTTATTGGTACACCCCCTGTAACACCGCCTCTTGTTATCACACTCCCCGCAGGGTCCTGCTGTCTGCCGGGGTCTGTTGACACTCCATAGCTATCAAAGATACCGCGAAAGAAAAAAACACCCGGCGGGCAGTTCTGGAGATGGCCAAAAGTATAAAACATACCATCAAACATATTGTATACACCTGGTATCATACTACTTTCTTCCGGGTACATAGTTTATCCTCAAAACGTTTGTGATTCTGTTAAGCAATTCCGTCGTCGTTGTAATTCGTCTACAGCTGTATAGGTATCAACAATATCTCTCTGTTGCGATCAGCCGGAGACTCACCCAGGGCCGCTTCCCCCGCGTTGATTCGCCGATGTTCAAAGCGGCACCTCGTCGCAGGGAGTAGTTGCTCCTGTAAAAGAAACACTATCAATACCAGTACGAAAGAAAACTGGTGCCGTTGTCGGTGGTGACGTCTCGCGCGCAACGAGCGGCCGGCGGGATGGTCTGTCTTTCCCTGGCCGCTTCCTACCTTCCCGTGTTGGTTGTCGGTGCGATCACGACGGAAGTGGTAGTGTTTCTCTTTCAGTATACAAACCCGGAGGCTTCTCCCTACCCCGGGGACACGTTTCTTACGTCCCCGTCTTTTGAATCCTGACTTACTGCTGTAATAGTTCCGTCGCGCTTTAATTCGTTCGTAATTTTGGGATCAATGAAGTCTCTCTGGTGAGGCATGAAATCACGCCCATAGTCACGTCCTCTGCCTCTATCTCTATGCCTTGCTTCTTTGTCTTTTATTTTCTTTCTCGCGGGTTGCTTCTCCACCTATACATACCCAAACTTCTTTTAATACCTTGATCTCTCGTGAGTCCAGCTTCGATTGTCCTGTGGAACGGTGAGTAATAACGTGCACACTGCATCCTCCTCTGTGAACGCCGTTTCGCGAGAGCACTCCACCCCCACCGCGGCCACGGACGGTGCTACCTCTACGTATCTGCTTGTGACGGTTGCTGGCTCGCACCCCACGTACCCCAAAGAAACGTTCATGGTGTGCCGTCCATGCTGTGGTTTATGGCTCGTCGCCTCTCCTATCCGGAAGCAGCGCATCGTGTACCGCTTATCCTCCATATTCGGCGCCCGCAAATGTGTCTGGAGGTTGGCGGTAGTCGGCGCTGGCGTCAACGCTTGCTCCCGCTTCTCCTCGTCTTGTAGAACGCTCTCTCTACATAGATACTGCAGCTGTCTTGTCTGTCTGCTCATTTGCCTGTCTGCATGTCTATTAATAAGTTCCTGTCTAATGGTTTGTCTGTCCTTTTGCATCTTCCTGTCTACGTTGTCTCCCTTTCTTTGTCTACTGTTCTGCCTTCTTCTCACTACCGTGTTTCCTCCTCCCCCCCCCCCCCCTCTTTCTCGCGTGCGTACTCACCACCGTAAACGTGTCGACCACTTACCACACAGAGAGCGTCAGCTCCAGTCCGCGTGGTGACGCCGCCATTGCCGGGGGCGACACCGACGAGCTCCTCTAGCAGGCGCGGTGGGATTTCCTCGTCCGACGAAGACGGGTCTCCCGCGTTCTCCGCCGCTGCCGACGGGGGGAGTGGCGCTGACGATGGCCGTGGTGAACTTGCGGGCAGGTCTTCGGCAGTCACATTGCCGACGACCGCAGAGGCGATGACGATAGCGGCGCATAGTGGACGGGTCTCGAGACCAGTCTCAGGATTGGGACCGAAACCGTTCGTGCCAGAGCAGGACGGCCGAAATGAGACCCCCACGGGGGATACGGCGGGATTGTCTGGAGGCAGAGCAGCGACGGGATTGTCTGGTGGTGAGAATGAGGAGCAATCTGTACACCATCTCTAACACCATCACTATTTATAACGCTTATTTTTGCGCTCCAACCGTGTCAATGCCATGACGCTACTGCTGCTGGTACCTTTGGTACATAGCTCTCCGCGACTCTCTCACCGTTCCCCAGACGGACCCAGGGTCCTCCCAAAGCACTAACGGCAGTCGCCACCCGCTCCAGGGAGGCCAACATGAACTGGAGCTTTGGGTTGGGTGTAGATATTGTTGTTGTTGCTGTTGTGCCCGTGACGGATGCCTGTCAGTTGACGCCGAGACTAAAGATGGTAGTAAATCCGAAATGTCGTTGGGATTTTTGGAACTGCAAATGCCTACGCTCTGTGCTAACCCCGCCCCGTCCGATGTTGTAAAGCCTCTTGAACCCTCGCTTATTTCTTCGTCTGCCCCTCCCCCCACGACAACCCTTCGACCCGTCTCACCCCCAACTACGCTACCACCATCACAGTGCTAGACGAGTCAAGGCCGCAGCCACCGTCGCCGCAGCCGCAGCCGCAGCCGCAGCCACAGCCGCAGCCACAGCCGCAGCAGCTAGTGCCGCGGCCGCCGCCATCGAGGGAGGTGCATCGCGGCGCCGTCCGAAGTGATGACGGCGGAGGTAGTGCTGGCGGTGTACCGGAGTCTGGGCCGGGCGTGGGGATGGTCGCGCACTTGGGAAACGGCAAGGCATCGAGCGGTACCACCCCCGACGATATTGTCGACAGCGTTAGGTCTTCGGCGGCGAGACCCATATCAGACATGTTGGTTTCTGATGAGGTGGGTATGGCTACGGGGGGACCGGGTGGGTGGCTGTCGCAAGGTCGGCGGACGGTGAACGAGCTAGCCAACAAGGGAAGAGACGCTAGCAGGAGAAGCAGCGGCACCGGTAGCAGCAGAGGGAGCAGCTATGGCAGCGATTATGATGGCAATGGCAGCGGCGGCAGTGTCGGGGGTGATGGCAGCGGCACCGACTTCGGCGACAGCGGCCGTAGTGGTGGCAGCATCGACACTGCCGCTGCGGAGGTTAAGGTTAGAGATGTTGAAGGTCAAGAGGACCGCGCAACGGCGATGGACGGGAACTTAGAGTCGGGCGACGCACGTAGCGGCAATGGTGAGAAGGACGACGGCGGTGGCAGCTCCGATAGCGTTTCCGCCGAAGAAGAGACAGCTGCGGGTGAGGAATCAGTACCTGTCAGAGCCTTGTCTGGCCAAGCACTGTCTGACGACGGAGCCTTGTCGTACGGCACACTGGCCGACGGGGCTTGGTCAGACAAGAAAATCTTCTCCGACGACAAAATCTTGCCTGATGCAGTATTGTCCGACCAAGGGACGCTGCCGCCGATACCACCGCCGCTGCGGCTGACCGCCTCCGGGCCAGAGCACTTCCGGCGATCGCCCTTGGGGGTGAGGGAAACCTCCACCTCCGTGGAAGGTTGTGTCGGCCACGGGGTTGGTGGCGGTGGGGGCGGAGGTGGCGGTGGCGGTGGCCGCGGCATTGCAGGTGGCCGCCAAGACGAGGTAGCGGGCGAAGGAACCCTGTCTATCAGAACCTTGTCTGGCGAGACACTGTCTGACGGCGGAGCGTTGTCATGGAAAGTACTGTCCAACGGGTCTTGGTCAGACGCGATAGTCTTCTCCGACGAGCACGTTTTGCGTGGTGCAGTATTGTCCGACCAAGCGTCGCCGCCGCTGATACCACCGGCGCTGGCCACGGAGGTGGCGGAAGAATTGGGGGGAAACGGTGCCGGTGGGGGAGTGCGCGTGGATGGTGGGAGAGGGAGGGAAGGGAAGGAGGGATCGGCGGGGGCGAAGCAGTTGGAAGAAGACGAGCAAGCGGAGAGGCATCCCGAGCGACCCGCCATCACAGTGCCGATGCCCTTGGAGCTCTTGCCCCCGCCGCAGCTTAGGCCTGGTGCTCCGCTGCCGACGGTAGAGGCTACGGTGGCGACGGTGTTTTCCCCCGCCGCCGCTGCCACCGCTACCGCTACCGCTACCGCCCTTGGCGGTGTGACGCCGGAAAGCCAGGCTCCTGACGTTAACGGCTGTGTCAAGACCGGCGCCAACAGTTCGGAGAGCGACAGGGGGGATGAGGGATTCGACAACGAGGCAGATGGGATGATTATGATGAACGGTGAGGTTCCTGGGTTTCGACAGGCGTGGTACCGTCTCCTGAGGCGATACCAGCTACGCATACCTGGTACCTGGTAATGTAGATGTCTGGTATGTGATTCCCCGCCCTCCGCCCTCCTTGTCCGTTTCCAAGGCATCATCAGTATTATTCTATTATTAATAATAGTTATCGTCTCGATCGTCTCCCTTGGAGGTGGAAATTAGTCATTACAGGGTCCCGAATTGTTGTATTGCGAATGTATCGCCTCCTCAAAATTATCTTGGTAAAATGCGCCTACGTACGTACGTACGTACAGTAAGTACTGTAGTATGATTTCTCGTAATTGGGATATTCGTAGTTATACCTGTTTTAGCATGCCCCGCGGAAGACCGGACTCCATCGAGCGCCATCCGACCGCCCGCGGGCGCACGCCCGCGCCACGCTCCCCCCACACATCGGCCCTCGGTGACCCCGGCGAGTAGGCGGCGTAGAGAGGCAGGCGCTCTCCCGGGGACGGATCGTGCGCTCCCCGAGAAGGCACCGTATCCGCGGGAAAGGAGAGCTTTCCCAACATTTTTTCCGTTGACGTTTCATACCCGGGGTCGTCCCCGCACTATATTCAACATAAATTACCCACACTAAATTAAGAAACTCGTCCCCACACAAAACTAGAATACAAACAACCACGCTAAATCCAAGATAAAAATACCGAACTATTCTCAAGGTATCATGTTTTGAGAAATAACTGAACGAAAGAAAAAACAAGGATTTTCCTTGCTCGAATCAAAATCGACTGAGCGAGATACTGTAGTCCCTACCACACTGATTTCAAGGTACAACTTCCCACATTAACTTCAAGATTAAGAAATCGAAACAAAATCGAAACAAAAGGCAAACCATATTTTTCCCAAATTCCGAGTCATAGTCGAAAGGCAGTTAGTCGGCTCTCTGCTGTTGCAAAGGGAGTTACGGGTTAAATTGACACTCGACACGTACTCTAAACGTGGCAGTATGGTGAGCTGAAGCTCTATTTTTACCAATCGGCCGGAGGATTAAAAAAAAAAATAGGGAGTAAAGAGTTAGCCAGACAGATCCTGTAGTCAAGTCACCCCCACCCTAACTTGGGGATACAAAATTTCTAATACACAGCAGCAGTGACGGGTCGCCGGCTTCCCGATATGGCGGCGGATAATAAAAAAGTGCATCTCTCAGTACAACACAGCATACAGCAAAAACAACCTAATGTATGTACGTACTCACCTACCAGGTACGCTGCTGTACGTATTGCTGTACTGCTGTATGTTGTGGGTGGGTGGGCGGGCGGGTGGGCGTACGTAACTTCAGGAGTGGCAGGCTGGGTATAGGTGGGTAGGTGTGTGTCCTTGCTGTCTATACGTACGTACCTGGTACCCACCTATTATTGCAGAACGTATACTGTACAGCTAGCCGTATGTGGTGGGTGTAGGTGGGAGGTGGGTGGGTGGGTGGTTGGATGGATACACGTATTTGTACGTGTATGTTGCGTGCAGAAGCGGTTCAGGCGTACCTGTCTGGGTGGCAGGGTCTATTTGGTTCGCCGTGTGTGTTGTTTGTTACCTTACGTTACAGTTATTTTGAGTCCTGCGGTGCTGCGCGGTACCACTATTAATAGTGAACAAATATCTAATTACGCCACCGCCACTAAAACTGAACTATTGATGCGACATACCCTGGTACCTGATAGTATATAGCTCCAAATCAGGAAATTGGCCTGTTTTCTGACGAGGGATTGCTTCATTTTTTTCCCCCGTCGAATTTATGCACATTGGGCAAGATGTAGGACGACGCTCTGGAGAAGCGGGTGTATGAGGGTAACCCTAAGAGAGACCGACTCTGCGCTCGTTCCGAGAAATACGTGCCTGATTTCCTTGGTTTGTGGGCCAAACACGCACATAAACAACTTCAGAAAAGCCGAAATCGAACCGAATAGAATCTGATCCGCATAATAAACGACCTAAAAATGTCAGCAGCACCACCGAACTGACCGATTGTATGAATATCATGACGATTTTATTCAATCACAGATTGTGCCTGGTATATTAACACGGATATGTACGCAAACAACCAAACGCCCTAGAAATGGGCAGGTTTGTATGACAACATTTGGAGAAAACAATCGCGGGGTGTTTTGAGACTTCTCCGAACCTTGCGACAGCAACCGAACGCGCGAGAAACAAATTCTACAATCTGGCGACTGAACTGTGGACCGTTGTCTTCGAATTCAAGAGGAACGCACTCACGGAACAGTAGGGCAGAATTACGCTCGTGTTTCGACAGACCCCTATCGTTCGAAGAGTGTTCTTACCTGCGTTAGCTGCGCCGCCGCCTGGTTGAGCTTTGCCTGCCAGAAGCCACGATTACAAACGTGACCGACAGCTCGCGTGGCCTCCAAACAATAGCAGTAAAGTGTGTACACTGTATACAATCTCCTATTTTCCATACGGAGGCGCACGCCTGATGGTCTCGCGGGGGGGGGAGTAGTACTGCAGCCTCGATGGCGGGAGGGGCGGCGGCGTTCTCTTTGACGTTGCACTAGTACAGCGAACGGTCAACCTGGAAGGCATAATCACGTTTTGCTTCATGCTACCGGAAGCAGTGTGAGGTACACTTTTTTTTCAAGGTGAAACTATTTCTATTTATGATACCCGCCGCCCCCCCCGCCCCGCTCCCGTTTCGAAAAAATGTGTGAGGTCAATGACCGAATGGCTAAGGCAAGCAACAAATGAGTACGCCCCCCCCACCTCCCCCCCCTCGCTCTCCGGCGCAGAGATGAACTTTGTCATGGACGAGTGGATGAATCGTCAAATCAGAGACGCTCTAGCTCGTCTCGAGGAGTATCCGTATCCCCCGGAGCCGACGGCATACGACCAGGACGGAGCGGAGGGCCGAGGAGGCGAGTACAAGGACGGGATGCAGGGTGGAGGAATCGAGGAAGAGGACGATCCTATCGAGCGGGCGGCTATGCTCGAAGGTGATACAATATTTTTCGCATTCGGGATTCCCCCGTGAGACAGTGCCTGTCGGTTTACTTACAGTAGATTGTCGCCAAGCCCCGCTTCTAGAGTTGGGTGGCGGACATGAACGGGCGATGCTGACGATATGTTCAATGGCGCAGCGTTCGGTGAGATGGCGGTGGGGGCTATGGGAGCGATGACCTCAAGTCTCGAGGAACTGCGTGCATATCCTGCCCGAAATTCCCTCCGCTCGTAGAGCGAGTGCAACCCCGCTCCCCTATAACGTTTCCTCTCTGCTATCGAAGCAGGGGCCGCCTACGCAAGCCATGTGAAGCGACATACCCTGGTATCGGGTGCTGTACGGAAAAAACACATTCGGAAAACATCTTGTCGATGTTATACAGTGGTCGTACAGTAGTTTTTATTTCCTGTCTGGTATGTTTTTTTTTTTTTTTTTGTAATTTCCATACCAAAACACCTGGTACAACGTAGTTTTTCACGGGCCTCGCCTATACTACTGTAAGAACGCCTTGCTGTGTTCACCAGCCAGGGCTTCACGTTCACCACGCACGCGCAAGCTTTGTAAAAACTCAATCAAGGCCGTAGTGATTAT